>JBAMIG010000023.1:19187494-19199086 GCA_037177335.1 Kiunga ballochi | reverse complement strand
CTCAGAGAACAAGAGCTCGTTGAGAAACGAATAACCAAATAATTTCGGTGAGAGACGACAGAAGAAAACTCAAAACATTGGTTAAGCTCTGCTGTTGGAAGCAGGTCTGCACTGCTGTGAGTGAGACGTGGAGCTCAAAGTTTTCCAAACACAAGCAGGTGAAGCGACTGGCCAATTGTAAGATTGATTACCTTGTCAATTTAGAAAACTCCAATAAAGCATAGGGAAAGCTTCCTGGATTCAGCCCTGAATGGTATATTCAAGAATAACAACCAAACCATTTGACTGTGATAATATAGCTTTTCCTGAGAGCAATGCTGCTTAGCGTAAAGGTGATTTCTTTCAATAATCCTCACAAAGGGGAGCACGGGTTTCCCACCAGATCTTGCGGCACTTGCTCAAATGGGGCTGCACTGAAGAAACTGCCAAATCATGTTCCTGTGAAGGAAATAAGAAAGCTAGTAGCCCAAAGAATGTTCAAAAAGTGACTTCCCTGTAGCAGTACACACCAATAAGTTGTGAGCATATTCTATCTAGGTCGGATTTTCCCTTCAAGAACCCTGGTTAGAGCATACAACACAGCGTAAGGCAAATTCTAACTCCCGATTAAGGCGTTCTGTCTGCCCATTAGTTTGAGGATGTGACCAGAGGATAGACTAACTGTAGTCCCTTGGGCCCTATAAAAAGCATCCCATATCTGAGGTGACTGGAGCTCATGATCACTGACAATATCAGAAGGGATATTGTAAAACCCAGTCCACAAGCAGTTGAGCAGTCTTCCCCTGCCTTTTTGTTATTTAAGCAATGAAATATAAAGTTTTATAGTTTTGCACATGAATACAAATAATGTTTAGAAGTATGTGCAGAGAATTTGATCTTTCGCAGAAAGGTATGAAATGGATTTGTGCTTTTTAATAGGATCACCTTTTTAATAGGAATGGCCATAGCAAACAAACAAATATGCCGTGTTCAGATGAATTAGCTGTTAGTGTATTTAACATTTACAATAATGTCAGCTTTAAATTTTTCATGACTTTGATAATGCTCATGATTGAGCCCGTACCCCCATCCGAAGGCGAGGGAGGCTACCCTTTCGTCCATCGGGGTGAACCCCAATGTACAAGCGCCAAGCCGGGGGGCAATTAGTATACCCACACCCACCTGGCGCCATTCACCAGGGGGAATGTCAGAGTGGAAGAAGGTCCAACCCTTCTCGAGGATACTGGTTCCAGAGCCCAAGCTGTGCATTGAGGTGAATCCAACTATATCTAGTCGGAACCACTCAACCTCACGCACCAGCTCAGACTCCTTCCCCGCCAGGGAGGTGATGTTCCATGTCCCTAAAGCCAGTTTCTGCAGCCGGGGATCACACTGCCAGGGCTCCCGCCCCGGGCTGCCGCCCAGCTCACATTCCACCTGATCTTTATGACCCCCTCCTGCAGCTAGTGATACCATGGTAAGAGGAGGCCCATGTAGGTCCTTCGGCAAGAGCCCGACTAGACCCTATGGGCAAAGGCCCGGCCACCAAGCACTCGTCCTTGTGCCCCACCCCCAGGCCTGGCTCCAGAGGGGGGCCCTGGTGACCTGCGTCCGAGCAAGAGAGCCTTCTGTCCAATGTTCTTTTTCTTCATAGAGGTCTTCTGAGCCGCTCTTAGTCTGGCCCCTCCCACAGACACCTGTTTGCCTTGGGTGACCCTACCTGGGGCATAAAGCCCCCGACAACATAGCTGCTGGGATCTTCGGGACACAAAACCCATCCACCACGGTAAGGTGGCTGCTCATGGAGAGGCATATACTTGTTCTATAATTTTATCTCCTTTTTTTTCCTGTAGAGTTTCTTTGTAGCTATAATAAAAAAAGCTGTGATGTTTGAAATGACCAGTGTGTTGACATCCGGGTACAAGTGTGTGACACACATCATATTAAACCTGAATAAGCAACCTTAAACACAACATGTTTTTCATTTAAATTCCAGGATATCCTGCTGACACGAGAAGGCCATTGAGAGAGGAAAAGTCATGATCTACTGTCTCAATGGTGTATCGGCTAATTCCAGCAATGTTGGGAAAGGATTTTCATAGCAATAGATCAACAATGAGATGTGGGCTTTCACTGATTTTCATTGCTCTATCATTGTAGTTCTATAAAATCAACCATCCTGCAACTCCTCACCACTGTAAATCCTGTAACTTTGGCTCTCTCGTTAGGTGTGTAACTCTAAACTATGAGGTGAGGGGTTAGCTATTTCTAAATTTAATTCAACATGCATTACTCCAGAAGTTGTAAACACATGTCTTACGTAACAACCACTGCGTGGGTGTGTTAATGTGTCTCCTTGGATTATCTGAGCTGGTTTGTTGGTTTCCAAAATCTGTTTTACTCCTCCCAAAGTTGATGCAAATCTTTTTAAAATCTTTATTCCCCAGCAATCTAAATAGGCTGCCAACGTTTAGCTAATTCTGCTTATTAGAGAAGCGGCATACTTCATCCTAAAGATAGTTACATAGATGGTATGGTTGGTTAGTTCAGGAACAATATCTACATAAATATCATACAATGAAGAGTATAGTTAATGGTCTAACAATTCAGTCTCACACAGAGGATTGAGCTTTGGGTACTTTAGGAATAGAGTGGATTACGGTCATTTATAGATTAAAATGAAGGAAAGAGTCACAAAGGTGAGATAATTTGAAGAGGGTGAGATAGGTCAATGTGAAAATAGCAAAGGTTTCAATCGAAGACAGGTCAGATATATTGCATTGAAAAGTTTTCTCACCCCAATCTAGACAGCGCAGACTTTCAAACATTTCTTAAGGATTGTTTTCTTTTTTCTCTTTATTTTTCTTAATTTTAGAGCAAACACCAGACCCGAACTTTTCCATTACATGACTACCTGCTGTTAGGAACACTGGGGATTTTACGCTTGCCCCAAATCAGCTTTGTGTAGCTCCCTGCTTTCCTGAAAAGGTATGATAATTAACCACTGCCCTAGGGAAGATGGAAAGAACTATTTTTTTTAGTCTTTTTTTTTTTTTTACTTTCTCACACAGTGAGAATTTCCCTAATACATTGTTAGGGTTGAATGTGTTAATATGCCAAACACCATGGTATGTTGGAGGCTGTTACATAAGTAGAGAAAGATAAAACCTAAGTTTTGACTTTAATTTTCAACAAAACTAAAGAAAGGTTCCAACTTGCTTGGGGTTACCACATATTGCATCAAATACAGTGCTAGAATTGGGTTTGGGAAATATCTTTTATTATACACCAACTTTTTCAGAGAAAAAAACTATTTAACAGAAGTAGCTTTAAACTTAACTTATGCTTCTTTTATGTACATAAATGGGCAATACATCCTCTAGAGGTCAGTGCAGGGTTCAAAGTTTACTTCTGAGTTCCAACATCAATAAAGTAAGTCGTAATAGCCTAAAGTTTCTGAAAGAGACGTAAAAGGAGGCAGCTCCGTAGATGCAACAGTTTGTCATAATATAAATAATAATTGTGCATTTTATTTAAAGTGCCTTCAGAACACTTAGGGCCACTGTAAAAAAATAAGATTAAAATAGAAGGAAAAAAGGCTAAAGCTAGTAACATATCAAATGTAAGAACAGCAATAAATGCCAACAGTGGAGTCAGTCTCATACCTGAAAGTAATATGTTTGTCTAAAAAGGAGTGTTTTAAGACAGGAATTGAAAGAGGTGGGAGAAATGACTTCTTTATGTTCAAAGGGTCCAAAGAAAGATGGCAGAGTGCCTTAAGGCTCTCGACTCCATGGTGGACAAGGAAGCAGGTGGGAGGATGTGTTTGATGGAGTTGGAAGATTTGAGGGTCTGGCGGGGTTTATTATGGGAATAAACTCTGCATGATACAAAATGATGAGCTTACTTTAAAGGTGGAATGTAAGATATGAAAGAGTTTATTTGGAAAAAACAAACAATTTGGCAGTGTTATCCATCTACTCACAACGATTAACTACACTGTTTCACAGCGTAGATGCAAAACTCTTCTTGTCATCTGGATTGCAAAGTTAAATTAACCCATTAAAACAAACATTCATTGTTAGGGTAAACATGCAACATTGTCTTGACCATTTATCCAAAAATGTAATCCTTTAGGATGTATTCATACCATCCGTTCTGATCTGAATCCCAGTTTGTTTACTTGGAAAGTCCAGTTTGTTTGGTTCAATGTAAAATGTTCCTCCATCTTAAATATGAGTGTGGCGATACGAGGGCAAGACTTTGCTTGTAGATTCTGTTTTGTAGGTGACAACGCCACCCAGGGGAATTTCACCCCTGGGAACCTTTTAGTTTTAAATGTAACCACTAAACAACATGAGTCTTTTCCAATTCATAACAATCTTTATTAGAAAATAAATCAAAATAATCTTACTGGCATATACACTAAATACCTACGCTAAAAACACACAGGTGGTGTGGGCAACCATTAACAGCAATAAACAGAAAAAGGATAAACTCAAACCAAACCACCAGTGCAGACATGTCAACCAAAGCCACTGTGCTGAAACAACCACCACCAGGGAGGGGAATGCTGCTCTAGTTAAGAAGCTATTTAAAAATACACCATCACAACAAAGGCAACAAAAACAAGGTAGATAAGTAAATTCTGGGGCCACAGGTCCAAGAGAGAATCTGGGCCAACAGTTCCAACTTTTACCAATGCTGCCGCTTTGACACTAGCGGCAGCGTGCGAGTGTTTATTTTGTCCACGCCAGAACAGCAGAGTGGCCGATGCTGAATTTCCGCTGAGTCTTCCCTTATCTTTGCCGGCAACACACCGTATGGTCCGGGGTGGAGAAGGAGGGGCGGCCAAGGATACGATTCCTGCAGGTACAATCCACATCCAGGTATCAGCCACAGCACCACCACTCCCTTGCGCAAATGCGATTAGCCCCAGCTGTTTAGAACTGTCTTCCTGTACACAGCCACGCCAACCCGCCGCTGCAACCATCAGGCCAAGAGGAAGCGAATGCCTAAACCTCTGTCCACCTGTGCTTTTATGCTACTCCAGCACCACCAATTTAATAAGGGGTGGTGCTGGCAGCACAGTGCCATGTAGTGGCCGGGAGGATTTAACCCTCCTGTCACATGAGCATCAGATACAAACACAGTAAACGGACTACAATGCATACCAATGTGGTTACAACACAGGTTATTGTGGGTAAACACAACTAAAATATATGTGCATGCAGAGCGATTGCCAGGAGAAATGGCCTGCTGTCACAATGAGAACGTGAGAAAAAAAACTCTTTTTATTTTCTTGTCTTCTAGTTCAGTAATTGTCTATGCTCCTCAGGTGAGGAGAAGAATACATTAATATAAGGTGCGGTTAGTTTATGTAAGTACATTGTGAAAGAATAATGTCACAACCCCAACTAGACCAAGTGTCCAATCATATCATAACTAGCGGGCTGTTAGGTGTGAATGTACTACTGACACTGAATGCAAAACTCAGGAGAAAAAATGGCTGCTGTTTATTTCTATGTGAACTCTCAGCATTTTACTGTGAACAAGTTCTGGAGCCACCTCTGAGCTGAATAAATTCTGAGTACCAGCGGTCAGCTTTGTGCCTCCTGTCCTTTAACGCCGACGTTTAAAGGCTTGCAAATGAAGTGCAATCTTGGGGTGAGTGTGTCTGCTCTGAATGATAGTTTCACAAGCCGTTCATTCCACAGAAGATATTTCAGAGGCATGGCATTTGCAAAATGTTTGATGTTGCTTCGCTTTCATTTTGCTTGAATTTATGACTCGCTTTTAAAATGCACACACATGCACACACACATGCACACAAAACATCTGAGCTGTCTGATCTTCCCATTGTTCCATCCCTGATCTATCACCGCTGCAGCCATTCATACTCTCTCCTGACATATCATCCTGTGGTATCTGTGTTGTTTATCCCAGCAAATAAAACCTGCAAGATCCATGATTTCTCCTTTCAGACGCACATACACACACTTCTCACACATGGACGGGAATCACCACCTATATTCCATTTCCCTGCCTGGATATATTATAGTTGGCCTCTCCCTATGCTTCGGTGTGACAGGGACAGATTGAGGCAGCCTCTGATAGCTGCAGTAGCTACTGTTATGGGAAATGGAGCTGCACATTTACATTTACTCATTCTATTACTTTGATTGATCTCTTGGCCCACCGGGAAGCTTTTTTACGGTTAGGATGTTGTGTGTCTTCTGGAGTAATGCAGAAAAAGATTGAGGACTAGAATTAAAAATTGCTTATAAGTGCAGAAATTTGTTAGCCCACATTGCAGACTTTGCAGATACTAACTAGTTAGTAAACCTCATTTTACATAGATGCTGAGCAAAATACATATTATATGAGCAAGTACATTTTTACACTGGTAATCTGCAGCGCCTGATGACAGATCTATTCCCTATAATGTGAAAGGGTTACTGTGACATGATGCAGCAATAGGATGCAGAGCCGAACATAATATGCATTAATAATAATCAATAATACAAAGTGTTTCTGTAAGAGAAAACGCATTCAGTAAAGTGAAACAATGTTGACTTTCTGTGGTTTAAGACCAAGAAATTCCACAGCAATTTCTGATATTTTTTAAGCTACCTTATTAAATAGTATGATCCTGATGGTTATCATAGAACACAAAAAGCGAAATGTGTCCAACATTTCAACTACTTCCATTTTCTGGTCACAAAAAGTGAATTTGGGACATGTTGTGTACATAGTGAAAAATTTTCCTTTTGCTTATTAATATAAGACATCCATCCATCCATCCATCTATTAACTACCGCTTATTTCCTGAATGGGGTCGTGGGAAGGGAGGTGGGGGGGATCCAATCCCCGCAGACTTTGGGCGAGATGCTGGGTACACCCTTGACAGGTCGCCTGTCATTATAGAGATGGACAATCTGCGCAGGAGATTTATTTCCAGCTGCATGTCCTCTCTGTTTTTCTTTACTGTCATGCATCCCCTTTTTGTTATCTGTTCTGTTCGATCTGTCTGAGTTGTCCATCTGTTCTCTTTCTTAATTCTGCCCATGTTTGTCACCTACAGCCCAAATCTTGGTATATTGAACTCAGTGAGTTCCAGCTCTGCCTTCAGGTGTTTTGTCATTGGTACTATCTTGTATAGTAACTCTTGACATCTTTCTGTCATAACACTGCTACCATTTCACACTCCTTCCTTCCACTATCAGTGGTGGATGACTGTTACACGGAATCTTCTTGAATGATGCTTGGAAAGTTTGACTATCAACTAAATCTTAATCTAAAGTTTTGGGTTCAAAGGTTGGGCATAAGGCAGAGATTGTTTTACAAAAGTGGATTTATTCTATATATCCACACAAAGTATAGAAAACTACTTGTGTCTTAAAAATTCATTCATCTATAAGAAAGACAAAAAAACCCTCTTTTTTTATAATTGCAATTCTGTTATCATCCAAAGAGGAAGAAGACAAAGAAAGCCTTCAATGTTTGGAAGAATATCAACATCTTCGAGCTGCATCTCATATCAGTAGCAGTTTATCAGGAATGGTGGTGTACAACTTTGTGGGGGTTTATTGTGAAGAAAAACTTACCCATTAGGTGATCTTATGATGTTTTGTTATATATGTGACAGGAGGGTTAATACCTCCTTTCCACTACATGGCACTGTGCTGCCAGCACCACCACTTGTTAAATTGGTGGTGCTGGAGTAGTATAAAAGCACGTGGCTTGGTGATTCGTTTTGCCTGGTGGTTGCAGTAGCAGGTTGGCATGGCTGGGTGCAGGACAATTTAAAGGGGTAAGTCTGCAATTAATGTCCTCATCTGAGCAGAACTAAGAGCTAATCGCTAACTAGTAGGGATGGTGAAACCAAGGCCTCATGAATCTTTGAGCCAACTTTGACACCATGCATGTAAATGTCTTGGGCTGTTTCTCAATTCAGAGACTACAAGACGACTTCGAAGTGTGGATTTGCAGACCGCATACATCATAGTGGCGCGCCAAGTGCTGTTCCAATTTGAAGTGTGCTTCAGATCCAGACTTATAATCATTGTAAAATAACAGGAATCCTTGCTGTGCTTTTGGATCTTAAACTCTTTTTACTTATAACATAATAAACATACAAATATTATAAATAAACATATCTATCATGGTGCTGAAAGTGTTTTTACCTTAATAAAATGAGTCACAGCGCCGGGTCTGTTGTGCAGCGGGGGGAGGGGGGGGGTGTGTGCTTAGGCAACGGCGATACCGATTATGTGTTTACATCTTGTGCAGATGTGGAGACGTTTCTAAACACAATAAAATCAGGGATCCAGTACAGTTCACATATTTTCTACATGCACTGTGTGTAAAATGTGATGCAATGTGTCAGATTAATTACTGTTGGATTGTGATTCTGTAGCAGCTGATGCTTCATTCATAGAAACAGAATCACTGACGCTGCACCACTGCAGTTATGATGTTGTCAAGTCGAATGGTCCGTGATCCTCTAGTGACTCGCTTATGGTTTCATATTTCTAACACAAAACATCAGCGGACAGAAACGTGACCGCGGATACACGTTCACGGTTCACGCTTCTCGTAGCAGCAACAACAAGAGAAAAGCTGAGCACCGGGAGTCTGGTTCCTCATCTAGTTTATGTGTCGGGCTTTGTGTTTTACTCAGAAGTATGATGTTGGATCAGAAATATGATCCTTCTCCCCTTGGTCTGATTTCTGCCAAAGCCTTTGTCTGTCAATAAATAAATGTATCCTAGAAATGTACTAATGCATATGCTGATACTAATTTAACTTATATTATAAACTATATTCATATCTATATTTCTGTGTGAATCTCCTCTCAATAGCCCACGATCATGTCTTCTAAGCGTCTGAACGTCTTATTGGTCATTGACAGATCAACAATCAGCCCCTGAGAGATTCCTGCGTGCTGCTCGATACGTTTGGTCTATCACATGACGTTTTGGCATGCTGAATCCTGCTCAGAGACAATGCTCACAATACTTTCGTGTCACATTGCTCGACATTTGCTCAAGTAGATGGCTCGAGCATAACATCCCTACAAACTAGTCTCCCACACTCACAGCTGGGGGTAATTGCATTTGCGTAAAGGAGTGATCGCACTGCGGCTAGTACCTGGATGTGGTGAGTCTGCCCTGCCGCAAGCTTTGTGCCGCTGTAGGCTGTATTAATTACTCTTGTGTGTGAACAAGAGTGTAGCTGCTGGGACTGCATCCTTGGCTGCCCCTTCTCCTCTACCCCGGACAATATGGCGTGTGGCTAGCACGGATATGGAAGGAGACTCAGCGGAGTTCAGCATCGGCCACCCTGCTGTTCTGGTATGAATAAAATGGACACATACGCTGCCGCCAGTGTCGAAGCGACAGCGTCAGTAAACAATGGCAGTGTTGGGCCGGACTTCTCTTGGACCTGTGACCCCAGAGTTGTTTATTTACTTTGTTATTTTGTTTTTTTTTTGTGATGGTGCATTTTTAATAGATTTTTAATTGTTTGGTTTATTTTAAATCTGTATTTTGTGTGCAGGTGCTGTGGGCCCAGAACAGCATTCCCCTCCCTGGTGGTGGTTGTTTCAGCCCATGCCCATAATGTGTTATTAGCTTAAGTATTTAGGGTATATGCCAATACATTATTTTGACTTTTCCGTAATAAAGATTACTATGAACTGGAAAAGACTCTGCCCCATGATGTCCACCTAGCTGTTACACTTACAGCTAGAAGGTTCCCAGGGGTGAAATTCCCCTGGATGGCGTTGTCACATACCAAACAAAGAACCTACAAGCCAAGTCTTACCCTCGTATTGCCACATACCATCCAGAAGGTTTGCAATCCAGCCACAAAATGCAGCGTCACAGGGGGGGCTGACAATCCGGTGAGAGCGGTCGCCAGTCCAATACAGGGCCAACACCAAGCTAAGGCCAAGCTACTTCCTGTTAAACGTTCAAAGCAAAGCAGATTTTTTGCCATTTGAGCTCCTGGGTGATGGTGGCGCTCAGAGAGTAAAGTGACTGACCAAAAGGGTTGTAGTGGTTTAGATGACAGGGGAGAAAGGGCTGGGTCCTTTCTGATGTCCCCCATCACTGACTACTATTTTAGAGTACCAAGCTCCTGATTGTTTAAGCTGCACCAGGGCACCAAAGCGCTAGTCTTACTCCATACTCATCCCCATCAGAGAAGAAGCCAATGAGAGTGGGATCATCAGCAGATGTCAGGAGTTTGACAGATGTCCAGATGTGCAGCTGTTGCTACACTATGAGAAAAACAAAGGAATAGCGAGGCACTTGAAATTGTTCTTAATACATTTTCATGACACATTCCTCTTACACTATTGGTAGATTGACATACCATTCCAGGACATTTGCTTATTAAATTCTTTCTCTTCTGCTTGAACTCTGGAGATTACGTCTCCTCAATCAGCCTGACTCAGGTCTGTGAATTTGGATACAGTTTTTTCAATCGACTCTAAGAACTTTATAACAAAATGGCAAATTGGTTTTTATTTACATTTTTTCACAGCCTCCTGAATTTAAGGGGAAAAGGGTCACATTTGTCTGAGGAGCTGTCTGCATTGATCTTCTCTGTTAGAAAAATGCTGCATCTGTTTGAATCCTTCATTCTCCTCATAAAGGTATCTGAACCTCAATGTTTTTATGTCAGTTAGGTCTCTTTGTTGTTGTTTTTTTTTTGCCTTAGAATGATTTTCTTTCCTTACATCTGGGGCAGACGATAATGTCCATCAAAGTGTGTTCTTTCTTCATACTGCAAAGTTTTCTCGAATACTGACCTTGTTGTGTTATTAAACAGGAAGAGGATTCAAAATAGTCAAAATCACACCCCATGGAAAGCATGCTTTTTAAATACAGGTACCCCATCCAAATGGCACAGAGTTATTTCTAATGGCAGTGAGCTCTGGCTACACCTTTAAAATACAAAAAAATGAAAGAGATAAAAGCAAAGACAAGTGATAAACTGGTGGAGCCTTGGACAGGAAGCGCTTGATAGATTTTTTGCAAACATCCCCTCTGCAGAGAGAGATCCACTCAAGGCTATGGTATTCTCATTACTTTTGAGCACTCTTGTATAACCCATTAAAAGTTACTTTGCAAATGTATACAGATGAAAGAAAAGTGTGGTGTTTGTGTCAATGCCAAGGCAGCAGGTGCACAAACATGGCAGCTCATGCATGAATGCTTATGTCAGAACAAAAAGAAAAAAAAACCTTTTATGTTAATTCATCGTGCATAAATGTAGCTATACTGTTTTTTACCCAATGCTCTCACAGTGTGATTAATCATGCCTTTAAAACTCCATTAGTGTTGATACCAGATGGAAGTAATGGCACTATTTGTCCTTCAGGTCACCGTGATTCAGTTTGTATTATGAAAACTACGCATAAAAATTCAGTAACGATGAACTTTGTACTTCCAACACTTCCTCTTTTGTTTTCTACCAAGAGCGACTGAGAAAATGAAGGTACTTTCAGGCAACATACAGGATAAAACTGTCAGGTTTCCAGTCTCTAGCCCTGAGTTTCTTTCCTTGGTTCTGTTGTTTTTCTTGTTTCTGGTCTGTTTTGGT
>JBAMIG010000023.1:19172052-19182210 GCA_037177335.1 Kiunga ballochi | reverse complement strand
CCAAACTGTGTTTCGTTGCATTGTACTTGTACATGTGTAATGACAATAAAGTTGAATCTAATCTAATCTAATCTAATTTACGCCATTTTCTCTCCACTGCCCTGAGTCCTGATCTGTGTTGCCTTAGAACATCAGTGAGCCATGGGCTGGGTGGATTTTGTCTAGCTGGCTTAGACATCATGGGGCATAGTTTATCGAGAGAGGAGGCGGGAGAGGAGCAGAGTGTTTCTGCAGCCTCATTGACAGACAGTAAGGAGAAGTCTGAGTGGGAGTGGAGGGTAGAGTAAACCTTATCTGACAGCTGTATAGGACTGAGACATCTCACATTCCTGCAATATGACACCATTTTTGGAGCCGTTTGCCTGACAGGATGAAGGAGGACAGAGAATTTGACCATGAAGTGGTCTGAGAGGTGCAGTGGGGTGACTGACAGATCAACGGCGCAGCAGTTTCTGGTCAGCACCAAATCAAGGCAGTCGCCAGCTTTGTGTGTTGGTGGTGTCTGAACCAGTGTGAGGTTGAAAGAGTGGGCAAGGTCCAAAAAGTCCTTTGCCTGTGTTTTGCCAATGTGTATGTTCATATCACCCATCAGAATAAGCATTGTGCCATCATCAGTAACACGTCCATTTCTGAGATAAAGTTATTGGTGTTGCCACCAGGGGGCCTGTATATGACCAGGATGCATGCATTAAAGGGAGTTGATACTTTTACGGCATTTTACTCAAGTGATGAGCAGTTAGAAAGGGGACGGAAATCAGTAGAGTTCCACTAATTAGACAAAAGGAGGCCCGTGCCACCTCCTCGTCCATGCGAGTGAGGTGTTTGGGTAAAGTCTGCATTGACAGAAAGGGCAGCTGGAGTTGCTGTGTTTTCAGGGCGGATCCATGTTTCAGTCAGGGCTAGAACCTGAATGTCAAAGAGGTTCATCATTGAACTGAAGAACTCTGTTTTATTTACTGAGGATTAACAGTTCCAGAGACCAAAGGTGAAAGCGGATGTGTAAGAAAGACCAAGATTATTAATTTTTTGAGAAAGCCAAACTCACCTTCAGGTATATGATGAGGCTGTGTGTTAAGAATGAGGACTAATAGTTCAATGAACATGCGAGCTGTGGTGTTATAATCAAATAGCCCATGGGAGATGTGCATTTTCCACATAGCTGTAGGCTACGCCATTTAAACAGTAGGGAGGGTGGCCCATCTGTCAGCTAATAAAAACAGGTTGAAGGAAGCAGCAGAGACAGAGTGAGAGAAGAAGGTCATGATGCAGGTATCAGTCCTTCATGTTTTACTACCCCAATGCAGCCTTTATTCCTCTGGTTACTACCAGCCAGTAACATTCACAGAGCTGTTAAAGCAGCTGCACACATTGCAAAAGATTTATGGCTTGCAGTGGTAGTGTGCTATATGCTGCCTGTGTTTATACATGTGCATATGTGTATTAAAGGAAGCAGGGAAACAGTGTTGGTTATCAAAGTTTCATGTTTTTTGTGCAAGATTTCATAGCACGTATGATTGTCTGAACTTTGTTCAGCACAAGGCCAGTATTTTCTGATGATGGTTGTTAGAGATGATTGTCTTCCTTACCAGTAATCATGATATGGCACTGTAGGTGCAACTGAGCAGTTTAGTTAATAGAACTCTTTGTGTGTAAGTTTTGTTCTTGTAATTAAAATATGCCTGCTGTATAAAAGACCACAACATGAACAAAGCTTAAGATCAGAAACCGCGCTTACCCAACACTCACACGCTCACACAAACACACGCATTCACACGCCAGTGATGCAGCACCAGGAGCAACTGGGGGTTCAGTGTCTTGCGCAAGGACACTTTGACATGTGGACCACCAGAGCCGAGATTTGAACCACTAACTAACTGGTTAGATATTGTCCCACTCTACTAGCCGCTCACAGATAATAGCGGGGATTGACCCAGCTACCTGTAACCCTGAAATAACTTAAGTTCATTTCACCACTGGTTCTTTTACTATTTTAGCCAAAAGTCCCAAAATAGCAAACATTGATGTTTACTGTTCTTCTTCTTTTGTTTGTCAATGGTTGTAAACAGCTTTATGAAGGAGTATTACTGCTACCAACTGGTGTCAAAATTTGGAAGGGTACCCTAAACTCAGCACTGCCCACTAGTGGATAATCGGACCTAGCAACCATGGCAACATAGGAGACGCGACAAAGCGGCAATGTATGACCTTTAAAACAGATGCATGTACATAAGGGAGCAGATATGAAAAGCATTTAAAGCCAAAACAACCTGACTGAGCTGTAAAACTCTCCTCTCATAGAGTACGATAGGCTAAAGCAGCTTATTTCTAGGCTTTGAACCATCTGTACACTGATTAACGTCCTGCAACATCTTATTTACAGATTTATTTTTTCCATATTCTTTCAACAGAAACTCATTTACTATTGTGGTAAAGATGAAAGATCCTATGTCTTGATGGTCCTTGGTAATTACATATGTGATGTCACTCCAAAACTTGCTTCACTTCAGCCAGAATATAAAAAAACCTCCATAATGCTGCCTTTCAGGATAACAACTTCCTCTTTTAAAAGGAGCCAGAATACAAGAGTGGCAAATTAATTATTGTATGAGGTGGTTCACATGGTTCTCTGTGGTGTTAGAGGAGGGTGGTGATAATGGATCTTTAACCACATCCTCCCTCATTAATCTTTCTATGAATTTTCAGCGTGAAAGCGGGTCCTTGAGTTTGTTAATTTTTAAATTGCATTGTAGTTTCCATATAAGTCATGGAACCAACACAGTACTAAGCAGTAAATGATAGAAGTGAATGCAATATCATGTTCAATGTGAGCAAAACTGACTAAAACCTGTTTGCTGATAAATTTTCAGAACAGTTTCCTGGCAGAATAGTTTTTTTTATTTTATCCAGGAAGTTTATATAGCTATATAGTTTATATATGCTTGTAAGTAAAGCCATGTCATCTTCTTTCTCAGCATGTTTCCTTGGCTTTGCGTTGATAAATTATTAATTTCTATTATTTCAAATTCAATACAGCCTTAGTTATACAGTGTCAATTCAATAGTCATTTGGAGCCACTTCTCAGTTCAAATCAATCCAGTTTAATGTGATCCTAATTAAAACAGATCCCCATTTGTCCAGTTGCTTGTACAAATCAGTTCATAAAGAAATAATTGCCTTTCTTAGTAAGCTAATGGTTTTCTTAAGGACTTGCCTTTAATTACCCCACCCCCCCCCCCACACACACACACACACACCTAGCAGTGAACAGAAAAGAAACCTTTCCTTAAATGTATAAATGTACAGTTCTATTGACTAAAGGATGGTTGACAGACAGCTTAACCAGCAACCAAAGAGAGCAGAAATAAAATATCCAAGAGAAGGTTCGAAAGAACAAGAAGACGTCTGAGTGTGAGGGAGCTCAGGAACTTTCAACCTCTAACGTTTTGAAAGCAGAGTTCTGAGAGAAAGAGCAATACGTTTTATTAGAAATCTTGCTCTCAAATCAAACAATTACATTTTTTAATTAAAGATCAGGAAAGTCTCTCATTAATATGAAATTAAAAAATATCTCATCTTGTTCCTTTGTGGAGTAAGAGTAAGTGAAGAAAATGAGCTTTGTGGAGAAGTGAGTTTTTCTGCAGTCCCGTGCATGTGAGCACAAAGTCTGCTTTTTCATCTATCACCAGCTGGATTGAAGCTGCCTTTGATCGGGACACTTACTGTCAGACGCTTTGTGACCAGACATGAATCAGCCGAGAAGGTGAAGACATCTGTGTTGTCACTCCTGCAAGCACAAAAACTGTGCTAATTGATACCCTTTCTCTTTCCCAGACTTTATTATCCAGCTACTTGAATCAAGGAGAGAAGTTTAGCTCTGCTGCAGCAAGGTTGATTGAAGGCCCCCACGCTGCAGACACATCTGGTCAGGTGTTTTTCAAGAGTCAACACACAAACAGAGATTTGCACATTTTCAATTTGGCTCTGCAGCTGTTCTGAGCTCCCAGTACGCCATCGCCTTATTACACTCTTATTAATGTAATATCATTAAATGTCCCCCTGAACATCTGAGTGCAGCAATATTTAAACACCTCTTAAAACATCCATTTCTTTTGGCTGGGCCAGATAGCAGGCAAGTCCAGAAAGATCTACAGCAGAGTCATGACGGTAAAGCTGGTTATTTGTTGGGATGTGGTGAAGGGAGGCTGGGTTACAGTTGGTGGTTGGGGCATTGAATCATTTGGTGAATTTATTATCCGTCCTCAAGCTCTGGCTTAATCCTGCATCTCCTAGATCAGGTAGAATAATGGCCTCCATAACCTTGGGCATCCGTGGTCTCTGTTACCTCTTTCTTCCATCTCCCCCCTTTGCTATCTTTTTATTACTGGTCTGGGAAAAAAACAGGCCACGAATCAGATGGTAAACAGAGGATGCAAGTGCACATGCACGTCATCGTGTTTTGAGGCAGCATTTCTCCTCATATCATAGATAGAGGAAGTGTAAATGATTGGGAATAAGAAAGGAAGGCTGGTAAAAAAAAGGGATCAATACAGAAGGGCAGTGTTGTGCTATACCCAAAGCCAGACTGGAATCAACATCTGTCACCTCACATTTATACAGAGAAATCTTGAACAATGTATTATTATAGTGAAAGCAGTAGCTGTAGTCAAAAAAAGAAAGAATTAGCTTAGATAGATGAATCATTCACTGATATTTTACTTGAAATTGTTTAGCAGTCACCACCATTATTTACAACAAATATATTCTGCATAGTAGAGTGAAAAAACAAATGAATAATGGGGAAATTCTATCAAATGCAATATATTTGGGCTCATACGTGTAACAATTAACATTTAGGGGTAAAATATTATTGTAATAAAATCTCCTATTCACACGACTGTATGTCAGATTTTTGCCCATAAATTCTGACTTTGCATTCTTGGCTTGATTGTAAAGCTTGATGCAGTTTAAGGAAAAGCATTGTCTTTGCACTACTTACAATGGTCTTGCTCTCTATTTTTGCTCTTGTTGCTTTTCTTTCTTTTATGTATCAGAACACAATTCAATTTCTCTCCGTTAACCTCAAGGCCTGTTGGGGGCTTTCCCTTTCTAATCTGTAGAAATCAATGTAAATTGGCCATCAGTGAATTTTATATGATTTGAAAACTTTCTTCCACATATACATATACGTACATGTGTGTGTGTGTGTATGTATATTAAAAAATGAATTCACATAACTGTGTCTTTCTGGCAGCACTCGGCAGCATGGACATTGCAGCAAAGCATCAAAAAGATGTGCTTCTACTTTTCAGCTCAAATTTAATTAAATAGTTTTTGTTCAGTTAATGAATGCAGCTTCTATTTCTGTAAAGAAACAATAACGAAACTCCATACATTAAGTGTGTGTGTTTGTGTGTGTGTCAGGGCCTATTTATTGTCTTGTCAGGTCAGTAAACAAGGAAAATAAACAGAAAAGGGACAAACAGACACCCATTTGTTTTTCTGTGAGATGGAAAAAACTGTAATATCAAAACCAATTTAATAGAATTTACATCAGAAAGAAATACTCTGGTCGTGGAAGCCCTGCAAAATTAAACCAATAGCAAAAAATGATGTCAGAACAAAGAAGCAGCTGCAGTCAGACAGAAAGGTGGTTGGTTTATTTGTTTACAAACATAACGATGTCATAAAGACATCATGTCATTAAAAAATAAAGATTTGTTATCAGACGAGATCAAATTAAAAGGTTGATGGAAGTGTATTAGTTTACAATAATCAGAATAAAGCTTTATAGAAAAAAATTTGATTATAGTTTATAGCAGCAACAAAGTGAAAAATATTGAGTGGGGGTGTGTGACAAAGTCTGTCTGCACCAGGATCAGAACATTGCACCACTTCTAGGATGAAAAAGGAGAAGGTCTGACATAGAATAAAAAGAAAAAGGGTTTCTGGCCATTGGGCGAATGCAATAGCTGGAAGGGAGCCAGAGCTAACCCTGTATGCGGAGCGAGGGCCTCTGTAGGCTTTCTTACATTTCATCCAGATATTTTGAATACAGTATTACGCAGCAAAATAAATGGAACTGTATTGCTTTGTCACATTGTGTTAGCATGTTTAGCAAAAGATGCCACCATGCTGTTATGGATTGGGTCTTTCTGGTGTGAGAAGCCACATGGTCTTATGGTAATGATCACCTGAAGTTACCATCCATCCATCCATTTTCTACCGCCTAGTCCCTTATGGGGACGCGGGGACACGGGCGGTGGGGGGGTGGAGCCTATCCCAGCTATCAACAGGCAAGAGGCGGGGTACCAGAAGTTACCATTGTACTGAATTCATCTTCATTTAAATTATATTCAATATTTCTAACTTATTTCTTTTTATAAGCTCAACACATTAGTTCTGCCATCTAAAAGTAATTTTAGTTCATTATAATCAATATGGTAATACAGAATTAAGAAGAATAATAGAATAAGTTTAAAATAACCTTGATAGAATAATAGAATAGAATAAAATACAGAATTAGCCCAAAAAAAAAACCACAGCAGTCCCTCTGACCAGATCTCAGGAGTTGTATATGATCCATTTTGTTGTCTAATGTGTTAACATCAACTAGAATGAGGAATGTTATAGCTGTTTTAGGGTTAGGACAGGGTTAGGCTTGTCGGCATCCACTATAGACAAGTTATTGTTCATCTTGCCGATAAATGTCAGATCTCAAAGGTTCTTAGTGGCATTTTGGTCCAAGGTGTGCCCTTTGGTCCTGTGGCTAATATCTAGAAGGTAGTGGTGACATAACCTGATTCTTTTTTTGTTAAATTTAGTGGCTGATTTTCATCATTTTTCTGTTATTTTATTATTGAACTGTCCCAGCCACAGCTCCACCTGATTGGCTACACACACAGCAGATGACAGCTGATGAGCTGTGGGGTGACATTATATAAGTTTATACTTTCATCTAGGCCTTTGTCGATAAAGACATCACAAGCAGCAGATCATGACATGTTGTTAAGTGAAGTATGTCCTGAAGCTGTCTTTATATTCTTCTAGAGAGGATCAGAACTTATTACATATTTAATACAGATTTAAGACTGCATCAAAAAGCCTACATGAACCACATGATGTCCAGGTCTGGATAGTCTCACCTTGTTACAGGATCATTAGTCATGTAGAGGGCTAGTTTTGAAGAGGGTTCCTGTAAGCAGATGTTGATAAAATATAATATTTACATAAAGGGGGGCTGATCCGTTGTGGATGGGCTCTGAGTACGCTCTCTGGAGACGTCCACACGTGGATGTGCTACATTCTGTGGTCATGAAAGTTCAGCCAAAAGGCTCCAATATGCCGGGTGAGCAGGGATCTTTGCTATAGCTGGTAGCCAATAAGCTAAAAGCACTTATTCAAAATTTTGATGCCAACATTTTTTACTCCACTTGCAAATTACATTTCAAATACTGGTTATTGGCATCTTTTCTCTCTTCTCTGAAAAGACAATATCAGCCTATTTCTAAATCATAGATTGTATAAAAAAGGGCAGCCTCCAAGCAAATATCTGCTGAGTAAAAGTGAAGCTTGCCTGGCACTTCTTATCATCTTTGCAGGGTCATTGGTACAGTCACTCTCGGAAAACACAAAAAGAAAGAAAGACATGAAGCTGGTTGATGGCTGATCCTACGAGCTAATTGAGGTAATTCAGGACTAATAATTAACGATGCTTATGGATACAAAATGACTTTGGTCTGAAGTGTAGCTAAAAGAAGTGTCCTTACAAGGCTTCTTTATGTCAAATATGACAACATACATGACCGCGCCTCGGTCACTGGTATCATCAGTAATTATCCACAGCCATCAACAATCGTTCAGCGGCATCAAATATTTACTGCCATCAGCAATGGGTTGTCATCCCCACAACAGCCATCCAACAAAAGCAATAATCAGCATTTGCTGCCAACAATCAGGCGATCCCATGAACAGTTAACTGCTATCGTTAACATTTGTTGCTGTTGCCTTCAACAATCAGCCGCTGGCGTTAGCAATTGTCTGCTGTTATCAACATGACCACTGTCATCAACAGTGTTATCAAAAATTAGTGATCATCAACCATTACCATAACCAGGTTCAGGAAGAAGCGAGTTATGCATAAAGCCCATTGGTTGCTGTCATCAAGCATTGGTCACCATTAGTATCAATTTATTGCAACCCCCCTGCTATAGGAAAAATGTTTTCCATGTTTTTGTCTCTTTCTGAAGATAACTCTGCTTCACCATTAGCCCTAAATAACTCCTCTGCAAGAAGATAATCTGCTCACTGGATTGTCTCTTCCAATGACTTTTGTCTGTTGAGCCCTTTCTGCAGCTTTCAGAGGTACCATCAACGTAACCGAGCCAGCAGTAAGCCATACTTGTATCTTTGGGCCTGTGGAGGTTCCTCTCATCCTGCTGTCATGATGAGATCTGAAAAGGCTGGTGGGTTAGGGTAACCCAGGGAGCGCTTCCACTTTGTCTGATGCACCAAGATAACAATGTAAAGAAAGACACAGTTTTGCAGCACTGCATCTGTATCATCAGCACTGACCCAACACCCATCATGCTGAGGCCTGTGTGAATTGGAGGTGATGGTTGTTCTTGGCGTCAGTGAGCACGCCTCTAAGGGGAAATATTGACATATCATTACATTTAATATGGAATAGTACAAAACATTTACAGATACAAGAAATCAGATCAATATATAGTGAAACATTTTTTAAAGTGAACTTCCAGACACATTTATTGGGCTGATAACATTACTCAAACACAGTGTATGACCATTGTAAACAATAAAACAGAAAAAGGCATCAGCTCAAACTGAGAACTGCTCCAGAATTCAACGTGTGCCAAGCGGGTTAATATTCTTAACTTTTTGAATCCTTTTTTTTAAAATCCTTTTTCATATATCTTTTTCATGTTAATTCATTGTTTCTTTTTTTTTTACATGTTCATTTTTCGCAATATTGATAATAATAACAATAATATGTACAAACGAGGCCAAGACACTGTTGCTCTGAGGCTGTGAGGAAGCCTGGGAGTAATCGCTTGTCGCCCGTGACATGACTTCTGGTTTTGGACAAATGACAAGGTAAGGCTGCTTTTGTTGTGTACACGATAATGAAACATCCACATGAGTCTTTACTGACTGCTTTTGTTTTTACCGGCGGGGTTATAGGGAGGGGGAGGTGTGGGGAAGGGGAGCAGTGACTTTGTCTTTTAGTTTTTTTCACTGATGGCAACATCTTTTATGTACAAAGTGTTTAAAGTCCTGGCATCCTGCTGGTTGGGAGGATATTAAACAACTGCTTCCACTTTCTTTGTTGGTTTCTTAAGTGTCATCTTTTTTTTTTAAACTTTGCTTGTTTCCTCCCAAAAATTGTTGGTATCAAAATATCCATACAGATGTTGTCATACAGTGGGGGGAAGGGTTTGTTAGGAGGTGGTGAGTTGAGGGTTCAATCAGTTCTTGATGTATGAAAAGAAGAGTCTCTGTGCTTGTTCCTTCATTCCAATGTCTGGTGGTTGTCTTTATACAATGCCATGAAAAAATCTTCAATGAGATGCAGCCCTAAGACCAGTTTTCACCCCCCACTCCTTTAATCTCCTCGTCGTCATCGTTGCCTCTTCTCATATCCATCTGTGACATTCGTTCCCTGTCCTCACAAGGAGGCTTATTTTAGCAGCCATTCATTCACTGGAAGAGAGGACAAAGACAGCAGTGAGAATGTGAGAATAAAGATATATAAAAACATACAGTATATCTACGCCCACCCCCACCCCCCCTCCCCTCCTGATGGAACAGGTCAACAGCTGTCTGACATTGGCTACTATTAAATAATTGTTTTTCAGATGTCATTATTGCCACAGCTTGTGACCATAGGTGAGGATAGGGACATAGAGCGGCCTGGGAAGCTCTCGATTTACCGGTCGTTCTATGTCCCCATCCTCACCTATGATCATGAGCTTTGGGTTGTGACCGAAAGAACAAGATCCCGGGTACAAGCGGCCGAAATGAGTTTACTTCGCAGTGTGGCCGGCGTCTCCCTTAGAGATAGGGGGAGAAGCTCGGCCATCCGGGAGAGACTCAGAGTAGAGCCACTGCTCCTCCACATGGAGAGGAGCCAGATGAGGTGGC
>JBAMIG010000023.1:19153818-19171952 GCA_037177335.1 Kiunga ballochi | reverse complement strand
GTGTGTGTGTGTGTGTGTGTGTGTGTGTGTGTGTGTGTGTGTGTGTGTGTGTGTGTGTGTATGTGTGTGTGTGTGTGAGTGCATTTAGGTGTGATTATGATGATAGGGGATCATGTCTCCCACAGTGTCATCTCTATATCTACATATTACATTTTAATGTGAGTGGCTTTGGTTTGTTTTGATGTGCAGAAATTGCTTTTATATTGTAAAACATGTTGTGTTGCAGGATGACTCCAGTCCTACTCTGAATGCAAGTTTATGGCCTTTAAACATTTTAAAGCTGGTCAGATTACACACTTTATGAAGCAGTTTACGTTTTCTCAGCATATCCTCCAGTTGGCTCATATACAGGTAATTATGTGCTGAGAGGTTCTTTGTTGCATCTACATAAAACCATGCAATCCTTCTTTAGTTCAACATTCAGGTTATATTAGGTCTGGCTTTTACACTCAACAACTGGATGCTTAAATGTCTTTGATTATTAACGCATATTAAGGTCATTGTGTTAAAGGTTTTATGTGACATGGAGCTAGTTTAAGCCTCTCCTAAATAAGCACCAACAGCTCAGGATAGAGTTGGTAGTTTGCAGTACTTAAGAGCTTTATTTTATTTGTTTATTTTCATGAATTCATTCTTGGCAAACTGCAGTAGCCTGAATAAAGAATGTTCCTGGCTGCATGTGATCTTGCATTCAGATGCCATGATTATCGCCTCTCTTGCTGGTTCTGACCTTACACAAATCACCAAAAGAGACAATTTTCTCCCATTTAATAAGACAAACTCAGCCTCTCACAGCCCACAGCTTCAACTCCAAGGCCTCCAAACAATCAGAGACACTGGCTTGTGTTTTTCCTGTTTTCTCCCTGAGCACGAGCATTTTTTTAATGATAAACGAGGAGGAGGAGTGAGTGATGAGCTTTGAAATCTTTCTCACTACTGCTGCACAGAATAAGGATTTTGTTTTTCAAGGGAAACAGGGCAAGCACACAAGAGCAAGGATGACAGTGGTGCAGAGAATGTAAAAAGTCACGGTTTGTGTCAGCAACAGGATGATAAACAGCTGCTTCTCACCTTACACCCATTTAAGGTTTCAGGCATGAAATCCAGAATTCTGCACAGCAGCTGCACAGATATATGGGCTGAAACAAGGGGGATGAGGTGGCAGACTGGAACGCCTCTTTGGGTTCCAGGGAGATGTGACAAGTGCAATTTCAGGCTCCCAGCTGTCAAACCTGCCAGTCACGACAGTGTCTGTGCTCTTATTTATCCCGCTTTCTCTTTACACACCAACAAACCACATCCTTGCTTAACCTATTTCTTCAATTTGTCGTTTATTTAAATGTTCTTTCCAACTTAAAATGTATTTTATGTACATGGCTAAACACAGATCCTTTTCATAATTGATGCTTATGTCAGTCACTCATATTTATAGCTACCAAAAGCAACAGGCATTTATTTGCACTGTATTTTTACAGTGAACGTGAATATTTTGGGGAAAATTCTAAGTGTTCGGTTTACATAGAAACAGATTTGAAGAAGCTGAAGAAAAACATTATTTGAGAAACCATAAAAAAAATCTTTAATCACAATTTTGTCTGTTAAAATGGTTCAAGTTGCTGACAAAGGAGATTGAGATCCTGCAGGGGATTGGTGGTGGATATGAAAAATCCTTCTGTTGTATTTTGGACAATTAATGAGGAAAATATCTAAGTTGTGTCCAATTGAACATTTCTACAAATATATATGTTTTTCTGTGGTGATGACCAGGTTAGCAGAACCTTCAGACTTTGGATGACAAAGCAAAATGTACAGAAAGATAATTGTGCAGAGAGAAATTAAGCCCAGACATCTTATGCAGAATCCCATTTACCCCCATACAGTGGGGAAGCTGGAGTCTGTTTCTACAATCATTTATGCAAAAGGTGGGATAGAGTACATCTTGGACTGGTTGCCAGTCCATTGCAAGACCTTTATCAAATAAAAAAAAATTATTATTATTATTATTATTATTAGTAGTAGTAGTAGTAGTAGTATCAGATTTATCTATTATATTATTATAAAGGATTTCCGGGTTTTGCATACATGATGTACACGCTGGTGGTATAGAAGGTGTACTGCTTCTACTGCTGTGGTGTTCGCAAGAACTCCACACAGTACTTCCTTAAACTTAGAGACTGTATTGATCCTGCTCCTGCTGAACTATGTCTTTTGATCAAGTCAAAGGAAAAAAAGCAACATGAATGTTTTGTTTGGCAATAAACCGGTTTTGACACAAGAGGTGTGTGTGACTTAGTGATGCTGTGATGGTGAAGCAAGCAGAGGTGTGAATGGGTGAAACAGGAGGTGGAGCTCAGCTTCGAGAGCTCTGACCCACTTTAACACTGACATAAAACTGCTTTCATTCCAGAATACCAAATTCTGCTGCCTAATCAAAGGAGAGTTTTATTTTATTGTTCCTTTCTCTATCATGTTCAGTTTCACCTTAAAGATGCCAGATGCAGAAAGGTGTAGCTACATGCACAAAGGCAGAAAGGTGATCTTCTCTTTCACCTGATTTCTAAAACTCTACAAGTCTCTTTAATAGATGTCGTTCACAGTAAAGCCATGGGGTGGCTGCAGCGGAGGAAATTTGTCCTAGTGTGAGATAAACGACCCTACAATGTACCGGTATCTGTACGACTTGCAAAGCACACAACATAAACATGATTTACACTCCAATGGAGGCAGACACTCTCCTACTGTGACATTTGCATTTCAAAACATAGTTTGCCAGACTAATTAAAACATAAATGACAACATTCATGTAAAAATTAAGTCTTTTCCAGGTCTGGAAACAGAAACAACACTAATAACTAAAAGGAACTAAGTGATTGGATAATTATGGCTGATCAGAGCATGGCCGGGTGAATACTCGATTCTGATTTGCTGCAAGGCGTCTGTTAGAAAGTGTTGCAGGACTAAAAAGTTTCAGCCAAGTTGTCTGAGTTTCCTAAATGATTGCACTGCATCTAATGCTACTTGTTACTGTGGCAACAGAAACTCTGACCATACCTCTTTTCACAGTTTTTTTATGTTAACAGCAAGACGGTAGACCGAACATATCATTTTATTGCTTCTTTTAATTTATTTGGTGAGTTTGAAGACTTTGATGCAGCAGAAGAGAAAGCGGGGGAGAATATGAGAAGAAGGAGATGCGACACAAGAAGGTGACACCAGAGGAACTGAATATTTGAGAAAATCGAGGTCAACACAAATAAAAACAGGAAATGGGCAGATAATCAACCAGGACATTCCTGGTTCTGAAAAACATTGACATCAACTTTTTATCATCTAACTTAACTTAACTTAACGAGGCCACATATAACAGCTGCAGCCAACTGGGGCCAGAGCCGGTTACCTAGGCAACACATCACAATGGGAGGTCTTAAATAGTTTACTCAGACGCTTCCTGTGAAACACTTTACAAACGATATCAACATTTTAAAAAACAATTTAAGATTTATCTCTTTTGTAAGTGGCCAGAAAACAGGTGAATATTGTCCGTCAGACGGTTTATGCATCCATGTTTTCCATTCGCTTCTCATAATGGACACGATGTCAGGGACAGTAAGGTGGTTTATGGTAAGCACTGTGGCCACACCACAAGCAGGTTGCTAGTTTAAGTGTCAGCAGGGAGGCAGGAGCTGGGAGATGTCACATTAATGACCTCTCTCTGGGCATTATCTCTGACAGATTCAAAGCTTTTCTTTTTATTTAAAATGCAGCTGTGAAAAGAAAGACATGTTCAGATTACAAACAATCATGTCTCCCCAGATGCACAGGAGAGGGGCTGTACAGCCTACAGGGGTGTGAACCTTTACAAGCAAAAGCTCATTTTTCCTCTATGCAGCTAAAAGCAAAGTAGAAACTCAGGTTTAGCATTACCTTATAAAAAAAAAAAGACTAGTTATGTTTTCTGATTATTGTCCACCACAGAAAAAATATGCAGTCATCTCTAAATAACCACAACACTAGTTCTGGTTTTGTGAAATGACCAAATATACAATGGACACTAAAAATGTAATAAATAACAATTTGGCTAATTATAATTTAGAGAAATAAACTTTTTTTGTTGAGTAAGTGGAAAATTAATATAAAAAAACAATCAATCAAAAGGGTTTTGCGCAAATGAGAGCACTTTGCTGAGAAGTGAGGCAAAATACCTGTAAACAGGTGCAAAAGCCTGATTTGGACTTACAGAATATACCTGTGTGTAGTAAAATATTATAATATAAAACGTTATTTTATTATAATTGTTTATTTTTTTCAATCTTTACATTGAAATATTATGAAAATAAAATGACTTTAAAAATATAATATAATATAATATAATATAATATAATATAATATAATATAATATGATGTAATATAATATAATATAATATAATATAATATAATATAATATGATGTAATATAATATAATATAATATAATTTAATATAATATAATATAATATGATGTAATATAATATAATATAATATAATATAATATAATATAATATAATATAATATAATATAATATAATATAACAGGGTTTGCATGAGTCTTGACTAATAACATTTTAATCCCAAACAATCTTTACCCCCTAAAATAAATGTTGTTTTTCCATCTGGATGAATTTTAGTAGATATATGATTCAAATAATAGACACATCATGTAACTGTATTTCTGTTTCTGTAATAGAGTTGTACTTCACAGTCTTTCTGTTTTACAAAAAAGAATCTTAAAAGCTGGTCTGAAAAAGTGCTAAATATTGCTTTAGTTGTTATGTTGTTAGCTACGTGTGTCATCAGTGCACACACTGACAAAGAATGCACATTGTTTAAAATGAAAACTGTGATTAAACACATACATGTTCAAAGCCATATTATTTCTGTAATTATTATTGGCACTTTATAAAATAAAGTTCCATCCCTGATTGTTTATTATAAGTTTATTAGATAAGAATCATTGTGGACGATTCAAAGAGCCAATTGCACCTCTGAAACGGCCGGCAACAGACTGCCTACAGCTTAACTCAGTGTTTGTGAGACAATATGGCCACCATTACATTTGTTGGCATTTACAGAAGCATAAAGCTGCAAATGAGCCAATATTGTACACAAAACATTTCTTCTACTGAAAGTATTATGAGAAAAGTGTTTAGCAGAATCGTATCATTATGGCACATATCCTGAATTATTTATAGCACCACTTACATTAGAGTATGAGGTGATGTTAAATTAAAATTAGAATTGTCTCATTTTCCACCTTACAGGCTTTTATTGGTCCATAGAGGCTTTAATGTATGGTTTGTGAGTTGTAGGATACTTTCTCCTTGTTTGTGCATGGGAAATGTGTGTGCTTGGTTTCTGTGTGCATGTAGTTTTTGCATTTGGCTCCAGTCATATGTTCTTGTTTTAGGTAGCCACAACCTCTGCAGCTTTTCTTTTTAGTGCCAGTTTCATTATTTTCTGTTTGTTACTATGTGCAAATCTTCCTTTTAAATCCCATAATATAGTAACCCGAGCTGTGAAGCAAAACCAAAATAAAGACAATCGGATTAAACGGAAACTCATTTCTTTCCCAAACCTTTTTAGATGAATTAACTTCTATATTTGTGCATATTTCCATAAATTATTGGGGTAAAATATGTCTGTCTGCAAAAAGCAGCACCCAGGATGTAAGAATAAAAGTGATTATTTTAGGAAATTATAAGGAATTTTGCACATTTACAGATAAACATAATAAAATAAATATTTCTGTTTGTCATTGAAAATCTGTGTGCGAGAAAGGATGGATGAAAAACACCAGTGCAAACAGGTCAGTGGTTTGTACCCCGGTACTGGAGCTTCTGAGCCCTGTTGTTTGGGCAGTCTTTGCCCTGCATGCTGAAGTTGATGTTGGTGCGGATGCAGCGGTTGTTGAGTGGCTGAGCCGGACGAACGTTGTCGCTCATACTCAAGAAGATCTGAGATGGCTGGTTCTGGCTCAGCAGTCGCAAGGAGTGCATCTACGACACGGGAAAGAGGGTGAGAGGATGGCAAAAACATCTTTAACAGAAAGGTCATCAAAGCTCTTTGCTCCTCCCCACCATGAATGGATGAATGTGCAGAGGAGTAAGTCCAAACAGTACAGAGTGAGTAGACATGTTTCACAGTAAACAATAGAGAGAGAATCCAGGTGGAATGTGAGGTGAGGCGCTCACCTGCATGCGTGTGAGGTACACTGGCTTGTTCATCAGGATCCATGTCGCGGTCTCAAAGCACGGAGGAATGGTCATGGACCCATCATATGTGATGAAACTACTTGTTTCTGGGTAAATCTCCTCGATGTTCAGACCAGTTAGAAGATATGCATCATCTGCAGGAAGAAAATAAAAACACAAACAGAGACCTGTTTTACCAGAACCTGCAACTGGAGTTTTAGCTAGCAGTTTGTTAGCTTGTTTAGTTTGTAACCCTTCCTGCAAATGAACGGATTTTCTTTGCATTGTTTCACAGATCTGAACACATGCACATGTGGAAATTACATACATCACACCATAAAAACAGTGGCACACTTGCCACCTCCTGTACTTCATATCTAAGTCCTTTATAAGTGGATTAGTTAAAAAAAACTGTCTTTTTGTTGCAGGGTTGTTATTATACAAACTGTATCCTGACATATAATATATCACACTGATAAATTCTCATTTCAGCAATAAAACGTTATTCTCATCAGCACCATTTTAAAAATAGTACCAATGAGATAAACATGGTCTGTGCATATCAAACTGATAATAATGAGCACATACACACACACACACACACTCGCGCGCACACACACACACACTCCACAACTCACACCATCAAAAGTCAGAAGAACATTTAAGGTTTTTTTTATCATGGGTAATACTATGCTATGCTATGCTATGCTATGCTATGCTATGCTATGCTATGCTAAAAACACATTTTTGGGTGCACGGCCCCTTGAAGCTACATTATGTCAGTAGAAATAACGGGAACTGAAGTGGGGATTTCACGCATTTAAACTTTATTATATCTCTTCTACCAGCTGTAAAGGGTTGTGACTTTTCTAGTAGAGATCTTTACTTCCTGTTAAAAGGAAGTTGTCCGTCCCTCTGTCGCTTTTAGCAACTTAGGATGGGAGATTGGATCAAAGTCAAGAACAAATGCTATCAGTTGGTTTTCCTTAACAAGTCTATTTTTATCATAAACTGGCTCAAACTAAGGCCCGGAGCTTACATCATTGTGATGGGATGCAAAACAAATAAAGCTGAAGTGAGTTGAAGTGATGATGTACATGTTTACACTCACCATGTGAGAAAACATGGCTCATGTGCACCTTTATGTGATGTGTTCATGGACACGTTGGCTCATACGAGCCTTCATAAAAAGATCCTCTTTCTGACTCCCATCACACTGAGAGCTGAGCATGATTGTCTGAATCTTTACAGAGTACGTCCTCTTTGCTCAACACGCTCGCCGCTTATCTTTCCTCGCTAATTTGTCTCACTTCTTTCACATAACAGCAACAGTTTTGTGAGTGGCAGGCTATCGGTGTTACAGCATAAAACCTCTTCTATCCACACTGTCTCCACTAATTGGACAGACTACAACTCTCCGTCGCATTCACTGTCTTCACACTCCACTAGATTACTCCCAGAAACTTGTCATCCTTTGGCCCTCCCTTGACAAATGGACTTGCCTCCTGTGACAAGGTCACCATGGTGGACCCCAAAAGCTTTAACGCTAATTGAACTGCATCTCTATGAAACACAGACGGACTTCCTGTAGCGGTGTGCAACACGGATGAGTTTATCTCGGATTTAGTAAGTAACCCACAACAAATTCAGCCTCCTGCTTCACCTGACTCCTCTCTCACTCCTCCGGACCACAAGGCGTGACTTCAAGTGGGCCTATCACACACAGTTAGCAAGAGTTCCCAGTTTAAAATCAGCACACAGTGCAGAAACTTTCAAAAGGGTTCATTCATTTAAAACGATGTTGTTTGATGAGGATAGCAGAGCATATGCTTGCTGATCAGTGTCATCTCATATTTTATGCTTTTTTTGTTTGTATTTGCTTTTTAAGGTTGTGAATGTCATCACCCACTCTCTCTGTGAAGCAACTGTCAAATAAACTTTGTTTTCTGGATAGATATACGGCATATGGAAACAATGCCACAGTGAATGCTGTCGTAATCATTGCAAAAAGAAAAGAAACTAAATTTCAGCAAAAATAAATTCTCTGGTTGCCTCATTTGTCTGGCCAGGCAGTGTATAAATACTATTTCTGTTAATAAAATTATCTTACCATTAGTGTAATAGGAAAGAAATCCATAAATTCACGGACGGCTCAGCTTTACCAAAGCCCTTGATTGCATCACAGAGGCCTGTTTTCATTCATGGTGCATGACGGATACATGGATTTAATAATCGGTGCAGTTTGCTTCAGAGTAAACTTTGAAGGGGACAGGCTTGGCGTAGAATCAAAAGTTTCTGATAAACTGACATGGAGCATCCCTGTAACCATGGTAACTTGCTCTCTGCCTGCTCACGGTGTGAGAGGAGAAGGAGACTGTACTGCTGCCAGAGGATTCAGAACAGCATGACTGGAATAAATTGCAATAAAACAGATTTGTGGATATTTCTCACTTTTCCCTGATGGCTCTGCAGAACATGCTGCTGCTGCTCTTCTCTGTCCTGTGTGGCTTTGCAACATCCTTTTTCTTAGATATGTAGCATGAGTCTGTAAAAGGTGTTAACTGAGTTTCACAGGCCTGCCTGATAGAAATATAACCTCTGCTGTCCAAACATGTCGGCTAAAGCATCTTGCGTTGGTTTTAACCTCGGTTTTGTTCATCAAGCATCAAATTGTTTATCTGCAGACTGAAATAAATAAATACAACTTTACTGTGAAAAGCAGAAATCAAACAATGTAATTGACTGTAAATGTCATATTTTATTCCCAGTATAAACAGCATATCAGATGTTGAAACCTTTTGGAAAATAAGAGATAAATATTAATTTGAGCAAGAGGTCAGGCTGCAGACCTCCACTCTGGGCCAGAAAAACACACTTCGCTCACCAACACCAACTAGAAAGCAATTAGGGAAAAATCACAAGCAGAAGAGGGAAAAGACGAGGGTCTGACATTCCACGGGACTGTAGGACTGTCACGGGACCTTATCACATTATAACCTTCTAGATGTAATAAGCAGAAATTCCTAACTGGAACAACAACAACAACAAAAAAAAAAAATAAAGAAAAGAATTTCAGAGATTCAGATTCATTAATATCTGCAGACTGCAAAGCATTCAGATGGGGTGAATAATTAAAAGGATGTTTTTAAGAGGATGGGGAGTGCTTTAACCTTGTGTGATGCAGACAGTAAAACTGCAGTTTAAACACACAATCTGCTGATATTTTAGTGCATTATATGTAGAAAAGTGTTTAAATTGATGCACTTAATGTTGTGTAACACAGGATTCAGATCACTGAGATTACAACACGCCGTTTGCAGACTTTATCAGTACATTTTATTTAGAAAATCCTTCATGCAACTGATTTTAAAATGCTTTTTCTTTCGGCCTGGTGGTTTGGTGCACCAGGTACGTTCCCACAGTGGATCTGATGGAAGCAACATACATTAAAAAAGTTTTTCCAGGATGATGTTTAGCATTAGGTTGCATCACCTCTTTTAACATCTGTCGGTAAACATCTGGGAAGTGAGAGTTTCTGGAGTTTTAAAAAGAGGAACATTGATCCCATTCTGGCCTGAAGCTGGATTCTAGCTACTCTACAGTCCTGGACCTTATTACTGCTGCTTTCTGCTTTCATGATGCTGCTGTTGTTTTGTAATAGTGAAACATCTGGACTGCAGACAGTTCTCCCGTGAAGCCATGCTGCTGTGATGTCTGCTGAAATCTGCAGGGTGTTCCCTGACAGAGACGATGTCTGGATGGGAGCTTCACAGATGTGGAGGCTCACGTCATAGAAACTAATGCACCCCCATCCCATCAGAGATGCAGCTTTTCCACTGTCCACTGATAATGCCTGCTCCCTCTGCAGGACACAACGTCCACGCTGTCCAGAAATGTACATGTTCATGCAGGTTTCCACTTTGCCTCAGAAATGAGCTTATGCAGTGTTTCTGGATTCTGTCCACATACAGTGTCTTCTATGCATGATAAGCTGCATTAGTAGATTTCAGGGTGAACAGAGTTCACAGAGAATTATAAGAGTTTTTATACTTAAATCCAACTTTTTTGCATCAACCCCATTCTCCCAAATTCCTCAGTCGATGCAGTGATTGCTGGTAGAGGAACATATCTGCTTGTAATGTAGAAGAACACCAGCATTTAGCCTTGTCCCATGCACACAGAGATTCCTTCTAATTCTCTGAATCTTCTAGTAATATGACACAATACACATGGTGAGATCTTTAAAGTCTGAAGAACAATTTTCTGTAATTATTCCACAATGTTTAGATTCAGCTTGCCACAATCGGGTGAAGCTTTTTCTCTCGTTCCCTGAAAGACTCCCTGAAATGTTCCTTTTATACGCGGTCATCTTCCCGACCTGTTTACTCAGTCACTTTATACGTACGTGCAGCATCACAACTTCTGTTAGGAATCGAGTTTGTAAAAAATGTTTTGAACTCATCGTTGATTCTGAAACAAATTCTGAAACTTTATGTAAGCAAAACATTTTCAGTGCATTTAATCCAAGATTGTTTGAGCCAATGAGCTAATTAGCAAAAACACATTACACAACATTAGTGAATTCAGCTAATTGCTCCACTGAGAGGAACAATTACAGCCCTGTTTAAACTCAAATAAATTGTAAAAATAAATAAAAGGATCTTTTAAATGTTTTGTTTCTAAATGCTCACATATGCATAAACACTCAGATATAAATGCACACTTACTTTTATATGTTATTCTCGTGATGGTGTCTCTGTTCAGCATTCGATTCAGGAATGAGTTTGATGTTTCAGCAATCTGGATTAAAGCGAGAGAGAGAGAGAGAGAGAGCGAGAGAGAGAGAGGGTCACATAATGAAAATTGGGAGTCCAGCTAAAATTAAACAGAGGTTATTCTGCTGAGCATTTAATGCACTAGAGACAGTACTCTTAGTGCCAATGTGTTTTAATACGGGGGAATACCCGCAGATGTATTTTTCACAGTTAAAGCTCTTCTGACATTTTCTGAAAACCAAAAGCTCCCACTGTTTTCAACAACTCTTAGACACACACTGCTTTGAAGACACAACACAATCCATCTTTTTAAGTAGAAAATGCAAAGGATTTCTGCCCTGATGTGATTTTATAATGTAAAGACAAGATTTAATTCAGTCAGAGATGAATGCTGGTGCTTTATAAAAAACATGCCTCTTTGTTTTCAACAAATACAATAACATCTATATAAAACACATTCAGCCTGCAAACATATCGCCCAAATGATAATATTAAAATCAGGAAAACCTGCATGGCTTTCAGAACATCTGCTTTTTGTTTGGCTTTGTCTTGTGAAACTGCTGCGTTTGAGCTGCGTGGAATCAGTTTTATGCTCTTTTATGCATATTTATCTTCACTTCTTTCTTTAATTTTTGACATGTTTATCAAACTTTGAATTATGCAAGATCTTTTTCTTGCCGCCAGCGATTGTGCTGCTTGAGATCATGAATTAAAAGCTAAGATCCAACAGGCTGGTGAGTCTCAGCCTTGTTTGTTTGGTGCTTCTTCTCCACGACTCTTACTGGACAGTTTCTCTCATTGTTTTCCTGTAATCATCACACTCTGTAGCTGCAAGGATGTTTTTGTCCTTTACACAACAGGACTGGTACAAATTACAGAAAATTGCTAATATTAGGATGAAATATGACTGTTTTTGACAATGCAAAGCGAATGTGATGCAAAGCTGCATCTAAATGTAGAATCTTCTAAAACAAGCTCGCTTGGTGGCAACAACACACGTGGATTTCACACTATTATGCTGATGCTGCATTGTTTGATGCTTGAAAAGAAAGGAGGACTTGGGGAGTTTAATTGTTTAGTGCTTTTTCAGGACATCACCTGTGTCCAACCGGACTTGCAGCAGTCTGGCACTTATCTATGCTGTTGTTTGATTTCATGCTTATTGTCGCTTTGGAGAAAATCATCTGCTAAATGACTGTAGAATAGTTCAGGAGATGAAGCTGGACCGCTTCAGGGCACACTTCAGGACTTCCTTGGGACAACTGAGAAGCTGCTTTAGATGCTGGCTGCTACTTTGAAGAAGCATTGAGAAAATAAGACAGTAAGACGCTCAGACATGTGCAAAGTCTGAATGAAGTATAAGCAAATGAGTGACGCTTGCAGGGTACGCATTCGGCTCTATAAACACATCTCTGATTGGTCGTTTGTGCTTCTGTTGAAAGTAATTATTAAGTATAAATCAACCTCAGTTTAAAGATTGACACTTGCAAAGTTACTGGACCTAATTTTTCACCGTGTAAACGCTCCCACTGACATCACACTGATTTATTAAAATGACAGCCATGCAAATAATTCAGTTAAATATTCAGAGAAGGTGTGTTAAAGCTTTTAATCAGAAGCTGTCATGCTCTCTGGGTTTAGTTTAGCTTTTTGGAGCCTTGTCAGGTTTTATCCTGTGTCATGCGTGTTCCTTTCTGCTTCCTGTCATCTGTTCACCTGCTTTAATGTGACCTAACTCACATGACCTGCTTTTTGTTCATGTTGTAGGTTTCATTTCCCCCCTGATCATCTTTCATGTAACCCTGAGCAAATCACTGCAGAAGCTATGACACCAGGGATGCTGTGATGTGAACAGGAAAGGCCCCGGAAGCTGCAATGAGATGCATTTAGTCTGCATGTAAACAGAATAATGTCATTATTACAGGTAACACAGAGGTTGACACCAGCTGGATACCTTGGTTCCTCCTTGTATGTTGTTGTTCTACAGACACAGTAAACAGCTAATTTAATGTCTGAAAACACTTTGAAATTATTTCAAATAAAAGATATTTGAATGAGTCCAACAACAAATTTTATATGTGCATGTGATGATGATGTCATCAAGCTATATAGATAGCCTCAGAAATGGAAAAAAGCTGCAGTTTTTTTGCTAAATTAGCTAAATTATATTAGCAATATATATTATAATAGCAAAAATAACATTTTCAGCATTTTACCATTTTGAGTGAAAGTTTTTTTAATTATATTTTAAAAGCATTTTAAAAGTAAAAACTGATCATTTCTGATATTATATTTTAATGCCAATATCGGCCTCATATTGTTAGGTCAACAACAATAAATATCTCTAGTGGAAAGTGTTTAAAAAATTAACAATAATTTGTGAGAATTAAAACTATGATGTCCTTTTGTGGAAGTTTTCTGTCACCCTTCTTTGAGAATGATCCCTTCAATGTCCAGTTACAGACATTTTAAAAGACCCACTACCTGACCCTGTTTTTAGCAGAAACAACATTACTGGACAGGTGTGAACGTTTAAAGAGTAAGTTTTACCTGAAACACAGTCACCATACAGATCAGGTTACACCTGCTTCCACAACAGCCTCATCTTTGTTGCATTTAAGGAGCTTACACATACTGTGTTATACAGTACAGTCAGGTGTGAACATTGAAAAGTACACAGAAGAATAAGAAGTAAAGCCACACAGACAACCACCATGTCCTGTGTACTGACTCTTTCTATGTTTTTCTCTGAGTTGTGTGTATTACCATGATCTCCATAAAGAGCTGTCAGATCTCTGCACTGCCCTCTAGTGGCTGTATAATTTAAGAACCAAGTCCTACCCTGAATAAAATGTGTGTCAGAGGCAGAGGATGTTTAAAGATCCATTTCTGCTCCCTTACTTATCGATGTAAAAGGAGATGTACAGTAAAAACGTGGACATATGTTTCTATACATCATACTCTGCATTTACATGGAAACAATCATTCAGGTTAAGGTTTAAGTGAAAAAGACATTTACCCTCCTTTGTATAATTCAGCTTAAGATCTGGGGGCTGGGAGGGGTCCTGATTGGTGCATTAAACACTGGATAAAAATGGTCTAAATTTTGAAGCTTTGGTTTATTATTCTTTCCATCATATCTATTTCTTTCTTATAAAATTCCAATTCAATACTTTGCTTTCAATACTTTTGTTTTACTTCAGAGTTAAAAATATAAAGTTAACATTGCTATGAAAAATGTTGAATCTTGACTGTTGTGTGAGTTGTTTGTGTTGTGGCTTGTGTATTGCTGTGCCACTTCAGGGCCACTGTATGTTCAGCTGCTCATCCGTAATACTGAAGTCAGCAGCAGTGTTGTCTACTTAGCATCTTTGTCACTGTAGTTAGCAAGTTTTACATCTCTTTAGCAATATATTTTCCTCCCAAAAGTGCCAAGCAACATCATGCAATTTTTCTGTTGTTACAGAAAACTGAGGCAAAAGCTCATTTCTTTTATTTATACTCAAATATTAGGGAGCTGCACAGGTCTTTCCTGCATCCCGGTCCTCATGCAGCAGCAGTCCCACCAACACGCTGCAGGCAGAGGACAGGATCATCTCTGACTGGCCAATCCCATCCTGGCTAACCATCACATATTAAATGTGTATTAATAAATAAGAACAAAAAAATAATAAGTTACAAGTACTGGGACATGTTGTAGACTTCTTAATGTTCTTAATGAAAAATAATTGCACTGACAAAAATATGTTTATGCCCTAAACATATAATCTATGTTGCAGCTAGTGGCTGGTCATTGGTCATCAGCTAGACTTCCATCTTTTAACGTAAAGAAAGCAAAGCTTGCTGTAATTTTCCTTAATTTGCCCTCATGCGGATGTAAATCCTTAATCAAGCCAAACATAAAAACATTGATTAGAAACAAAAGGATAGGCTTAGGGTTAAAACATAAAAACAAATGATTTACTAAATGGAAAGAAAGAAATACATTTAAATAAAAGGACTTGTGATACAGTAATAACTCAGTGCTTAATCCTGGTGTCCCGTAGTGAGTTACATTAATGTATGGAATAAAAAACAGACAAGCATCTAATCCATTTGTAGGATTATCTAACCGACACAATCAGCCTGTTGTAGAATAATCTAAAACATATTTAATATTCCAAAAGTCCAAGAAAACTGTGCCAACGCTTTATTTCTAAACTTAGCATGATGGAGTAAATGTTCAGTTATGTCTGATAAAGGAGCATCCGCTCACTCTAAAACATGTTAGACCCCCCCGCCTACCACCATGCTTCCCTTCACCCATCACTCAACCATGCATGGTGGACTCCACAGCTCCTACTGTCCACATGTCTCTGGGAGAAGTGATTAGAAAGATATGCGCTCATCCTCCCCCGTCCCTCACTGCCAGGAAATGACTTAGTCTTTGACCTTTTTCATGTGCTCTTCAGGCAGGCATTATTCCTTAACAGCCACTCGTGCTGCTCATTGGATTTCCCGCTCGCCGTCTCATTATTTCTAAAGAAGCTCGCTAAGGGGAATTCACTCATTCTGGGGCTTCTACTCCAGAAATGTTCTCACATTAGGTGTGAGAGAAGAATAGACTTCGCACCATATGGCTGGATGTCGATCTGACAACAAAGCATTCAGATATTTATGGATGTTGAGTAAGAAAGTCGTGCTCGGCCTTTAAAACTGTGTCCCAGCCTTGTTTCTCCCCCATGTGGCCTGTTGCTCTCCTCCCTCATGACTGTGTTCGTGGCATTCTGAGTCTCAGTAATGAGTCTGAAAACCTGACAAGGCCTTTAAAGTCACGAGTCACTGCAAAGTGAGAAAAATGAGCTTCTAGTCTGAGAGGGATTTGGCTAATTACCACTTAACTGCTTTGTGAAGAAAGCGACTGTTAGAAACACGCTTAACACAGTGGGAGTGGAGAAACACTTAGGAAAAGAAAGACAGAGTGGAGTGAGGTGGGTGTATGAGTGGGCAGCAAGTGTTAGAGCAGGATTTTTTTAACGGCATATTTCTGGTTTGTTTTTCAGTATGGGATTGATGAGACCGGATTTAATCTATGTTTATAAAACAAGGATTATTGGAAAGGATGGACGTTTGTACTGACCCTTTATTATTTTTGTGATGTCCAAACACTAAAGAGCATTTAAAGAGATTATGATAAAACACAGTCTCAGAGAGAGACATAAAACAACGCTGTGCAGAAACCTCTGTGGTCTGTGTGACATTAAATGCATTGGTTGTCTCACTCAGTGCACTAACATTATGTCATGCACTATGTTTCAGTGTGTATGTTCACACTGATGTTTAAGCAAAAAGATAGTGCACTGAAAATACATGGATGCTGCCATAAAATGTGCTAATAATCTAGTGTGAAACAATGGACACTATGCGCAATAAACCGACGCCATTTTGCTGATGAGGCGGAAAAGGAAATACTGGACTTTCAAAATAATGGTGGCAAACATTGGCCGTTTCTCAATTCAGAGACTGCACACTTCTAAGTGTGGATTTGCAGACTGCATACGTCATACTGGCGCGCCAAGTGCCGTTCCAATTCGAAGTGCGCTTCAAATGCGCTGTTCATGCTATGTATCCTTCGCGGTCTCCAATTACCCAGAATTCATTGCACGCCAGATATAAATGAATAAGAAGCAATTCATTGTCTGCGAGGACGTGTTAAAAAAAATATATAAACACAGATTTGTCCTGGTAGATAAGCGAGGGACGTCTGTCTGTCTAAACTTAGTATAAAGTTTGATGGAAATTGTTGCTTTTAAGATAAACTGGACTGGAATATTGTGGGAAAATGTCTTCTTTTAACCCCAGTTCTGGGAGAGAAAGTTCTGGTTTGACATGTTTATTTGAGAGACACTAGGCAACTTCTCTTGCTCTGATATTTTAGGTAGACCCCCATCCCCTGAATAGAAGAGCTCACAGGAGTTTCAGTAAGTAAGCTTACTTATGAATAAAATGTGCAGTTTACACTGACTGATCCCGTTCCAGTTTATTGTTAAATATTATAGTTTATTTATGAAGCATGTAAATAAAAACATGGAGAAAATTAAATGAACGTTAGCATGTTGTAGACTTATACTCAGAGAACATCTGGAGCTGTAGGTGTGAATGATATTGTAATTTAGATCTATTTTGTGTTGTCCATTTCTTTTCCTACCATTTTGAATAGATATGCAATAAATGCAGCTTTTTAGACATTACCAGAACTTGAGTTCATGATATTCTTTGTACTTGTAACGGCATTAAGGTTAAACAGAAATAAATTCAGCATTTGTATTATTTTTCATTTATACTTAGAAAGCTGAAAGGCAGAGGTGCACTGCTGCACATGGCTGTTCCAGGGTCATTTCCTCAGGCTGTCACACAACAATCACACCTGCAGCACTCCATTTCCAAATCTCTGCTCATGTCTCATATCCTCCTCCTACACACTCTCCTGGAGGGGCAAGTCGAGGAGGGGTGACCTAGGTCATCATTCCCTCTGTCTCTTCAAGACTGACTGATAGGCTCATTGACATTGGGGAGCTCATTAGCAGTTAGCAAGTGAACTTTTCAGCCTCAGTGCGCGGAGTGGTGAGGATGTCGGCTGATTCTCTGATGTCTGAGTCTCTTGTTCTGCATGGAGATGTCTCACAAACAACAAAGAGACAGAGGACTGCCATCAGCCTCACAGTGGTGCTCAACGCAGACACAAATCCACGGGGCACATTGTTTAGCTCTGTGGGATAATTGGATAGTTAATTGTTTGAAAATTGGAAGTTTTTGAATTGGTTATTAAGAATATAATAGGCAGCATGTGAATGGTGGACTGGGATACAAACAGGCAGAGAATACAACTGGTTCAAAGCTGGTGTCTTCTTTGTCCATCAGTCTGTCTGTCTGTCTATCTGTTTGTCTGTCTGTCTATCTGTCTATCAGTCTGTCTATCTGTCTGTCTATCTATTAGTCTGTCTGTGGCTGTTTCTCAATTCAGAGACTGCACACTTCGAAGTGCGGATTTGCAGACCGCATACGTCATACTGGCGCAACAAGTGCCGTTCCAATTCGAAGTGCGCTTCAGATGCAGACTTCAAATGCGCGCTTCGGAAGGAGCAGAGCTAGCTTA
>JBAMIG010000023.1:18825509-18835655 GCA_037177335.1 Kiunga ballochi | reverse complement strand
AGAGGCATCATTATCTGGTTGCTGTGGGTTGAGCTGGTCAGGCTCTGAGAATTGGTTACTAATGTTAGCAACCTTTTACACACTCACTATGGACTGTTTAGAGTCTCTAATCAGCCCATCCCCAAGGTGCATGTCTTTTGACTGTGGGAGGAAGCCGGAGGTTCTGCTTCCTGTTACAAGGGAGTTTTCCTTCCCACTGTCACCTAATGCTTCCTTAGGCTTGGGATTGGATCGAAGTCAAGACACTGCGTTTCCTGGACCTGGAAACATTATGGGCTGAGCCCACGACCTCCTAGGGGAAACTCAGTGAACACAACACAGTAAAAAGGCTTTTTTAGCACTGTTAAGCATCGTTACACCTTGTTTAATTCCAAATACTGCAATATCTGCTTTAATATGTATTTATTTTCAGACCTAAACATTACAAGGTAAATCAAGCATGGTGTAGCTCTGTCTGCTACTCTTTTCTCCAATATGTGTTCATGCCTTCCAACTTCTGCTGCCTAAAAAACAATTAAATGAGCATTTTGTGAAATGAGAAAATATTTAAAATATTTGGAAAAATCATCTTTAGATTTTTTTTACTCAGACAGTTTACAGATAAATGCCATCCAGTAAATGTGTTCTATCTTTTCTGTACTACTGTACTTCTCTATAACTTTCTCTGTTAGTGCACATTTTCTGCTGAAAGATAAATGTGAACTGTTTTCAGTCACTTGCATTTTTCCATGTAAACATTAAGCTGTAGTAATTACTAAATCCTTCTATGATCTGATCTGCCTTTTTGCTCTTTTCTAAGGCCCCATCACTTTGATTTCTTTCTTCTTTTATCTCACTTCCTGTTATACATGTTTCCTTATGTGCCCAGTTTAGGGTGCTGGGCTTTGGGACGTATTAAGTGAGCAGTCATAGTTCTCCACCTTGTTCACCTCATTTTAAAGTAACAATATGAGTTCAAACTTTCCCCATGCGTAGGTGTGACCTTCCTGCATTTGACTGACAGCTAACAATCTTGTTGCCAAGACCTCCATTCAGGAGAACATTTGATCAGAAAATAATGGTGCTTGGTAAAAAAAAAATCCAGAATATCACAAAAGCTTTCCCTCTTTAATTAATTCCCAGAGGACAGCAAACTGCAAACATTTCAGCTAATGCCCTGCCCATGCAGGAGGCAAACATTTTTCCTTCCTTAAAACAGAGTGAGCTTCATCTGCAGGCTCCCCATGAGACAGCCCATGCTTATTTAGCCGGTAAGCTCAGTATGTTTAACCAGGAGTCAGTATCCCACGCAGAAACCTCTGATGTGCAGAGCTGACCTCAGCTGATTTATTAAAAACACTTGAACTCCAGTATATGGAACTGTGTGCTTATAGAACTGTATGTGCATACACCCACTATATGACTCGAAGTTCGGCACAGTATGAGTACAAACACATTAAAAGGATGCAAAGAAGTCAGCTGTGTAGTGCAGAGGTTCTGTGCTGTCAACTGATCAGATGTGCGTCTCATTAGAGTTTCACCTCAGGGCATAGCCTCTTTGAACAGCTTCTCTGTTGTACATACATTATGCATAGTGAGCATGCCAAAGTCTGGGCTGCACTCGGCTTTCACAGAAAGAAGAAAAAAAAGGTTCTCTCTCTTTTTTTCTCTCCAAGTTCATTAAGAATTTAATAACCCAACCAAGCAGATGAGGCCGAAAGACCAGGACAATTATCTGTGTCACCTGTTTTTAGCAATTCCATTTACTTATCTGTAGTTTGCAAACGTGACGTATCGTCTTTCCACCAAAGAACGGGTGCTGGTGCTGCAGAAAGAGCTTAGCCTCATCAATTCTGCATCATTATGTCATCTAAAACATGTTTACCTGCGTAAAATCAAATGTCAAAATGTGGGCCGCTCGTGCCGCTGCAGCTTCCTTTTCTGATCCTTGAAATCTTAAGCTTTTATCATTTGTTGATCAGCTTGTCAAAGCTGTTTGCAGCTGCAGCCATCTCTCGCCGTAGCTGCTTGAACTGCTTCTTTGAATTTCTGTAGACGACCATAAACCCAGGAAACACTGAGTCTCGTCCTCAGACCGGTTCTGCTTGCTTTTAGAGTCCATTTCTGTGCTTGCATTAAGATGGTCCATGGTTTGATGCTCCTATTCCGGACAGGTAACCCTGCTGAGTGAACCTGCTCTCAACTAATGTTTCTTGTTCACAAATCTGAAGCAGGAATGCAAATTTAGGAATAATGTAAATGGATCTAAATTCACAAACTGCAAGGAGGATCAATGAAGCACGTGAACAGACATGAGAGCAACCACCAATAATATTTCAGTACATATGAACCATATATGACAGGAATGACTAACTAGGAGTAGCTTAGAAACTGCAGAATGTGGCAGCAGTAATAGATTAAGACACCATGAACTGAATCAAAAGAAACTACAAAAAAATACAAAAAATAAGAAGAACGAAAGGAAAAAGTTAAAAAATATGGAGGTAATGAAGGCAACAGTGGAGCGGTAAGGTGCAGTGTGGAGTTCAGGTTTAGGAAAAACTGCATAAACCTGCTTTACTCTGATGTTTTCATCAACTTTCACACAAATAAAAAATCCTTTTCAGGGTCTTTATTCACCAACATCTCTGTATGTTTAGCATTTTTAGAAGCCCAGAAGTGAACCAATTACCCCCTTACCCGTGTGGGCAGGTCGAGGCCCACAATATAAAAGTAATCATGTTCAATATTTAGGACCAAAAATCATGACATACACACTCAAAAATAGAGGTATGGGATCGGGACATTTCTGTACTTATAGGTACATTATTAAGAATGTTCTCTCAAAAGAACAAAATTGGTCTTCAAAAGACCATAAATGAGCCTTCAGACAATGAAAAAAGGTTCAAGGTGCACTGAAGGGTACAGAAACGTCTCTCAATAGGGTTCACCCCCAGCGACAAGCAATTGTACCCTTTTAAGTACAAACTGGTACCTTTATTTTTGAGTGTGTATGCAGCAAAAACCAACAAATCAAGTTGTCACTTTCTGGATCGGGACATGAAAGGGATGAAACCAATCATGACAGCTGAGTGGGAAACAAGGAAGCAGGACTGATCCATATAGATCAGATGAAGCAGGTAAAAACAAAGAGCATAAAGTTTGTGTACACATTCACATTTCTCTCAGTCTTTTCTAGTTTTTAGTTTGTCTGATTACATCATTCCCATAACCGAGCTGGAATGAAGTTCTCCGAGCCAGAAACCTCACATTTAGTGTAATAAAAATATGGCAACAAGTGGAAAAACAACACCCAGCATGGAAACATGCTCAAGATGAGGGAATGTAATGTGTGTAATTTGCACAGCATGTGATGTGTTTCCTTCACCAGTGGAATGAATCAGATCAACAAATTTAGATTTAGAAAATCATTGTGTGTGTCTCGCTCCAGAAAACCATGGACACAATGTGTCCCTGGGTCCACACATGGAAGGTGAAGCTGAAACTGGATCATGTTTACTCTGCAGGATCCACCCGAGGTGTGTGGAAATGCTTCCAGTTCCTTCAAACACCACTTCCTTTCAGAGGGACACAAAGCGACTGGACACCTGTTCTGTGGTCAGCTGTGTCCACATCTTAGCTGCTTTTGTAAAATCCTGATATCTGGTTCCACGAATCAAAGATGAGCGAACATCCAGGCTGTTCTCAGAAAGCTGCATAAGCCAGCATGTGTCACTGCATGGAGGAGAATCACAGTGCATGGAGAAGATGACTTGCATATGTGTGAAGGTAGCTTTGATGCAGAGGCAAATAATGTAGTTTTGCAGACATTTGCTGCATGAAGGTGACATCTTTTCCTGGGAGGTCTGTTGTTATGTCAGCTGGAAAGTGTGTGTCTGACAGGCCTGCACAGATCTGTCTCCCACTGAAAAGGTCGGGAACATTGTGAAGAAGAAAACCTGACATATTCAGCAAGAATGGACAGATTTCTCTGAAAAAGTACATTTAGTGTCTTTCATTTCAGTCCTAAAGTCACAAAAAGCTGCTTTTCTCCCCACTGGAGTTTTCCTCATGCATCAAATTATTCATTTATTTACATTTTCCAGTTACAGCCGAGTGAAAAGCAGTCCATTTGGAAAATGCTCCCAGTTCATGTAGCAAGCGTCTTATTTCTGTGAAAATAAAGAAACTTTGGCATCGTGTCTAGGAGAAGAATTTATTAGAGAAATAAAATACATTTATGCTTAAAATTAAGATTCAAACTCAGACAGTAGTTTTGCAAACTTGTTTTAGATGATCATATATGTTAAAACTGATTAATCACATTGCGATTTCAACAAAGTTCTAATATAAAAGCTAATCGTAGGTTAACTGCTAACAGATTATCCTTTGCATGTGACAATCCTGGAGATGGTTGTTTGATGAAACGCTATTAAAAAAAAGCTCAGAGTTTCAAAAACAGGGCAAAAGATGAACTCTGTTATGAAGTACAGGAAAGAATCGTTACTTTTATGCAGGTGTCATTATTAATCCTTTTATTACCTAATTTTTTATATCTGTCACAACAAAGAAACTAAAAATCTATATAAATAAGTCTGAGCTGGTTCAGCAACATATCTGTGAAAATAATTATTACTTCTGCATTAACAGGTTACATAGAAATGAAACCTGTGCCAGATTTTGTTTCGGTGCATTTTTGTGTTCTTTAGTTTAGTTCAGTGTGCTTTTTTATTTCACTATAATCAGTAAAACATAAAGATTATTAAAGTTAATGAGCAATACTGAGCAGAGTGTCCTGTGTGGTCCTCATGGATCAATAGACTCATTATATTGACAGCACCATCCCAACAAGAACAGTGAAGACCCTTCATTAACTACTGTATTTAGGGAAAAATAATACTACAATTTGAATTTCTCTCTGGGATCATCCATCCATCCATTTTCTACCGCTTATTCTCTGAACGGAGACGGGAATAAGATGATTTAGAAGACAATTTACCGGTCGCACTGTGTTGTTACCCTCATATGGTCATAACGCTATGGGTGGTGACCGAAATATTTTTTTGGATTTGAGCTAAAATCCACAAACGGCATTGTGAAACAGGAGTTAGCCTTGTCTAGGTGTGAAAGGGCTGTGTGGAGAGCTGGGATTACTGCATTCTCTGTGGACCTACGTTCTATATGCAAATTGGTGTTGATCTAGGTCAGCAGGGATAGCAGCTTTGATGTGTAATAAAATAAATCTCTCAGAAACATTTAGTGATAATGGGAAGTAAAGCAACAGGTTCATTTAGGCATTTTATTGAGCTTTTCTTGGATCCCGGGATCATGATGGCTGACTTAAGGCAGGTTGGAACTGCACACTGAAGGAGCGAAAGGTTAAAAATGCTGGTGAATACATCTGCTATCTGATCTGCTCAGGCCTTCATTATTGTTCCTGTGACACCGTCCGGGCCGGCAGCTCTCCTCATGTTGACTCTGCATCGGGCTGGTCTGACCGGATGTTGCTCCAGCTGTAGAGGCGTTTTTTCCAGGTGTGGAGTGGAAGAAACGCTGTCTGCATTGGACAGAAGATCAAACCGAGTGACTGTGTGGTCATCGATGTCTAGGTTCATGTTGTCACTGTAGCCTGTAAGTGTCCTAATCTCCTGCCACATGGACCTGGAGTTGTTGCTATTTATTCTTAAATTTATGCATAATTAAGGGTGTGTCTATTTGATTGACACATGTCAGAAGCGCTATCAGTGCTATCAGTGCTATCAGCGCTAATGCTAGCAGCTAGCTACCTTCTGGCTCTGAAACGTCTCAGCCTGGTCTTCATGGTAGACCATTTCAGCCATTTAGTTAATGGAACATTTTGTGTCTGTTGTTTTTTAGTGTCAGATATTTTTGCTGTGCTATTAATTGCTCCAACAGATGGTCCAAGAAGCTTCAGGTCCAGTTTTTAGCTGAGTGAAATTATATCAATATATTTTAATAAGCCCCTGCTTCTGCTGATTAACTTATTAATAAGCTCAGTAGATGGTTTAGCACCAGTGAAAACCTACTGCATTAGTCCTAGGCTAACAGTGGTTAGCGTGACCACAAATTTAAGGTTGTAAAATAATAGTTTAAAATGTGACCAGTAATACAAATGTTACAAATAACTGTTCTTAATCCCCCCAGTGGTTCAGAGGTGGTTTAGCACATATTAATGAACATATTAATAAATCCACAGCACCCATGAGGAATCATTTTGCTATATTAGCCACACTTTTGCCGCATTTATTTATTTATCTTATCCTGCCGTGTTACACAAATGTAGACACAATGTAGGTCTCTGGCTGCCTCCATCGTCCTCATCATGTTTTTACCACCTTTTAGAGAGCAGATGATGCTCCCTGAAGCATTTTATCATCATCATCATTATTATGTATTATTATTATTAGTAGTAGTAGTATTATAATAATAATAATAATAATTATTATTATTATTTATCATTATTATTATGCTCCAGCCAAAGTATCAGTTCTCATGTCTCCATCAAGCCGAAACAGAAAAATAAAAAATATCATCATCAACAACCAGTTTCAGTTACATATTAATTGCATGTATTTATGATTCCTTTGTAGTATTGATGCAGATTGGCAGATGTTCCAGCTGTGCCAGCAGCAGTCATGAGACTGACCTGCACACATGTATGAAGACAGAGCAGGTTCAGAGATCTGCTTAATGAAACAGCAAAAGCAGCACATACCCGGTAGCCTACATGCTGTATAATGAAGCCAGAGATAATTGAGAAGCTGTAAAATGTTATGAACACACATGGCTACATATTTATGATCCTCCCAGTCATTCAGACAGGCCAGTGGACGTCCACCATTAGAAACCTAAACTGGAATCCTAACCAGTCCTACTAGCAGTGAACACTGGGAGAGTCAGCATTGACCACAGGTTAGTGACACTTTTCATGCATTGATGATTAATTATGTCATCTAAAGTATTGTCCATAAAAAATAAACGTACTGTGTGTGTGGTATTACTACCTCTGTGACCAACATTAAACAGGAAGAAGCTGTTAGATCTAAATATGTCTAGAATAGTGTGTAAAAACAGGTGAACTGCAGCGTCTCATGAATAACAGACATTTAAACCCTTTGCCAGCAGCTTGTTTCTGATTGATCAGAGAAAATTCTCTTTCACATGTTAGTGCTGAAACTAATCATGTTCTTATTCTGGTAAAGATGCTCCTGCATGAAGCTGCAACATGAGATTAAATCATGCTGCACGGTAAAAGTCAGAGTGTTATAAAGTATCTCTGAGAGTCTGCATGAGCAGGACCTTAAGGTGATGTCAGATATCAAAATCAAAATAAAAGTACCAAAGTAGCCTGTATAGGAGATTACTCATGCATATCACAATATTCACATTATGTCCATCATTCTTTGTGTGCAGGCCAGACTGTTGGTTTGCAGAAGATGATGGAAAATTATCTAAAATCTGTCCAAGATAGAGGGAGATGTCATTGGTTGGGTTGGAAAACAGGTTAGTGAACGTGAAGAAATACACACCTCCAAAAATAAGACAGCAAAAGTGTCATATGGGATCCGACATGGATAAAATTCTTCCATAGGAGAAATGCAGAAGACTGGTGCACCAAAATTCCTGCTGTTTGGAGAGACCTCAGAGAGCGAGACCAGAGAGACAACCTGAAGATGAGGATTCAGCAAAGCAACTGATGGAGAAGGCATATTATGCAGAGTAGAAAGACATCAAGCTTGTCCTGAAGAAGGAGCGGCCATTTTGGGTCTAAAGAACTTTTAGGGACTCGCTGATTAAACTGAAAGAAAAGTTCACAGTACATGATTACTGTGTGTACAGTAAGTAGAAAAGCAAGCTCTAAGATGTAATGTTATCAGGGGAAGCTGAAAACATTAAAGAAATGCTGCTGCTTCTGTTCTGCTTTAATGAGAAGGAAGAAGAAATGTGCTTCATCTTCATCACGATAAGTACAGAGGAAGAAGACTCCATAGCCTCCCACTATTGTCTGTGTGTGTATGTGTGTGTGTGTGTATGTGTGTGTGTGTTTGGACTTAAATTGACGTATACTTATGTAATGCTTTTCCAGTCTAGTCGATGACTCTGCACCATTAACCCTTTCACACCCGATAGGTACATTGAGGAGCAAAATGCTGGGATTCAGCGTCTCGCCCAGAGACACTTTGCATGTAGTCTGGAGAAGATTGGGATTAAACTCCCAACTTTCCTGTTGAAAGACGATAACTCTTCCACCTGAGCTGCTGCTGCTTGTGTTTTTATTACTATGTTTTTTGTCTTTTTAGGACTCTCCTGCTCCCTAAGAACTAAAGCCTGAGCTGCAGCAGCGTTTGGGTTGGAAGACAATGCATTTAACTTTTGTTCTTTAGCCATTAATACAGTCATGTGATTCTTTTCAAGTTCCTCTGGTGTTTTTCTTCTCCATCAGCCCAGAGAGGGGCACTAAAACAGAGAAGACATGTCCTTCCTCACTTTATGTGAGCCTCAGTGTCCTCGCTTTGAATCAGGAGTTTTCAGATTAAGTAGTGTGAATCAGGAAGTTTGACTCAAAGTTGAGCAAAAGACATCTATAAGGTTTATATAATGTTTTAATCAGACTGGTGGAAATTTTTGTATGAAGGTTTTATACTACATATAAAGTGTGTCAGAACACTAATTATCCGTAGTCGGGACACTGTACAATAAGCAAAGATATTACAGAAAACACACAGGCCAGGGAAAAGGAGCAGAACATCAAAAAGAGTATGAAAAACAAACAATCATTAGACAAACAAGAGCCTAAAGGAACAAGCAGAACCAGAAAACCTCAAATGAGCCTTTTTAGAACATTGCAAAGGAGAAAACATTAAAACATATAAAGGACTGAAAAAAAAAACCCGGGTCCTCAAGTAACAAACACCAGCGTTGGATCAGAGAGGCCATGGAGACACGAAGGACTATGAACCGGGACAAAGAAACCTACAGCCATTCACAAAAAAAGGAGGTGTGAGCGCTCCCTGCTGGCCGAAAAAGTCCCTTAGCAGCTCATAGAGGACGTGCAGCGGACATCACTGAGTCACCTGACTTTTGTTTTCCGTCCAGTCCGTCCAGCAGGTAGTCCAGTCTGTCCAGTCCGTCCAGTCCGTCCAGCAGGTAGTCCAGTCTCAGACCAGCTAAAATAGGACAGAACAGTGTTTGGTACTTTCCTGACCCTATCATTTCCCTTTTCATTTTGTGTGTAGAGTATTCACAATGTGGGTTAACTTAGCATTAGCTATAAACAAATATGAATGATTAAATAAACAAATACTATAAGAGCTGTTTCCATTAGTACCTTCTGACAGTACTCTACTGGCCTGAGAGGACTATACTCTACGTGACTGCTTTTCCGTTACAAGACGAGATTCTCTAACGTAAGCACGTCTTTATGCTTATGTTAAAATTCTCCTTTGGATTTGTAAAAACTTTGGCTAAAAATGTGCTGCTTTGCACCAGCAAAACGCCCAAAACTCAACATGACCATCTACGTGAAACATCTACGTGAAACATCTACGTGAAAGGTCTGGCATTGGGCCATCTCTGATGTCAGACTCCCTGCAGACTATCTGCACAGAGCGTAGATGCATTACTGCTGCGCTTGCAGAAAAAAGCTAATCTTTTCACGAAGAAGCTGATAAGGTGCATAAGAAGCAGGTGGATGGAAATGTTGACTGAATGCCTCCAGGCAGACAGTTGTGTCCATTATGTGTCCATGTTGTGTCCATATTGTGTCCATGTTGTCCATGTTGTGTCCATGTTGTGTCTATATTCTGTCCATGTTATCCATGTTGTGTCCATGTTGTATCCATGTTGTGTCTATATTCTGTCCATGTTATCCATGTTGTGTCCATGTTGTATCCATGTTGTGTCCATGTTGTGTCCATATTGTGTCCATGTTTTGTCTATGTTGTGTCCATGTTGTGTCCATGTTGTGTCCATGTTGTCCATTTTGTGTCCATGTTGTGTCTATATTCTGTCCATGTTATCCATGTTGTGTCCATGTTGTATCCATGTTGTGTCCATATTGTGTCCATGTTGTCCATGTTGTGTCCATATTGTGTCCATGTTGTGTCCATGTTGTGTCTTTATTCTGTCCATGTTATCCATGTTGTG
>JBAMIG010000023.1:18598182-18613660 GCA_037177335.1 Kiunga ballochi | reverse complement strand
TACAGATTACATTTTTTGACATGTAATCAGTAATCTGTAACGGAATACATTTTAAAAGTAACCCTCCCAACACTGGTTAAACGCCACAGTAATCCAGTGTTTATTAAGATATATCAACTATGTATAAATTATTTGTCTTTATGGACTTGTAGATCAGATCATCCACTTTAGTTTAATCTGCTTGCCTCTATATTCAGTCGTAATGCTATTCTGCCGGCTTACTTATCGCTCTATGAGGAATATTGGTTTTTAAACAGATTTATTGGCTATCTGCCCACATTTGTTCTTTAAAGACTTGACCTTCATGCTTTTGAGGGAAAATCAGAGTTATTTCTGTTAGCAACAAGTAATTAGCAGTTTATGTAAATGTTAGATGACTTTTTAGCATCCAAGCTAATGAGATGTGTAGCAGCAAAAAACATGGCCGAACATTTCTGCAACTTATAAAGTAGAATTTTTCCCTTGAAATTTCAGACCCTCTATTTTATTGATACTTTTACTTTCGAGACATTTTGATACCCAAACGTTTTCCACTGAATACTAGGGGTGTGAATCACAAAGTCAGTGAAATTAATCACATCACAAACATGATGTTTTATTTTAGTTTCAACATAAGATGGTATCGCATGTTTAATATCGCACGTAATATTTTTATTCACATTAAATCGCTTCAGTTCCTGTTTACAGTCATATGGATGCTTTTTTCCATGCTTGCTGTGGGGCCACAGTGCCAACCACTACTCCACCATGCTGCCCACACTAATCACAGAAACAACACAGATATTAAAAGCTCATTTAATTCCTTCGCTGAGCAGAGAAAGTAAGACGGATCTGCTCTTTGAACTAAAACAGACTGAACCACATCCTGGATGTGGACATTTAAAATGTTCACATGATGTCATAGAAAACAGAAATTTCCCGTTTAAAGAGACTTAAGGGGTTAGTAAGCAGAAACGTCTAATTCTGGATTGATGGGATAAAGAAAGTGGTGTGGAGTACATCATGTTTACCAGCCGACCCGACGTACGTTCATGTGAAACCACTCTCCCTAAAAAAAGCCTGAGCCGAGTGAACAATGGCAGCTTATTTTCATGGCATGAGAATACCTCTAGAAACACAATTGTTGGTGAAAACATTGGATAAATAAAGGGACCGGATGGCCTCGTGTTTCCAAAGTGGGCCGCGGTGCCGGAGCTGGAGAGGCAGCAACTGGACCGGCAGCTCTTCTTCTGCAGCTACATAGTGTTGCTTCGACGTGTTCCACATTCAGCGTTTTGCTCCGATGTAATCAGTAATCCGCTTCCACCTAAACATGTCCGCTAGAATCTTTGATCAGATCAATTTTAATCAGATCGTCCATGTTAACCAGAGAAATATTTGATGTATTAATGTCAGATTAATAGTATAGATCAATACAGATGTATTTATTCCTGTTTAGATTCGATGTAGGCCGATGTATTGTGTATAAATAAATCTCCATAAGTGTAAAGTACTATATTGATGTGACCATTTAAAACAATGTATTCAGATGTACATTGATAAATCTGTCCCATTTTTCAGATTTGATTATAGAATCCAATTTAATCATCATATCAATAGTCATTAATGGCAAACTCTCAGCTTCCTTCTCCCTTCAATAATCAATACTTCTGTTTTAATATGTGCCCAGCTGCTTCACTGCTGGTCCAACAGCGTGAGTGTTAGAAAAATAAATGGAGAGGCTGTAATTAAAGAGCTGCAGTGGGTGAGATTTCCCACCTTCCACAATCTGTCTTTGTTGAGTCCAGGATAAATAATCAGTTACGGCGCAAACCTGGCTGAACCGAGAATCTCCTGGTGCTGATCACCCGGCAGTGAGGAGGGAAACCAAATAAGTTTGATTATCTGAGTGCAAGAAAGAGCAACAGAACTTTTTTTGGTCAAATATAATTTTAGTGGGAGATTTCTGAGGGATGTCCTGGGATTGCAGGCTAAGCTGAAAGGAGAGATAGAGCTTCCTGGACGTAAAAAAAAAAAAGATTTTCATCAAAAGTGCAATAATAAGCTTTTTAAACTCAAAATAAGGCCAATGTTTGGCTTAAAGTCTCATTAAATTATGCTAAAAGGAGGTAAAAGAAAATAGAAAGATGTGAAAAAGAAAAAATGAGGAAAAATCAAGATGAGGAAAGAAAAAAAATCACAAAATGGAATAAATAAGGAGATGCAGAAGATAAAAAGTGTGAAATGGTGGATGGTGTTGAGAAGGAATAGAAAAAATGCAGTGAAAAAGGAAACATGAAAAAAATATATAAAGTAATTAGGCTGCGTGAGTTAAAAAATGTAAGAAAGATTATAGGAAAAACAAAAGGTGATAGAAAGAGGTGGAGTGAAGAGAAGGTTTATGCAAGACTGTAAAGAGCAGGAAGAGAGTGAAAGAAAGAAAAAACTTTATAATAATTCAGATAAAGAACAAAACAAGACACTCAGGAAACGAAGGACTAAATCTGCACTGATTCAGGGAGACAGTGATTCAGATCCAACAACATGGTGGGAACATTCCTCATACACATTCGCTCATATTAACATGAAGCATCGTACAGATGCTGCACATCCATGATGAGAATCTCCCGTTCCACCTCATCCCAAAGCTGCTTTATCGCAGGAATCATAACTCCAGGTCCGGAGACCATCATCCTGCAGGTATGAGTGTTTCTCTGGTGCAGAACTGCAGATGATGTGAGCTTTGTGACATGGTGCATCATCCTGCAGGAAGTATCCATCTGAACATGCTGCCTTGCAAACCATGTCATGTTCAGAGTCACTTAAATCTCATTTCTTCCTTCTGATGCTCAGTTGGAACTTCAGAAAGTTATCTGTGCATTGTGAGTTAGGTTTGATTGGCTGATTTCAAGCAACTGAGCAGGTGGAGCTGGTAAAGAGGGAAAGCTAGCGGTCATGCTAGCATCACTATGTGTTTCCAACCTAGTATGACGTGTGGAGGTTCGTGTTTAAGTGCTGGTGTGTGGCTCTGCTACCCAACATGAGCTCAGTGTAACATAATACTGCGAGTGCAAGCCAGCTTACGTGCTTTGTAAACATCACAATGCTCTTTAAACTTATCGCAGTACATATACCTGCTGACTGTATGCATCAAATGTAAACAGGACTCTGAGGGGTAAGATGAATGGTGCATTAGGGGGGAATCATCCCCCTTCTTGTCTTCATCCAGTGAAGCTTCAAAGCACTGCTGCACTAGCAGGAAAAAGCACAGTTAACCTGCTAAAACTCTATTATCTTTATGAGGAAATATTAGATTGCATTGTGTGTGTGTGTGTGTGTGTGTGTGAGACCTGCAGCCAGCAGACAGACAGCGCTCCTATGCAGGCCACACGCCAGTCGGGCCTGAGAGGCTGGGGCAGATTCTTGAATAGTCTAATAAACACCAGATGTTCTCTGTGTTATATATACACAGACCCTGTGCCGTGTCCATCTCCCCAGCAGGAGTAACAGCATCTACTACAGCGGCGGGAGGAGGATGCGACGTCGCGCTCAGAAATGTCTTCTTTTTAGGCCGTATACATAAAATGTTGGGAGGACATTTGCAAGAGCGATAAGAACCCCACTGTACTAAATAACAGGTCCCTGCGACGGCTGTTCCATCTGTGCCACCGCCTGGAATCCAGAGATAAACAGCATATTGAAATGTCTTTTTTAAAGGAGGGCTTGGATTCCTGCTGGCCAATTGCGTTTCCTTGTGCCGCCTTATCTTTGACAGACTCCTAGAAACTGATAGGGCTTTTGCCGGGCCTCTGGATACCGTTCCCCCGCACACTTACCAGCGGTTTATCTGGACGTTGGAGTCTTTGTGAAATGGCAAACGGTGCCAGAGATATCGTTCAACAAATCCCTGGTCTGCAGTCCAAGCCTTTCCCCCCACCCCCCCTTGTTTCTGCATGCAAGAAACCAAAGAGACAAACCTAAGCGACCCATGTTTGCCGAGATGAAAGAGCGTTGCTCTTAGGTACCAGGAATAGATCAAATCTCGGTTTATAAGTGCTTGTCTGCAGCATACAGTCTCTAAATCACAAATATGTCAAATCAATTTATTGTGTGCCAGAATATTGTGTGGACAGGAAGCTAAACAAAATACCAGCACACATGACATCCCTACCCTGACCCAAGGAACACCGGAGGACGTAAATTGCTGCAACAGTGAGGATTTAGGAGAACACTCAGGTCTACGTGTTCTCATCATTCTGACTTATGGGACAACATAAGAACAAAGCCTCTGCCTTGTAAACGGCAGCTTGTTGTGGTGTAGGGCGGGCCTCTGCTTTCTGATGCTGTAAACAGGTACGCTCCGGGTAAAATCGCCGTCTCCTGTGAGTCAGAGTGTCTCTCGTCCAGCAGCAGAGCATTCCTGAGCGGTCACTCTCCGACCTGTCTGCCTGCCAGGCTGGCTGCAGGCTCTGTCTGTCTCTCGCTCACCACTGGCTGCATGTATTCACCTGCTTTTTGCTACATTTGGATTTATCCATCGGCAGAATCTGGATTGGCTTCGCTTAAAAGGATCTGACATCTTAATGGTTAAAGTCTTCTCTGTTTGTCTTCAGTCTTGCATTGGACGTCTTTGGTTCAAAGAGATACAAAGATGGCTTCATTTCAGAAACTCAGTTTTACTCTACCTACATTAAACACGAGGCTTCAAATTTTCCTTTTTATCTAAATCTTCTACTGTATAAATATACGACAGCGTCAATTTGCGTCTCTCTCTCTCTCTCTCTCTCACACATCGAGTCTCCCTTTTTTTGACTCATCTGTTCTTTCCATTCCTAGATGGAAAGGACAGGAAGACCACCTTTTCTTGGTTCTGGTTCTGCTGGAGGTTTGCCTTACCACCGTTTCCTTGCACAACCCAAGCATAAAGTACTGAATCATAAGCCAGGTTGATGCAATGTATTGGTTTCCCCAAAAAAATCATTATTATGATGATAGTTTACATGAACAGAGTTATAAACTGGTTTACTGTGGCTCACATAATGAGTGACTTTAACTTTATCACCATTTAGACCACAATTAACTTTATTACACTGGAATGTTTGTGAATGTGCTCAAACATGACTTAATGGCTGCTGTACAAATAAAGCTGAATTGATCTTGGACTTTTAGGACAGCTTGACCCTTAAGTCCGACTTTGGACACAACGGGACTAATTAATGTAGGGAAGCAGCTCTGGTTCAGTTTTACAGTCATTACATATTAATGCAATGAATATTGAGATCACAAATTATACCAGCGATCTATCACTTGCTTATTTCATACAATCACTTCCATTCATGTCAAAACAAAGAAACTAGCATGATAAAGCATAACGCTAAAAACAAAACAGAGCAATCTATATAGAAAGCACTACATTTGAGATGATCCTTTAATTTAATCTCAATTAACTGGTTTGGAGCAAGTAAATGTGTTTTTTCCAGTCATTACAAATTGATGGTGAGGGCTGGTAGCAGATGGGGGAAACAAAAAGCATAGCACACAAACTAAAAGCTTTGAGACATGCATGCTAGGTTGACTGCCACGGTTAAAATGATCACTTATCATGCAAGTCAGTTAGATAAAAGTGAAATAACGGCAGAATAGAACAGAAACTAATTTTTGACGTGAAAACAATCAGTCTTGTTTGTGTAGATTGTCATTTCTACCGGCCATGTTTATGTTGAGAGTGTAGAAATATCCAATGTCTACGGGATGCTACGTAGGATCAGACTGTTCCTTAAAGCTATAAAAAGCACTCAGAGGTGTTCTTTGACTATACTATCCTTATTAATCATCTAAAACACAGTGGCTTCAGCTTGTTTTGGGTTTCTGCCACTGAGTCTTCTTAAAGTGAAAGGATAGTTTGATGCGTGACTAGGTGTAGCGCCTTCAAGCAGCTAACAACATTTTGCTAGCTTAGCTGAGTTTAGTTCTGGCAGGAACATAATTTGGTCAGGGGAGACATTTCCAAAGCACAGTAGCTTCTTGTTGTTGTTACATTTTACATTAGTAATCTCAGAACTATTACAAGCTTGTTTCCATGCAATAGAAATGTACTTTTAGTTTTTTCCATTACTGTATTTTCTTAGCATCAGTTGCTTGCTGACGTCATGTCCACTTTATTACAAAGTGGAGGTGGTCCACAAGGTCCAAGTGTCTAGCTCATTGTGTGTGTCAAACCTTTTGTTGGGATAATTTGCAACAGATTTTTCCATTTGTATGGAAGATAAAATGCTATGTTATGACTAAGCTTCTAATGAGTCACTTTAGCAGCTAGCAAAGGCCAACCTAGCTAATTAAAACAGCCATGGCATTGATGATCATTTGACAGTTTTGTTGTTGGTTGGTGGGGATAATGAGTGAAACTAGATTATGATGTTAGTAAATAAAAATGCGAGATTAAAATAGAGGGAAAGGAAATGCATAGAAGGCATTTTTCAGCTAAAAATGTAGCAAAAAGTACCATTTAAATTGACTATTTAGGACTTGATCATTAAGGTTAAAATACTACAAGAAATACCACAATCACAAATGCCAACCAGCGTTTACAGTAATCACCTGGTTAAAGGTTTATGAATTACCTTCCTTCATTTGGGATTACTTTTATTTAACCAGGAAGTCCCATTAAAATAAAAAATGCCCTCTTCTACAAAAGATGACCTGACAAAAGTAGCAGGTATACAGAGTCTAAACAATATAAAACAAATATATAAAATAAAGATTAAAACAGAAATGGCTTCTTAAGAAAAACAATGACATTTCTTCTTCACTGCATTTCCTAGAATAATCCTAAATTCATTTAAGGATTCAAATCTTTTTAGAGATTGTTTCATGACCATAGTGCATGGCAGGAAAATGCTGTTTGCCAAAGACTGTGTAGACCCGACAAACAATCAAAAGCAACCATTGCGAGGCCTGCAGATAAGTACCAGAACAGATGGACAGAATGATTCTCAGATTTTCTCAGACTTTACTTAATAGAGCAGGAGTCACCAACTATTCTGGGCACTTAAAACCAATTTTAGTCCATTCAAGACTCAAATGACTGAGATGTAATCTGTTTCTCTACCGCTTGTGCTGCAGAGGGAGCCGATGTACGACGATCATCTGCATACATATGCAAGTTAACTTGAATGTCTTTGCCTAAATCATTCATGAAAATATTTATTAAAATAGGACCCAAAATGGAATCTGCACACCTTTAGTTATCTCTAACAGAGCACATCGCTCTCAGACTGCAGGTCTACTTGTGGTTCCCAGAATCCCTTCAGCTATCAGGCTCCTCTCTTATGGAACCAGCTCCCAGTGCTCCCAGTGTGGGTCCAGGAGGCAAACGCCCTCCCTACTTTTTAAATCCAGCTTAACACCTTCCTTTTTAACAAATCTTATAATTAGGGATAGTTTAGCCACATGTTATGCAGTCATGGGGACATCCCATAATGTACTGGGCTATTTAACAGTATCTTCCTTGTATTGATAAATGACATCATTAACCTATTTCTCCTCTTTCTGCTGGTCTTGCTGGACAAAAGCTGCAGTGTTAATGTTGTTTAAATGTTATTCTATCTTTCCTGTCCCCTCCACACCAGTCAGTTGAGGTGAATGGCTGCCCTCCCTCAGCCGGCTTCTGCAGGAGGTTTTGTCTTCCTGTTAAAAGGGAGTTTTTCTTCCCACTGTTGCCTTATGCATGTCCAGGCAGGGGATTGGATCAAAGTCAAGATTCAATGCAATTTTTTGGTTTCCTCTTAGGCTATTTCTAACGAATTGGATCAATATGATGTCTTTGAAGCAACCTGAATTTACATTGTCATCAAGTAGCAATATACAGAAAAAGTTTAATTGAATCACAAGAAAGTCGGATTTTTGACCCTCTGGATGCACCGAGTCCTATCTGTCAAATCATTTTAATACTATTTAGGGCCTTAGAGCCCACTCCAGCAGTTCTAAGCTTGTCCAACAGTATATAGTAATTCACAGAGTCAAATGCTGCACCAACTTTGGACCTTGCGTAGTAACAGTTTGAAGAAAAACCAACGGTCCAGCTGATAAGATCATACATTTAAGCCACATTAAACAATGTTTGTTAGCATTCACATCAGACTTTGTATCAATGTAGTAAAAAGACACAGAAGCATGGATTGTTACAGACGTAAAAAACCTAATATGTATTTAGACATTGTGATTACTGTGTAAGGATATAAATATTGCAATGACACGTGCATAATGCTTCACATGGATGAGCTTGCACTACTTACAGACTATGCAAACAGCAGGATCAAGATTAGAGATAGTTTAAGTACCACAAAGTTCTCCTGGTCCATGATGATGACTGGCTGATAAGCAGATATAAAGAGCTGGGCTCTCTCTGGGCTCTTTACTGAACTGGGTTCAGTGATAAATCCTCTGACCCGCCAGAACCTTGTGATCCCAGTGAGAACAAGTTTGTCTGTGTGACCCGCAAAAATGTGCATTCAGTTCATTTACAAGTTAACTCGGATATGGTTCTGTGTATCCGGTATCCTGGGTCCATTCATTCATCCTGCTGCACAGCTGTATGGAGAACAAGCTGCAGGTAGAAGTTGCTCCAGGTGACACCCATCGGGGCTATACGCCATTTTTCACCCACAGAGGAGGTGTTTTGATGGGGTTAATGCTCATATGAGTTATCATGGGGCAATCCGTCTGCATCTTTGAATCCTACTTGAGATCCAGCCATGTTTTTTTTTTTATATCAGACACAGACCTCTTTATCACACCAATATCGCGACAATGCCTGTATATGGTAGAAAGTGGGTGTGTAGGGATGGGGTCATTTCAGCAAGAGTGTGATTTATAAAGAGAAATTGCTGCACTTGTCTATAAGCAGAGTTTCCTAAATCAGACTTTTACTTTGGGGCAGCAACTTTTGTGCCTGAACTTGCATTAAAACTATAAAAATCCTCAGACAACTCGTACCTTTCCTGCATAGCAGTCAATTTAATATGTTTGACCTCTATTTTATTTGGTCAGGCAATAAATACACAAATGTTATCACTAAAATAATTGCCTTTTTGCCTGTTTAATTCAAGTATTAAGCACTTTAAGAATCTTAAATTAAAAAGCACTGCTTGTTTTTGCATCTGGATAGAATCAAAACGTGTTCTCCTTCAAACCCAGACAAATGAAGGCTAGATGATCATGTTGCTAATTAAGCCGAAGTGGCTTTTTTCCAGCTCTTCCTTCTGTCCAACTTGCTGCAGACGGAAAGCATGCAGGTGTAAGTGTGTGTGTGAGTGCATGTGTGACAGCTCAGTGTGGGAAGGCGTTACTCACGAGGCATGATGCCTTGGTCTGCCAGCTGCTCTCGTGTCCTCCTCTGCTGAAGTCTTAACTGTAGCACTGAAGTTTCAGGGTGGGGAGGAGAACAGATAGAGTGAAGAAGAGAGGAAAAAGATGTGAGGAAACAGGTGAGGGACAAAGAAAAAAAAAAGCAGGAAGAGACTGAGAATCCAGCTCACTTTTAAATGGCGTTTCAGAATAGTTAGCGCAGCCGTTTTGCAGTTTTCTCTCACCTGCAGGCCAAAGCTGCCATGCAGACCTGCAGTTGCTCCACATGCACGCTATCATTACATACGCATGCATGTACATATGCATACACAAAACAACACTGCCTGCTCACAAATATTTCTGCAAGCAGGATGTAGGGAATGATAAACACAGCTCCTGGCTTTTAAACAGATCTGCAGCAGTGTGTGGTCTGCAGCATGAGCACACATTTCTGTGTGCGTGTGTGTGTAGAGATGGTCTAGGTGGGAGCTTGAGGTCATAAACACAGCCTCCTCCATGTCTATTGGTCTGCTTGCATGTGTGTGTCTTTAACTCATTTCTTTCTTTGTCTCAGTGTGTTTTTTCCTCCCTTTTGTTATCTGAAAGTCCCTTGCTTAGATCCTGGTTCTGACACACAAGTATGAAATGTTCCTCCTCCTCCTCCTCTGCAAGACCCTCATCACGTTCTGCTTGTCTTCACTATTGTTAATTATCTTGCTCAGGTGGTTTTTATTTGCGCAGTTCTGGCTGCAATTTTACATTTCATGAATTTCCTCAAACCGTCTGGGTTTGATGTTAATGCAACAGCTTCATTTAGAGTGTGTCAGTGAGAACAGGCGCCACATCATAGCACGCTTATGGGAGAGCACCTCCATTATGCAACTCCGGGCCCTGCCATTCATCTGACATCTGCTTTAGCTTATAGTAAAAAAAACAAAAACAAGAGGGGTGGGGGTGCTGGTCGCAAAAGGGAACAAATACATGCATTAGTTGCTGACTGGAAGCTGAGTAATCGATATAACGCTTTACATCTAGACAATACATCTATCTATATGCAAGTTTGGTCTCTTGAGTTTTGGGTAAAAAGTCTGGGGACAAAAACCTGTGACTGTAATGCCATGTAACGGATTTCAGTTGATTTTTCCTCAAGAAAACTTCATGACTAAAAACGATATCTAAATCCCACGAGCTGGAGCTAGACTCTGTGGTGCAGCAGTAATAACTGTAAACACACCAACATGCCAAACTTCAGAGTATCTGTTAAACAATGTTATCAATTTCTTCCATATTCAGTAGTGATAAAAGAAAAATAAAAGGCTGGGTGTGACAAATGAGGCAGAATTTGCAGCTTTGGATGTTGCAGGGATGCTACTCCAGTCTTCCTGGTAGCTTTAGTTGCTACTGACTGTAGCAGTTAGCATTATGGTTTAATTTTTAATTAATTGTCCCTTTCCTTTCTTGTTATGACTGTTGAGCAAAGAGATATTCCCCCAAATACAGAAGATAAAGTGCTAGTGATATAGCTGGGCTGGTGTTGAAATATGATCATTTTGATGGTTTTGTTGTTGGTTGATAGAGATACGAGTGAAACAAGATTATGATGTTTATAGATAATAGAATAAAAGGATAAGAAAAAATGCATGGGAGTTTTTTTTCTCAGCCAAAACCTTAAAGTACGGACAGGTTATACACAGCTTTAACATTAAGGGTTAGCTACTACAGGAAGTGCTAACTGCGTGGTTGTAAGTGGCTGTATGCTAGGTGGCTGTTAGCATAGATGGTTTTAAACCATTTAAATGTCTTTTATTCCTTCTTATAAATGTTTGTACAGACATAAATAGTACATTTTCTCTGCAAACAAATAATGAAGTGTCATTTTATTCATGGCTAGGTTTTCTAATGACTACCTTAGATACCAGGTGCAACCTAGCTAACAAGATGGCTATGGCAATGAAGATATTCCCATTCTGATACTTCCACTAGTGTCCTCCTAAACCATATTTAATCATTTATTTTTGTTAAATTGATGTAAATATAGCACAGCATAGCAGAAACAAACTGAAAATGAAAGGAACGTGTCATCTGCTGGTGGGCACAGATATGGGATGAGGCCAAATTATGGTACTCATAGATAAATATGCTAAACGTGTACAACTTGGTAATTAGTTTTATTCCACTTGCCATTGATTTGACTGCATGGCACTCTCTTGGACGTCTCCCTAATGCTGCTGTACTTATGTCATCAGCGACGCTTGATAGTCGCCAGCACTGGGATGGATGTGTCTTAGGTAAGTCAGGTTTCTGTGACACTATGTGCCAATATTTATAAATTCGTGTACATTACATCACCCATTACTTTACAGTGTGTGTAATCTGAGCACAAGCAAACCTGACCGGCACTTTAGTGTTAAATGCTGAATAAAAAGCGCCGACATTGGCGAGACCACACAACTGTCTTTCTTAAAATGCTGTGAATCAGATTTTATGTACAGCTTGATTAGTTTATTCACTAAACCTTACACACAATTGCTTTATTCTAAGACATTTGGTCCAACCAAATCCTAAATCAAACTCTCTGCAGTTGTACTGCTGATAAGACAAGGTCCTATTTCAGTCATGTAAAAGCTTTAATGTTATCCATACATGCAGATTTTTGTCTAATTTTCTTGGAAAAAGCCAGGTAACAAATCAAGTGTAACCACTTTGTTATGTTTACTGGCTGGTTTAAAAAAAATGGGCCTGAAAAAGCAGAGCAGCTGCCACAGAATCTGCTCTTTCTCCCTAAAAAATCTCTGTTAAAGAGCAAAGCGCTGCTTGTTCTGATTGCAGAAAGCAAACATGTTACAGAGAGGAGAGCCGAGCCAGGAAGTGTAATCAAACCACACCACTTCTCTCACTGTTGACTTTGAAACTGAAGACATTTGTTTCAAACTCGGGGTGTCTTGACATACAAAGGACATACAAATTGACAACAAGTGCACAAGTGTTCAGATTGATGTAAATAAATCATTTAACCTGCTTTGTGTTGGGGAAGCAGAGGTAATTACCCAAACCAGCTGAGTGATTTCCTGATTTATTGTCCTCCTGTGCCTCACACACAAGAAACAGGATGATACTAACACCTTACTTTTACACTGAAGCGACTTGGCCAAAAACACTGCTTACATGAGTCACATGCATTCTCTGAACTTTACTCAGCACAGGCAGGAATGTGTTTGCGACAAATGTATGATGGTGGCTGTCTAACGCCTAATAAAACAGGCTTTCTTAGATGAATTTGGTTTGTTTCAGGCCAATACTCCATAAAATGAAAATCCAGCTTAAAACAGACCTCACAGTTTTTTATTGGCGTAGTATTGGACAGACTGTAGTGACCTTCAGCCAGACAACTCTCCACCTGCCATAATCGCTTCTCTCTAGTTTTCACTCAGGAAGGGTGAAACATTAGCAAAGAGCTGGTTAAAATAACTCAATAAAGAACATTTATCTTGTTCTTTGTTGTGTAAAAACAACTTGCCGATCAGTAAATATTTCATTCATACATGAAGTTTTTACAAATACAAACTCTTCACAACCTTTTAAATGTTCTATTCTTTATTAGTTTAAGGGGTCTATATGATAAATAGTGTGTTGAAAGTTTTTTATAAGAACAAAGAAGCACGTTTTGAATGAATAAGTCCTATAAAAATACCTTTCCCACCAGTTCTCCGTTTAGCTCCATGGCTACTAAATTTAGAAAATGAGTGATGTCACTGAAAACATGCAGTAAAACATCTGTTTACGGTGTTGCTTTGTGATCCTACTTGTGCTTGACACCTTGTGGTATTGCTTTAACTTAATCATTCACTATAATGCAATAGCGGTGAGCTTAGGAGAGCGAGCCAGTGCTGTTTGAACCGTTAATCAAACCAGTCTGAAAACCAGTCAGGGACACACTCGCAAAACATTCTGCAGCCCACAGAGCTCTTAAATGAGATCTTTATCTCTTCTTTTAGCTTCAACGATGCAGCTGCTGTTCCCATGGCTTTACTAATGCAGATGAAGCGTGGCGTGGTGGAACAGGAGCTACTATAGCTAGTTTTCCCATGAATGTTACTCCAGCCTAAAGAAAACGTTAAATCCTCCATGGCCGCAGCATCTTAGACTCCCCCCTGTCATCAGCTGTTATCACGTCAAGATTTACAGGCAATTTGACTTCTCTTACGCACAATAGTTCCCTCATGCACTCATAAATTCAGCTCAAGTAGTTACATCGGTTGCTACATGTGTCACCCGGCGCTGAGCCTTGAAAGACGGTATCTATACATCTGTGCTGTATTAACCAGTTAAGAGTGCACGGGTTAGAGAAACACAAACCCTGAGCCACCTTGGTGAAAAGCCTCCTGCAGAATGAAGCAAATCCTCCCTCTCATGTTCCAAACAGTGCAGAGGGTCCCAGCCTGCTGATGTGCTCGAGACAGCTCAGAGGAAAAGCGTCACTTAGCCTGCCATCTCTGGAAATCAAACACAGCTCACAGGCAAACTGGAAGAATGAAGCAAAGCCACTTCAGTCCGCAAGTTTGCACACTACTTCTGCTTTTAGGGGCTGCTACCACCACAGAGGCTGCTGCTGCCGTTGTTGACACTATCAGTTATATTTTCCTCAGGGAGGTGGCAGTGTTGGTCAGACTACAGTGCAGATACACGCTCAGGCTCACATCCCTAAATTATTTTAATAAAACATGAATATGTGAAGGAGATAAATGGATCCAACGCTCTGGCATCTGCCGTGTGCAGGGAGTTTAAAAATGCCACCCCACTTTGATTTGCAGAGGTGCACACACTTCCAGTGCAGCTGTATTTAGATAACCTCTGTGACCCCCTCTTGCATGTCTAATCCCCCGTTATAAGAGAGCACAGAAGCCTGGTTTGGCTTCCCTCAGCAGCTGCAGCAGCAGGTTAGCTGCTGGCAGGGAACAAGTGCACAAACCTGCATGAGACATCCCACGCACATCAAAGCACACACCCAGTTATAAATCTATATATCAGGGACAAGGTGATGTTAGGCTCAACTGTCAGGAGCATTTCTGACTCAAGCTGGCCTCTCATGGGCATTCCCTGCACCAGTGCATGCCAGCAGTATATTGCTCACCTGTAGCTCGCTTGAGGAGCATATTGTGTGTCAACACAACCCAAACACAATGACAGATGATAGACAGTGCATATAGGATTACCCACAAATGCCAAGTGTTGGCTGGCAAAGTGTTAGAGATGATAAACAACAAACTTACCTGATCTAAATTTGCTTCGTATCAGTATGGAGTGTTCAGAGCCCAGAAGAGTCATAATGCTTACAGTACAGTTCCAGCGTTCAAAAGTTGCAAAAACAAGTCAAAAACACTTAGGACCCCCCCCCCCTCTCTGAACCCCAAACTGAGATGAGACAGTTCTGACCCTGCCTTCCTCATCAACAGCTTTACAGAAAGTGAATTAAAAAAAAACAAGGAAATACTGGGTTCTCGCTCTCAGGCTGCTGCTTTCCTCTCCTCTGCGCTCTCCGGCAGTAGCTGATGTGGGGGTGTTCGTGCATCTGCGGGGCCGACGAGGCTTTGGTCCCATCTAAGCTGAGAGCACTAAGAGGGGCCAGAGACAACACACAGAGATATGCCCTGCTCAGGGAGGGGCTAAGCAGCAAGGGTTTCCTCCAAACCCCGCCCGCCACAGCCCAGAGGCAGAACAGGGTTTGGCTGATGACTTCTTCCTCCCTTGCCACCACTGTAAATATATCTGCCTATCAGCCCAGCTGACTGTCATTAGAGGAGGGGAGGGAGAGGAGGAGAGAAAGATCAAGATAGAGACTCTGAAGTAGATAGCGGAGCGGCAACGCAGCCAAGCGGGAAACGACAGGAAAAAAATGAATGTCAACCAGTTTCACTTTTTTTGTCTGTGTGCTGGAAACCATGTGCCGCAGTAACAGGGAATCAATCCTTCAAGGCTTGATAAAGTCATCTTTAAAAAGGCAACAAGTTCAACCCGACACTTTGCTGCAGCAAAGTCAGTGTTTGATTATTTTCATTTCCAAGGAAAGGGGAAAATAAGCAAGGGGCATCGGGAATAGATTAGGTACAGAACTTTGAGGGCGTTGATGAAAAATTGATTAAATGAAAAATTAAAC
>JBAMIG010000023.1:18584272-18594314 GCA_037177335.1 Kiunga ballochi | reverse complement strand
TTGAACGTCACAGTGATATTCAGGCTGCTGATTGGACAATAATATTAAGACTCAGACCGGCAAAATAAACTCTTTTTATCTCTTTTTTTCATGTGGCTGAAGGAGGGCCCACTATGGGCCAGCCGCCCCTGGTTTCATCATTAGATATTCTTTATAGTTTATTAATATTACCTTAATGTGTAGCAACGTGGGGCAAATTTCTCCCTAATGTGACAAAAACAGGCAGTTTGTTTTACAGGAAGCTGCTCATCTGGATCATACAGACTCATTCAAAATGCCAAGACCTGGTTCATAATCACACAGAAGCTAGCAGGAACCTTTTACCATATCACATAGAAAAACCTTTTAGTCAGAGAGATGGAGGGTTGTAACTTTTGAGGGAACATGATATATAAAATGCACTTTGTGAAAAGCACCAGGAAAACTGTGTCTGTTTGTGGGTTACTTTATTAAAAGAGTTAGGAACACAGGGGTCTCCACATATTCACATATAAATATATATAATACAATGATGAATGATGTGTAGTGATTAATGTTATGTAAAACATTTATATTTTTAATATCACTTGTATAATTGTTGGTTTTGTTTTTTTATTATTGTATTTTATTTACTGCATAACTTCATGATTAAAATCGATTATAGATTATAATGCATACATAGTTTTTTTATTGTATCATTGTTAGACTGTTATCATTATTATATAGTATATAGTAGATAGTAATTGTTGCTAATGATATAGGTTATAGTAGTGATTACTGGAGTGGGATTATACGAGTAGATGATTCTTTCCACTCCTTTTTTTTTGTTTTTGTTTGTTATACGTTGCATCTCTGTTTTGTTTGAATACATACACTGACTTCCCTTTCTCCATCACATCCTACCTATTGGAGTCAGGAATTCCTACAGGCCTTGAATGCTCTCTTCCTCCTCTGATCACCGTTTCTAAATGCTCCACCTGTGCCGGGCAGCATTGTTTGACCAGATTCCTGAATCCTGCAGCCATACCTGGATCTTCATCTCTGCCTGCCCCTTGTCTGGTAACTGTGTGTTCTATTCTTTTGGATTACTAGTTTATGACCCCTGGACTTGTTTTATGGTTGTGGATCTCGGATTTGGGACTGGCTTCCTCTTCTTTAATGATCAGAAGCACATTTGAGGGATTTACCCGGAAATAAGCCCCTCAGTTACTGAGAGTTTTTCCTAGTGTAACCCTCTTCCTTGTCCAGCAGGGCTCTGCCTGCAGTTCCAGCTCCCTCATACCTGGTGACTTTCCTGTGAAGTGGGATACCCCCGTCTCCTAGCATTTTGTAATAAATTCAAATTCCTATCCATGTTTGGGTCCAGTTTTGCTGAGTCAAGACACTCTCGCCTTGCAGCTGCTCATCTCTGAACCCATTCAGGCAGACGAGAACACACCACACCTGTTCTGGCTCTTTCTCTGATGTAGAATTGGTTTTAAAATTCTTCTATTGGTTTTTAACCAACATCTGGAGCAGCAAAACGGTGGAACATCTTACATCTACATGCAGGCTTACCCACAGTTTTCTTAAACCTGACATAAAGAGTCATGTTTTCTCCTCTATGCTCATCATGAGTTGGTTGTTTGCGAGTTAATATATTTTTTTCTGTCCTATTTGGTCAAGCACTGTTTTTAAATGTCCTTTATAAATAAATTTGGATAAGTAATGAGCTTCAATCATTTTTCTCCAAGCTACCTGACAGCATGACCAGACTAATCAAACCGAGCTGGATTAACGCACTGTGTAGCTCAGCTGGTTGATTTATGTGTGCAGGAGACTACAGCTCCCCAGATTTGAGTCCCGGCCCGGGGCTTTTTACTCCGTGTCATCCCCTCCCTATTTCTGTCTGACCCCCTTTCCTGTCAAACTACTGTCAAATAAAGACCACTGGTGTCTGAAAGTATGAACTTTGTTCATGTAGCAATGTTTTAGGTGTGAAAACAAACTTTGGGAAAAGGATAGGATTAATATCCATGACGCCATAAAGATAATAAAACTGACATGTGTTGTCTGGTGTGTGCTGCATGTATGAAGTCACAGTGTTTCTCTGTGGGGGAGGAGGAGGAGGGGGGGGGGTGACTTCAGGGGGAGAATATAGACCATGCTGTTAGTCTGATGGAGGATTGGGAAGCTGGCTGTGGAAAACAACTATGGGACATAAGAGGATTGACAGAGTGGGTAAAATGTTTTTTTGGCACCAAGAGGTGAGTTTTCCAGGTCAGGGGTCCACAGGATATGGGTGGGAGTCTTAAATGTGTGTGTCAATGTACGTGAAAGTGTGTGGACGCCTGTTTAGGGTCAGACGAAGTGGCCTCAGCTGAAACAGCTGTGTCATGTCTGTCTAAGTGCTGCTGTGCTTCTCTGTCTCGGATCACTGCTCTTGTCTAACTTGTGTCTGCGTTTTGGTTGATTCTCAGGTAAACTTACTTCCAGCTAATAGCTCGTTCCTACTGGCTAACTCTGTTTTCATTTTTTAGACTCATCCTGTCTGGCATCATAGCAGCTGACTGGTGGCACGGCGGCCATGTTGTGCCAGGAGAGTTTATGGGTATCATGAAGCTCTGTGGATATAAGACTCACTTTGATACTAAAACCTCTGCTATGTTGGTCTGTTTGTAGCGACTTTACATGAAAAATGAAGGGCAGAATTTTCGTTTCCGGTCTAATTTAGATTGCATAAAGTTTTGGGAATAATCTGGATGAAATGGTGGAAACAGGAATTTAAAAAGTATATTTTTACCACAACAAAATAGAGATATTGGTTATTTTATTTGCATGCAACATAATTAATATGCAATATTGTACTGATGATTATCCGGGGTGGGGGATGGAGGGGGGATGAGTTTTTTTTTTTTATTGAAACACTTTATTGAAGCCTGAACACAGTGTGTTCTTTGTAAAGATAAAAAAGCTTCTCTGAATAAATATTGGGTTATTTTGCACATTTTTACAGAACAACTGCATAGTAATGTTGATATTATATACTGATGTTTATTTTATAGTTAAAACATATAAGGTGGTGAAATGTTGCTGTTTTTAAAAAATATCTGACTATAATGTCATTTCAAAAAAGGTATTTTTGATCCTCATTGAATCTCATCGTGCATATAAATAAATGTAGGAATGTGGGTGGAAACAAGCTGCTTGCTGAAAGACTGCACTTGCCAAGTGTGTTTTTTAGTTAATTTTATTATTTGCTAATTAGTTGAACTAATAAATGAATGCTAGGCAAGACAAAAGGAACAAAAGAAGAAGCAAAAAGACCCAAACTGCTTCACCTACAAAGAAACTGAACAACTTCCTAACTCCCTCATACATAATGCTCACCGCTGTTCACACCTTTTTATAAGCTGCCAATATTATACAGAATTAGAGCTTTCTACAAATGAGTTTTCCTAAGTTAAATTAAATAATAATATTAAAAACTAACATATTTTCCCTTTAAATCAAATTGTCAGATAAAGGCTTCCCCCACTCTCCCCTCCTCACCGTACTGATTGCCGGCTGTACAGGATGTATTACAGTGGTCAGCAACTGAGCAAAATTAGCCAGCTAATGATGATATCTGGCCCGCCAGATTATATTGATAAAACAGATCCCAAGAGTTTTTGGTCAGTCAATATGCAGACAGTGTTGTCTGCAGCACTGTATTTAAATAAAAGCACGGCCTCTTTAAGGGCTGGGACATTCTATCTGACTACACGTGTATTCACAATGTTCAGCGACATCTGCAAACACCACAAGCATGCAATGCAGGAGGGCCTCGCTAGCGAGCAGTACATAGCACTAGTACTCTAAACTAGTGAAAAGAGCAATCTGTCAATGCTGTACTTCTGTGGCTTTTTGATAAACAACAGTTTGCCAATCTATTCAGAATTAGTCATGAGTGTTTGTAACTGTGCAACAGGCAGAAATAATCATAAAAATGCTGGTAGATGTGAACAAAGTCTGTTTTCTTCATTCTGTTCATTCTCTTGTTTCATGAGCACATCTCGTGTTCATATTAATATTCCATCACATGCAATATATTGTCAACATCTGTGGTTCACATGCCAAAGGTACACTGAGAACACAAGTGTCGTGATATTTATGCACACATTTTGTTTGCAGAAATTATCTCCCAGCACTAAGAATGATCGAGCTAGAGAGAGGACAGAGAGTCGGTCAGTTGCGTCTTGAGCAGAGAAGGTTAGCTGTGAGAAACTACCTGTTTAGCGGTGAATGCATCTACCTTTAGAAACAAACACCATACAGCTCTGAGTTACAGCTGAGTCCTGTATCTACTTCACCACTGCTGGGTAAAGTGAAGGCAGGCACCCCAAAGCTAGCAGCAGCTTCTTCTCCCTTTAGCATTCAGAGCTGCTTTGAAGGCAAAAGATTTACCAGATGTTTTTGTGGAGGTTTCAAACTGTGGTAAAAACAGAGCATTGCAACATGGTTACTAAACTGTAAAAGAAATGTTGCATTTCAGGACAAAAATACCAGACAGAAAGATGAGGAAAAAAATAACTGGTTTTGATGGAGCTGAATGTTCCTGTAGGTGCTGCGTTAAGCTCACCTGCTAAAGCTGCTGCTCCTTACATTCAGCCAGGTGTGGTTGTATGGTGTCTCTCTGACCCACTTTCTCATCTTTTAGCATCTAAATAACATATTTGTAGCTTTCCATTTGGATATAATTTATACAAAATATGATTAACTCTTTAAGGCAGGCCAAACATTGTATTTGAGAAATTTGGCATCACTTTATGATAAAAACCTGACTCAAAACCATGTTTTTCACCAAATAACAACATTGGTCTCCTGATTCCTGACAAAGCCTAAAACTACATTATAATCATTTTGACTAATCTCGTGTACAAATACTAAAAACCATTAATTTTTTCAGATTTTTTTTCCAAAGGGCCAAATAAAACCTTTTCTCCACAGTCTTTCTTAGACTGGGTTGTAAAGGGATAAATGCAATTAATAGGAATAGAATTAACTATGGAAAAACAGGTTTCACCTGTGAAGATCTTGGTCCTAGGCTAAATCCATTTGCAGCAGCTTTGGTTTCAGGTGGGACACCCAAGCTTGACAGGTCTCAGGGTAGAACCCTGACAATTTGCAATCCATTTCTTGGGAATTGCACTCTGTTACAACCCAGGATGTGACTGTATGGTGCATAGAACAGACTTTGAGGCTATTTGACATTAAACATGTAGGACAGCACAGCGCTGTATAATCCAGTGTGGTAGTGAGTAAATATGGGCCTCTGAAAAGACTGAGCAGACATCAAAATGATGTATGCGTCTCAATTTCATAGTGCACTGGAATGCATGTCATGCGTAGTGCACACTTTTTTTTATTTTGTAATGTGCACAATTGTGGGTAAGTGCAGTCTCAGGAAAAACTGGATGTTGGGCACTTACCAGTAGAGACATTTGACCGGTTAGACTATTCTGCTTCATGCCAAAATTATTGTTTTGTCTCCAGTACTTGGCTAAAACCCGCTAACATTTACATATACTGGATCAGATACCGCAGTCTCAAACTTATGATCTGAGTTACCATGAGGTATTGTAAATACAACATTAGATATGTAGCAAGCTGCAGTATACATTAGAATCCTAAAATAACTTCATACTCACATTTATACAACATGGCTTCCCTTGCAGTATTGTTCGCCGCCATTATTTTGAAAGTCCAGCACTTCCTTTTCTGCAACGTCAGCAAGATGATGTTGGTTTAGTGTCTCAAGTGTTTCACACTTGATCTTTGCCAAATTTTAGGATACTCCGGTACTTTCAGTGCACTGACATTTGTAATGTTAATATAAACGCACTACGCACTTAAACATAGTGTGCAAAGTAGTGTTAGTGTGTTGATTGAGGCACAGCCGATGTATGTGTAATTTTGAGTGCAATTATGAAAATGCAATCAGGCTCCTTCAAACAGAAGCATCCCAAATAGGGTCCCAAAACTTTGACAACCAGCAGCCACCCCAGACGGCATGAACCCAGTCAGTCCCCTACAATAATGACCATGTGCACGCCTGGAAAATGGCAGAAGGCAGCAACAGTCAGAGCTCCCACAAAATCAACGAGACCAGAGATGATCAAGCAGGCCCCGCCCAGTACCAGTCAACCAGAAGACTGGATTGCAGAACCCAAGGGTCAGCTCATGAGGGTCTGACAACCACTCAACCTTTCAGGTAGATAATCTGAGATGCACCCTACAGACCACAATGTTCCCATCTTCTTACCAGACTTCCAATAACACCCCCCTCTAGCTACAACTCATGCTATAATGGCTTTAGTCATTTTCTTTTAAATATTTTGCCGTCATTTGTCATTTTGATCTAGTGTGAAAAAAGAAAATAAAGAAAAACGGGTTGATACGAGGTCATATGATGGCAGCTAGATTAACAGAGAGACTATCTTATCAGCACCCAATCAGCCTTATCAGAAAACCGAGTGGTTTCTCACGACACGAGCCGCCTGGCTAAAAACAAAACCACGTCAGAGAAAAGTGGAGATCCTGGAATGCAAACAGAGTGAGTCAAGTCCAAAGAATAAAGGAGAACAGAAGGCATGGAGAAAGAATGATATTGAAGGAGACAGAAATGCATTGTTAGAGGAAGAGAGAAGTTGCAGGATGGTGGGAAAGGAGTAAGACGTGGATGGAGCCAGACGTGGAGTCAGGTTCAGACTTTCTCCCGTTTCCGAGCTGTGGTTTATAATCAAGAAGTTCCAGAGGGAGCAAGCTGAATCCAAACCAGAAGTGACAGAAAGACGAGCCCGAGCCAGAAGCCTCCACTCCTGTCTCCCCTTACATCCCTCCTTTGTGCTCGGCCTTCATCTTTATCTGCTCTGAGGCTCGGTCACCTTCACTCTGCAACCCGTCCTCAGACCTCCACTAGGTCTGAGCCGTGCATGTCTGCCGCCACATTGCAAACGTCAGCATGTTTGAGAGACGTCGGCGCAGCAGCCAATCTGAGAGGAATCCCAAAGCACAACATGAGCGCGATGGCAATACCCTGTCTCCATGTCATGTAAAAACCAAACACGCCAAGGGGAGATAGTGTTTTTGGTGGTTGTTTAGATTTTGGCAATTGACATTGCCTCCCCTGTAGTCTGCAGGCGCTGGCGGGTGGCCACTCGAGTGCGGGCTGGGAGGGATGGAGGAGGGGGTGTATGTCTGTGAGGCTTGAGCCCAGAGACAGGCCCGTATCACCACAGCTTAACTCTAACTCCTGCTTTTTACCAAGGCCTATGCCCTGGCTTTGTGTGGTATTCCTGAAACCTCACTATCAGAAATTTAATAACTTAGAGTCTACTTTGTTGTCGGTAAGGTGTGTGTCCGTGACTAACGGGCCAGATGGGCACGGTACGAAGAACCGCCGTCCATGCCAAGAGAACGTTTTTCATCATACTTAACTTAGATATATAGAGAAACCAATAAAGCAAAAACAACATGAAGTTAAATTTCAATGTATATTAGCTGAAATAATTCCAGAACAGCTGAAGGACACAGCTATACCAGAAAATTCATTCAAGCCATTCACCTCAGTTAAAACGATAGGCTAAACAGGTAAAGACAGAGAGGTGGACACAGCAATAAAAGTGATAGACGGGGCTTGGAGGGTTTTTCTATGGTGATTTGTTAAACAGACACTTATTTTTCTATAGAAACATTTCTCTGAGATTTTTCTTCTATTTTGTTATTAAACATCACAGTTGCTGCAAAACCACAATAAGAATCTCCCGTTAGAGACAACTCACGGTGAAGCCTATTAAAGTTTTTTCCCCCTCATCCACTTTTACTGTGTCTACATGTATTTATGTACACTACCGGTCAAATGTTATGACACACTTTCCCATTAAATTCAGTTGTGTGTTAATTTTTTAAGAACCTCTTTCTGCACATAACAGCTTTTTCCTAATATTTCAGTTTGTTGCAGTTCTCATAGCTGGCGAGAACACCAAATGTTTTTGCTCTTGCTTCTATTGGGTTGTAAAATAAATATTTAAAGCAAACCAAAAGAATCACAGCTTTATGTTCTAAAGCACATTTTTAAGAAAAAGGTAATTTCTTTTTTGAATTACTATTAGGTTTTATAAAATTACTTAACAGCATGTGTGTTTTCTAAATGGATAATGCATTCATTTAATTTTTAAAACCTCTTTAAAAAGAAATGACAGTCTATCAAGTTAACCGGGACATTGATAAAAATATAATCTCCATCGCTCCTGGTTTTAAAAAGGCTCATATTTAGAAACTACTCCTTAAGAAAGAAGAAAAGATAGATGTTAATTCCATCTCATCGCTTCTTATTAAAGCGTGGTGAGTGGAACCACCATATATTTCAGACCTCATAGAAACGGAAAGAAAAGACCTACTAGAGCAAATATTTAGCTTTCTGGGTCTTTTTAACCTGTCCAGCACTTCCTAAATGGTCTGACTGAAACGGCTTGTCAGCCAGCACATTCTTTCTCTCAATGAGGACAGAGCAGAGCCATGTTTTTGTTGGTATGACCCCCCCCCCCGCCCCAACCCTGCTGCTTCATCCTCCCTGCAACCCCCTACCAGCCACCCTTGCCCACGTAATGTCTTTTTGACAGAATAAAACGAGCCGGGACAAACGCCGATACTGGGTCAGATTTAGATCCTTGAATAAAAACAAAATACATTGTGACGTACGTGGTGCAGTTTAATTGCAGTGCAATCTGATCTGGGAGCAGTATTCGAGGTGGTTGACAGACAGAGAGCAGACACATGGGTCGCCACGGGCCACAGACCGATCCCTGGGTACAGAGCTGGTATCTGCTCGACTGGACTCCACTTGACCCTTCAGGGTTGGGGAACTATTTTTAGGACTGCATGTGTGTGTTTATCTGCAGTGTGCATGTGTCATGCGTGTATGTTCGCTCAGAGGGGAGTACATCTTATCAGCGCTGCGGCGCATTCATCAGAAATGACATTTTCTGCCATTCTGTGTTCAAACCAAACACATGTCTGCATGTGCTATCTCCTCTCTGTGGGATGCTGAGAGGCCTGACTTATGCGACTTGTCAGTAAGAAATTATGCTATCGTCACGCTGACCTATTGATTCGGTCCACTGCCATTTCTATTATTTTTCTTGTGATTGGTAATCCTGTCAGACAAACCTCTCTTTCTTCTTTGTCCTGAAAAGCAGGAAAGCTGAATCAACAAAGGGGCACCAACATCTACACGGTCATGCTTGCTTTTAACACTCCAGGGACCCTCAGTGGGTCATGATCAAATGTTGTTCTAAGGTTCTGAAAGAGGCTATATGTGTGTTTTATGTTGCATTTTTTCTATCTCTGTGGTCTCTGGTACATATGTTTATATGTATGTGTTAACCCCATCACACCTCTGCTGGCATGGTGCATTTAGAAACGGTGATGATTAATGGTGATGATGAGCAAAGCTCATGCTAACAGGATTGTGAACTGTGGTGAACTGTTGCTTTTACCTCATCGGTTATGGCAATTTTCATGCCTTGAAAACAGCCTGGGTCTGGAGTGGGGTGGGTGCTCTATTGTAGAAATAAGCAGCACATAGAGGAAACCAAACCAAAACACTGTAGTGGTTGATACAACATTTACTGTACATGTAGTGTAAGTTTATTCAGGATGCTTGTATTTACCATCTTGGTTTGTGGCCATAGGGAAGGATATGAACATAGATTGACCGGCGTGTCCCCATTGTCCACGCAGTGTTGCAGACAGCATCCAGTGTCTTCAGAAACTGTGCGGCTCTTATTCACCCAGGAGCTTTTAAACCACCTCCGGCTGAGAGATGGGAGAGCCCACCTGAGACCCACAGCTCTGCTTCATCAGAGGACATGTTGGTGGGATTAAGGCTCTGGGATGACCGCCATGACCGGTACAGACACCTTACAGTCACTGCTTCTGTCACGTGCCTGCTGTAGGAGTCTAAGTTTCCTACGGTCCCTGAATGCCCTTTTCCTCTTCTGACCTGGATTGCTGATTTGCTCCACCTGTGCCAGGCAGTATT
>JBAMIG010000023.1:18449221-18469894 GCA_037177335.1 Kiunga ballochi | reverse complement strand
CATTTTCTTTTACTTTATGTTTAAAATGCAATTACTTTATGTATAGTTATTCAGTTGCTTACCGTTTTCATTTTAAGCAAATGTATAAAGAAAATGATCATTTAATTGATATGTCAAAAGGATGTTAACAGAATAATAAAGTCTGATTACATAATTAAATTCATTCTAATATGCATATAAATGTATTATGTGAAAATACTGCTAAATACAACTAAAATCAAATCTGATCTATTTATAAAACTAGCTGTATTTTAGTCAACATCTTAACATTTTTCCCCAAAAAGTTAAAAAAAACACCTCAGAAAAGGATTTTAACAAATTTGACAAGTTTTATATGAACGAATACATAACAACGTCCCGCAGCACTGGAAAGAAAAACTGCATAAATCCAACTTTCATCTGTTTACCAAAGAAACCGTCTCAAATACTTCAACATCTGCATATTTGCCAATTTATAGCAGGAAGACTGTCAATGCTGATCACCTTTTCAGTTTCAAAAGTGCCATGTTTTCATGTTTTTATGAGTCTTGGTTGGTTTTAATCTGTTCTCATGAGTTTGGATAAATGTGAAATTATACACAAGGCACAGCCAAGTTTCCTCAAGTCAAATTGTTCTGTTTGACAGACAGTCCAGCTCCTGGGAAAAGTGGCATTGCAGCAGAGCGGAAAGATTTAAGAGCTTTCAGTGACGCCTAAAGGCAGGCTCATGCGGTATCCTGTAGGAGAAGGGCTTTCATTTTACCGTCAGCAAGGCATTTACCAGAAGCTTGTGCCCGTTCCCCACCGATCAAGGCCAAAAGTATAAAAACATTGGGAGGATGAGTACCGGACCTACTGCTCAGCTCTCTTCCAAAGGTTCAGTTGTTGGTCAGGTTCAAGAAAAGCAGAGAGAAAAACATACCTCACCAAAATGTTGGGGTGCCAAACATGACGTCCATGTTAGGCATGTAAAATGTGACACCACAGAACATTCAGTCTGTTAGCCGCAGCCGTGACGTAATCCATGATTCATAGCAATAAAATGCAGAAAATTCTGTTTTGTACAACATGAGAGGGCGATGTCAGCCAGCTAGATTGATGGAATTGTTACAGAGTCCACTTAGCAATCCTCTAAATTTAGATGTGATTTCGTATCCCTGCTCTGAGCATGGTTTCCTGGCCCACTACCTCAGCATTACCTCAGTCGCAGAACTTTGAGTGAGTGCGCTGTTCTTAAACACCAGGCTAAGAGTCTGCTGTCATCCAGTTGTAATAGTAATTATTGGCATGTAAAACCCAGCGCAGCCTGGAGTGTAACGGCAAAACAAGAGCAATTGTTCACATCCATATATATTACTCTCCCTGCTGCAAACTGAAAACATGCTTGCTGTTCACACAGAGATGTAAAGATGCCCAGTGCCGTCTGGTTTCCCTCAAAGCTTTCACTCATATAGCCTTATTTGCGTTCTGACAAATGTTCCTGCTGTGTATAATCACAGGGCATCAAGTCCACCTTATGAGCTGGATGCTGATGTAAGAGAAAGCAATGATAATATCCACCTTTATTAAACTCTGGATTTCATTGAAATAAAAGGAATATTTCATTCACACCTACATTTACAGTCGGAACATTTTGTTGATCAGCAATATGGAAAAGCTTGAGAGTGTGTAGAGGACAAAGGACACACATGAGGGGGAATATGCTCCACCATAACATCATGTATGTGTGGAAAACTCTGGAGAAATACAATATACAAAGGGTAGACTGCTAAATAAAACAGAAAAAAGTAACAAGGTAAGAAACTTAATTATAAACTCTGGACCCATGAGACATTTCCCTCTGCAAGGGGGTCTTAAATCAGCATAGGTCACTAAACATTATGAGCTTATATTATCCCAGAAATAAATATTAAGAAAAGGGCTTACACAGAGGTAATATACATCAAGAGGAAAGAAAAGTCATAGGTCTACCAAAGCAGAGTGAAAATAAAAAGAAAATGGACAACATAAAGTGAAATACATCACTAAGATTATGACTAATGATGTAAAACTAAAATATACTGTTGATACAGCTTCAATAGCAACATTTCTATACATGAGATTAAAAAGTGGACTTTTCTTCTAGAAATGTGCAAATAAGGTTACAACTGAGCAAACGGCTGCAATCAGACAAAGAAATGCAAGTAAATTAGGAGCAGTTGCCAGAAAAAAAAGTTCAAATTGCTTCAAAATTATATAAATTATTAGCAAATAATTGGAGTGAATTTCAAAGGAAATGAGAAACTGAGTTTAGCAAATAATTAAAACACATCAAAATCAATGAAAAACAGAAAGATAAACTATCATTTTATGGCCAGAACATATTTGCCAAAGTGGGATTGCAGAAAATGGGGATGAATTAGTCAGACATTTGTTGGTTCTGTAAGTTCCTTTGACTGGGGGATTATGCACAAAAAATATCCCAGTTGAAGCCCATGTTCACTGAATGCCCAAAAATCCCAAAAATGAACCCTTATGGGCCTGGATGGAGGCACGTAGGTCCTGTACAGCTCAACAAGTTACCCATAATGACAGCATGTTTTCCTTATTAGGGAAATTCAGAATTAGCACAGAGCTCGCTCACTGCTCACAGCTTAAATTACTGTTGTTTTTATTGTGCCTGAAGAATTCCTATTCTATAATCCACTGAATTAACAGCATTCTGCTAGCATTTGGTTGTGACTGTTGCTGCGGCAACAATATTGCTTTTGAGCTGGATGTGTTTGAATTCTTTTTTCTTCTTTTTTAAGCATAATGTCTGCTCCTTCATGGTGGAGAAGCTATTCTGCAGGGTTTCTTCATGACTGTGATCTGTCAGACCCCGCAAACTCCACCATTGTTGTGTGGAAGCTGATTAAGATGGGAAAACCCTGGGTTTAAATGCCAATTACACTTATCCAGAGACTGAATGTCTGGGTAAGTCAACCCAGGTAACAGAGAAATGTCTCTGGGCTCATCACCCACTGTGATTCAGGCCTCTGAGAATAATTCAGGCTTCCAGGAATGACTTAGGCGGCTGGGAATGACTCAGGCCACTCACAACACTTCAGACCTCCGGGAACAACCCAGACCTCTGGAAACCTTTTTATGTTGAGGAACCTCTTCTCACTGTTTAAGGTTCTTTGAGGAACTTAAAACAACTTAAAGAAAAAAAAAAGTTCTACCATGCTGTCAGTGCTTTGAAGAGCGCTATTATATTTAAAAATATGGCCTTTTGGCTAATCACCATGCAGGTCAGAACCTTAGGTTCACCTAATGGTCAGACACATCCAAGCACTGACAGACTGATATCCCTAGATTGGCCAGTTACAATTAAGGAATATGTGGAAAAAAAAACCTATGGTAGATTCATATGGTAGATGAATCATTTCCTCTCCAACTGTTGACACTTCCTTAGTTTTACAACTTAATTTGTATCCATGCCTATTGGAATCAATATTAATTGACTTGAGGTATTAAAGTGTCCTTTTGAAGGCAAGTAGACTGTTTTACAATTTTGGGTCATTGTATTGGGTTATAACTCTAACTGATCCAGCACAAAACTACAGAGCTTAACACTGCTGATACAATCCTTTGGTAGGCTGAAAGAAAGGGTCATTTCAAAACAAGAAAGCTTCCATGTTTTGATCATCAGATTTTTCTTTATGTTGATTAAACCTCTGTTTAAATTTGGTGTTTTGAGGTTGGAGACATGCCCGGAGAGGTGTCCATGAGGCATCATAACCAGAAGCCCGAGCCACTTCATCAGGCTTCTTTTGATGTGAAGGAGCAGCCACTTCCGGCTCTGCTCGATATTCAGCACGATAGACCACTGCACATCCACATTACTGCAGACACCACACTGATCTGCATGATGACTGATCTCGTCATTCTTGTCTCACACGGTTAGAAGACCCTGAGATGCTTGAATTCCTTGAACTTGAGTGGGAGCCGGACATCATAAAGCCAACAGAATCACATCATCTGCAAAAGCAGAGATCTGAATTTGAGGTCACCCAACCAGATCCCCTCAACATCTCAGCTGCACATAGAAATTTTGTCCATAAAAGTTGTTAAAAAAATCTGTGATAAAGGGCAACCTTGTCGGAGTCCTCACTGGAAACAAATCTGACTTCCTGCCGGCAATGCGGATCAACTTTTCACACCGGTTGTACAAGGACCGAAGAGCTCCAACTCCATATTCTCTGGGCACCCTCTACAGGAGGGACACGTTCAAACCTAATTCGCAAGTCCACAAAATGCATGTAGACTGTTTGGATGTGATGTTATTTTGGTTCTATACAAATAAAGCTGTATTGAATTTACTTTGAATTCTGAATAGGTGCTTATAGGTTTGTAATTCCAGGTAGTGAGAGGATGTTGATTTTTTAAATACTTGAACAACAGCAGACCTCTGTCTTTTCTTTTAAAACCTTTCAAAAATGTAAAATATTCATCATGTTTATAAAATGATACCTTAGTACCTTAGTATTGTTTTAAACTCTTTAAGCGATATTAATTAACACAAAACAACTCCACTTTGGATGACTTTAGGGATCTTATCATTCTTGGAACCTCTGCCTCAGTGAAACTCCTTGTGATGAAAGCCAGTTCAGTTATATTTTACACCACATTATGGGCTGTAAGTTCATGTTTGTGCAGGTGTCACTGCACAGTGGAGCCGTGCACTATTACTCCAGAGAATGCTTTTTCCCCCAGTCTTTTCCAAAAAATGAAGGTTTTCATTTGCCATTTTGACAGGTCTCTTGAGAGCTTTGCTTGGTCCTCCAGAACTCAACTTGACCTATACCTATTCCTCTCAATTTCACACTCCACAAAAAGGCTTTTAGGATGGAGGCTTAACAATGCAAGGCATCTTCTTGGAAATGTTCATGGGCAACTGAAAAAAGGTTTACATTGTTCGGAGAAGGACGATATGATGCTGCCAATGCTAAACAAGGATTCAGAGTTTAGGAAGTAATGACATCGTATCTGCAGACAACTTTTTTAACCCACCTACATGGAACCAACAAGGAAAAGCACAAAAAATAATAAAATAAAGGTGTTGGTCTTTGTGTAACTGTAGGACGGCAAAGGGAATCAAACCATTGTTAGATAAAAACGGTTTATTTAAATACAACAATTTCTAATTTCATGCATTTATATACCAAATATCCGCGACCCCGTTAGGGACGAAGCGGTAGATAATGGATGGATGGATGGATGGATGGATCTACCAAATATAACTTTTTAAATGTTACAATATTGATATTTCCACAAATTGATAAGTTTAAGTGTTATTCTTCAGCTGCATTTACAGAATTGTACATAAACTTGGCCACTGATGCATCAAGACCAATACCATTTCTATTTTGCACCAGGGGCCAAATATGGCTAACTGTGCTGAGAAACAGTGTGAAAATAAAGAAATCTACAAGTTAAAATAAAAAATATAGGTTGAGAAAATGAGGCCTAATAACTTTCCAACTATTTTTTTTTGGCTAAAATGCTGTCTTAAAAAATACTTTCTTTGCATGTTATTTCTAATTAGTTAAATAAGCTTAAATATATCTGCAGTAAAAAAAAAAGACTTCACTGCAGCTGCTTAAAATGATGCATTTTTGGGGCGGAGGGAAATTCTTCAGGACCAAAAACCAAAAGTGAAAATTTATAAAGGTTTTTGGTTTCAGATTCAGAATAGAAGCACTTTCTTGAATACAAAGGCTAAACTAGCACTGGCTTGCACTGCTCTAAATTATACCCAATACATGTTAGTTATTATTAATTTGATATAAACTCTATTGTTATTGTGGTGGCCAGTATAAGTTACTACATGAACAAAGTGGCAATGAATGAAGAAAAAATATGACACAAATTAATGTGCAGATGGAAACATGCACAAACGCACAAAACAAAAAACAAACAAAAAAATAGTTGGCTGAATAATTTATTGTACCATAGCTTAATTTGTATCTTTTTCATGTTTACTTTATGTATCTGTATAGTCCTCTCATACAGTATTCACAGTATTTGAGCAATACTTGCTAATATGTAGCTCTATGTTTATGTAGCTCTAAAAGTATTACATAAATCTGGTATCCAAAATGGCATTTTGCATTAGTAACAGCATCATCATCATAACATCTGATGGGCTGCCATGATCACATGACACACAAAGAATACACTGTTTCTGGGCTTCACACACAATGTATAGCCTTAAACTCTTAAAAAGAAAAGGTGTTTTGTAGAAGAGAATTGTCTCGATACTCAATAAATGAGTTAATTCAACATCTTGACCGAACAACAGTATATATTGACATATTAACTCCAGACTATTGAAATAGTATCCCTAGACAGAACCTGCATGCATTGACCCAGATACATGCCAACAAAGAACTGAAAATATGTACAGTAAACAAAAATAGATATAATAGAGTATAAGAAACTCCCACCATGCACCCAATGTAACTTTGTTTTCTCCTGAATTAAATAAATTAAGTTGAAAAATGACTTTGCATCTGATTTTGTATCAGATTTCATACAACACTCTCATTAAGTTATAAGGATAATATATGTGCATTTTAAGAATGTTATTTTTTAATCCCTTTAACACAAACGTATTATTTTTGGATGCAAGTCGTGAACAAAGCAACTGAGTTACTTTTTGAATGAAGTAACTTGTAACTGGAGACAACTGGTGTCCACAACGCTGTCAGACGCTACAATAAGAAGAAGCTTTTACCTGCAGATTAAAGCTGTTTTACTTTCGACACGTAGACATTTCCACTGTTTGTCATAGTGTTTTATTACGGTTCAGACAGGACAGATTTTATGTTTATCAATAATTTATAGTCAATGACAAGGAAAAGGCAGATCCAGAAAAATGGAAAAAAAAATCTTAAAGTTTTTACTCCTCCAGCAGTAAATTCATTTTCTTCAGCCAATACCTAAATTATTGCTCTAATGGCATGTTGTAAACATCTATCACAGTTTAAAGACTGACTTTTGGGCTCGGCTTGGAATTACAATACTTCCCAAGGCCGTCTGTGTGCACGCTGTGAGCCTTAAGAATGAAAAATAAGGGGGTTTAATTATTTGGTTAAATTAACTTGGCATGTGTGACTGCTTGATGTTTTTTTTCCTCCGACAAACTGCATGACTGTACATCAGTGCATTCCCAGATCCTGGTGGTTACTTTCACGAGTGCAAGGCTATAATCACAGAAGGAATCGATGGCCAAAACTATGTAAATAGGACTAAAGTTGTAATAAATCTGAATTTTATTTCAACTGTGCGGATTTGGATCCCCAATGTTAAACTGACTGGACCATGCCGTGTCCCACAAACTCAACCCAAACCCACTAACTAAACACACATGTCAGACTGCCTTCACACACTGTCCTAATACCTTCAGCAGAAACCCTGAGGTACGTATTGTTTCATGGATGGCTTATACGATACTGGCAGCACAAGCAGGGGAGATTAGAGAGAAAACCTCCCTTTTTAGTTTAAAAAAAACATGAAAAATGAAACATCAAATCAAGACACATTTATTGTTCACACTTTAAACAACATGAAAAACTCCAGTGCTAACATATGTAATAGTTTCAAATCGGTCTTAGGAGTCATTCTTCAAAGAACCCGTCGTTTACACCTTCAGGAACACATGTTCCAGAAAGAACATGAATATTTCATGACATAACTCCTATAATGAGCATTCTACGTGCATTTCATCTCACTTCAAGACTTGGGTCGTGCATGAAGTGGAGGAGACATAATGTGCTTCCCACATCAGGCATGACTGAAAATAAGCATGCTCTCATTTCCCATGAAATGCACTTAGACGCCTGAGCTGCTCAAGTCCGCTGCAGTGGAGGGATTTCTGCAGAGTTATCTGTCAATAGCACCGTCGGCCAAAAGATTACTCACAGGAATCTCTTTGATAATACGGCAAAGTCAAAAAAAAAAGAAAAAGGAAAAATTGCAAATAAATGAAACCATGCTTTTTATTTCTCTTATTTCTTTTTGTCTTCTAAGATTCATTTAAACTTTTACCAGTGGAGATTTAACAACTTCAAGGCCCAGTGGGGAAATCAAAGGACAAAGGATATGAATTCATTCACATGCTATTGAACATTTAACAGTGATTTTCCTTTGGATTAGCCAAAATTTATATGAAGCACGCCCACTTGACCCCAAAGGCTTGTCCTGAAGTAAGATTGATTTTTCCTTTAAAGCGCTGACATCAAAAAGAGAGAAAATAGAATTTCATCTACCGAGCTTTCACCTGAGTGAGTAAACAACATCCAGAGGTGCCTTTAATGCATCAAATGACGTTTGATGCATATTCTTCTCCAGCCAATATAAACACTATGCTGTTGCTTTTAAATCTGGGAGGACATCTTGGGACAGCCAGCCAGAGCGTAGAGATTACAAGGAAACTAATTTATGATTGCTTTCTCCTCTCGCTGTGTAGTTTCAGAGCTGAAAAGAAACATTGCACACTGCTGCTGAGGCTGCAGCCAGAAGGTTGTTCCAGTGAGTCTTCATTTACGGCTCAGTGCACGGCAACTTCAGCGAACATGTTCCAGTGTGTATCATTCCAGAAAGGTACACTAAAACTTTTTAGATGATGATGTGTTACAGGGACAGCAGCAGCAGATTTACAGGAAAACTTAGATGCTTTGTTACCTGTTGCATAAGTCACGTTAAAGCTTAAATAGTCGCAATGTTCTCTTTGCTGAGTGTCTCAACAAGCAACTTTGTATTTACTTAAAATACCAATTAAAAATGTGCAAAATGTAAACAAAAACACAATGCAATAAGTTGGAAGTCCTGTTAAGTCATATTCTATACCTATAAACAACATAGCAGACATTAAAACTGAATAATTTGACTGTATCATGAAAAGTAGGAGCTAAGTTGATGTTAAAGTGATGTTGATGCCCTTAAAAAAGGTCACAATGAGGAGAGTGGATGAATGAACACACCACACAGTTTTCCCTTTTACTCCTCTGTCAGAAGTAAGTTTTTGTCTTTTAAACATTAATATATATTAATAAATGCATCCATCCATCCACTTCCTATACATGGTCAGGTTGTGGGTCAACATCCTAAGGAGAGAGCCCAGACGTCCCTCTACCCAACCACATCAGCACATAAAACACACTGCTCCTCTAAGATCTGGGGTTCAACCATCCAACAGACCCTCATCTCCAGAACCCTTAAATGGACTTTCCCGGGGAGGCTGTGGAGTGTAATGCCCCTGTAGTTGGAGCACATCTACCGATCCTTTTTTTGAAGAGGGGGACCACCACACCAGTTTGCCAGTCCAGGGCCACTGTCCCAGATGTCCACGCCATGCTGCAGATCACAGCCCCACAGCATCCAGAACATTAAGAAACTCCCCAAGGCCCTGCCACCGGGGAGCTCCTTAATCAGTTCAGCTACCTCAGCCCCAGAGATGTAAGAAGCCATCCCAGAGTCTCCCAGCTCTGCTTCCTCATTGGAAGACATGTTGGTAGGATTGGAGAGGTCTTTGAATGTCTCTCTTCCAGCGACGGTGTAACTGGTCGAGGTCAATCAATACCCCCCCCTGCCACCTCCTCAGTAGCTGGATGGTGAACCAGAATATCCTTAAAGTCGTCCGAAAGTTGTTCTCCATGACCTCACCAAACTCCTTCCAAACCAGAGTTTTCGCCTTGGCAATGAACCCACATCTGGGCAAAGCAGCCTTTTTTCCAAAGATTTTCCTCTTCATAGAGGTCTTAGAGCCGCACTCGGACTGGTTCCTTCCCTTGACATATGTTTGCCATGGTTGACAAGGAGCATCAATCCTCTGACAACATAGCTGCTAGGATCTTCATGACACACAGACCCCTCCATCACAGTAAGGTGGCAGCTCATGGATGCAATGCAATGATCCATAATACATCAATACAACTCAGTCTGTCCTTTGAATACTGTATCCAGTTAAAAGCAGATTTACCTCAATAAGTGCATATTCTCTAATATATACTTAAACTCTTTTTAGCAGGCAACATCTTGTAGTACAAAATAAACTACAAATAAACAAAACAAAAACATGTTCCATTAGATTTAATAGAAAACTGTGTCCAGACTTAGTAGTTACCCCCAAAAAATGTGATATTAGGGAGAGCGACCACACCATGCTCTTCTCCCATTCACTTGTCTGTGAAGCAGAGTCTCTCATATTTAAACATGAACAGAGGTTTGTCTATCTGACACAAACTAGGTCTGAAACATTTTTAAATTACTAATTTTGAAATTAGGAACTTTTTCATGATTTGGACACTTGTGGGGGTTTTTGGTTTCCTGTTCTTCTTTAGCTTTGTGTTCAGTTCACCTGTGTTGATTATGGTTGTGTTCACCTGCTTCTTGTTTAGTTCAATCCTTGGTGTCTGAGTTTGGGTTGTGGGTTCATCAGTTGTCTTTAGTAGCTATTAGGCAATAGTTGTAGTGGTATTTAGTAGTCATAGTCATAAGTGTGGGCCTTAAAAATAAATCCTTTTTCTGCATTCTTGCACCTTCCTGCAGGCTGCTGCCTGAAATTTGGTCCACACCTCACCTCCATGCCTTGATTGTGACAACCTTAGGTTTTTTATTCTATGGTTGCAAAAGGATGCATAAGAAAAACCAGTTTTGTGGCAATCTGCTGTTTGTGTTTGTGGAAAACTTGCAATGTATGATCAATGCAGACTCACAAACTAAAAGTTGCTACATCACCTCTGATGCTAACACTTGGATAAACTCATGCAAGAAGCATGCAACTATTGCTTCCACTAGCATACTGCTCTGGTGGGTTGCAACTGACAGAGAGATGTATGCCACCCCCTATCACATATCATGTCATTAGAATGAGGCTGCTGCTGTAAATGGTAATTAAATTCAAGTTATTGCAAATTATGCTATATTTATCATATTTGCATTAAAAAAAAATATGTAGCATTTGACATATGCAAATAATGACATTGATCTGTATTTGAACTATTTTAATCATTATAAGTTGACCTTAATTATGTTTAAAAGTATTTTATTTAGCATTTAAATTTCTTATGTGTTTATATTTCATATTGCACTTTCATTTAGGCACAGTTGTGTTTTTCCCTTAAGTGGTGAAACATATCATTATAATCAATGAAAAAGCACCATGAACTAATGGTAACATTGGTATCATTTATCATTTCAATGAATGTTTTTATGATTAAAAACGTTCAGAGACCGACCACATTGGTGCACATGTGCCACTGACAGCTGCAGCTTTAACTTGTGTTATGTTCATTTTGCCCTGAGACTGGGGCAAAGTGTTGACATAGGGGGTCCAGCTCTTGCTTCTTTTACCAGATAATTGTTTAGATTAACGAAATAAGACATCTGTCATGCACTCGGGGCACCATTATCTCCACTCACATACACATATCCTGCACCTTTACGACATGAATGCCCCATCCAGCGTGTTTTAGCAAGTGGAAAGGGGTGAAGGAAATGATCCATCACTTGGGGTAAACTCTAAACAGCCTAATGACACGTGGCAATATAAAATGGAAAATTCAAATAAACACCAGTGGGCCTGTTTGGAGGCACCCCTGGTACAATAGCCCAAACACAGGGCATTTGAGTAATCATTACTAGTCATAACTCAACACGCTGGAGATGTTAAATAAACAGTATACTTCTGTAAGGCATATACAACAAGGCCTAAATTTACTTTAACCGTATCACAGGAATCTGTGAGGTAAAGGACACTCACCAGTCGTGCCAGACAGTATCTTTTAATGTCATGTCGTGTCTTTTCATCAACAGCGGTGCTTTTTGTTAGAAAACCCAACTTCTGCATGCCTTGGTGGCCTCTAGACTGATTTGTGGCTGTAAAATGACATATCAAGACACCCAGACTATTTTGAGACCCTCAAACTCTGTGTATACATAGTCCATATATATGATTTATATCAGATCTTAGTCTGAATAAGCACCAGTAAACTCTTTATAACTCCATTTACCTCCACGTTTTGGATCAGTGGCAGAAAAAAATAATCATTAATACAATTACTGGAGCGTGTGCGTGTTGTAATACCAAATGATTGCTAAACCGTAAGCTGGGGAACATCTAGGAGCGATGTGGATTTTGACCTTGAAGGTGAAACCATGTGTCTAATGGTTTCTTAATTGGGCTCTATTACACAACTATTAAGAAGAGTTCTGTTAACCCAGCCAGGTCAAGCCTCACGGTGGGGGTCGGTATTGCTGCTGGATGCCAGGTAAGGTGTCACTGCAAGGCTAAAACCCAGCAAGCCCTCACTTGGAGCTGAAAGTAAGGCTATTACATTACAGTCTTGTTATTCCTGAGTGTAATTTAAAGCAATCTGATTTAAGTCAAAGATGAAAAATCTCTTTATAAATAAAGGATTACAACAGAATAACAAAGTAGTGATTGAAAAAAAAAGAAAATTAATTCTGTAGAACAGTAGTCTGCCGTACTGTATGTGCAAAACAGACAGCTGTGCATGTTTTCTGAAAAACACCTGTTTGACAATCAGGAATAAAATGATGTCTCTTAAAATTTATGATTAATGGAAGATGCTTTGATGTTTTAACTGGAAAAATGTGTTTCATTGCATTTTAATGTATTGAACAAGTACAGTTGGCTCAGTGGAGTTATGGGACATGAAGCATGGTGGTATGGTGCCTGATCAGAGGGTTAATATGGCATAAAATTACATGTGGAGAAAACATAAACAATTAATTAAACAAACTAATGTCTGCTAATGTCAAATTGACTTTTATTTCATAAGACTTTTTAAGACAATCTGATGCTTGTCCTTTTTTAGGACACTTCACAGACATCAATTTGAGTCTATAACATGAAAAAAAGCCTACGGCTAAGGGAAACCGTAAGATTGCATCGAATCTTGACTTCAATCTAATCTCCATCCTGAGCTGCATGATGTGACAGAGGGAAGGAAAAGCTCTGGCAGAACCTGGCTAAGGGAAGCTCATCTGCCTCGACTGGCTGGGATGGAGAGGACAGGAACAACAGTCTATCACACACTGCTGCTTTTATCCTGAAAAATGATACATGATGTTTCCCTCCTGCAACACACATGATTCAAATAAAATGCATCTTAGTCAGCTTGTTTTCAAGGGTTTCAATCATTTATATGCGTTAATGTAAAATACCAGCGAAAAGACTATCTGCAGTGTTATTTTTTCTGACAATTATCATTAATTTTATGTTATCCTTATTCTCTATCTGTCTTGTTTGCCATATAATACAATATGTGGTCTCACCTTTGCCCTAACAGCTGTTGAACATAGACCAGTTACAATTGGGTATTTGAAAGAAAGAAGCTATTTCACTGTTGAAGATGTCTAATGATATGTCTTGCAGGCATTAAATAATCCCACTGAACACCGGGTGAAAATGAAATGGATCTCTAATCGCTTGTTGTTAAGTTCTGCACAGGTCTGCTAATGAGCCTTCGTTTGCATCAGTGTTGCTGCAGAGAAACACCCTGTACCTGCAGGATACTGGTCCTCCAGGACTGAAGGTCATCCCTGTTGCAATGTTATTTCAATGTCTTTGTTTGCTTCTGTTTTCATTGAATCGGGTCTCGTCTCTTCATCAGTTCAAAGCATTTTGATTTGGTTTAGCTGTTTTAATTGTGTTTTAAAAATGACAGTAAATTAATCCCTAATAAGAATTGTTAAGCCTTTTTTTTCATTTCTGCTGTGACTGGATATATAATAGCAAAGGTCCTGCTAAAATAATATTAGTTACATGTGTAAACAAAGATGTACCCAAAGCGGGAAACAAAATCGGTCTTTTATTACTGGAGGAATATAATCTAATAAAGGGACTGATGGCTCGAAAGATGATTTTTAAAAACTTCTTCACATGTAATCAATGGTCTTTGCTTGAAAAATAAACAAATATATTTAATCTGCTGTTGCAACATGAGCCTTCGAGACTTCTGGGTCAAGCTTTCTTTCCATCCTGAAACTAAACCAGAACAAACATTTGACTTTTCTGCTCTTTATATCTGGAGCTTTTAAAAATGTCCTTTTGCCATTTATTTACAATAAGATCATGAATAAGTAGTTTATATTTGACTTTAAATTGAACACATAAATGTGTCAGAGTTAGCAAATGAGCTCATTTTTATCTGCGGTCTCCTTGGCACGTCAACACAAGAACAGTTCATATAGAAAAAATGAATGCAATGTAAAAGTACACCATAACATTTAATTATGAAATTGGTGTAAAGATTTTTTATACAGCTTATTTGATAAAATCATGCCCTCCCCATGTGTATATTTTAGTTCAGCGTACTCAGTCCCCAGCAAGATAGACCTTTAAGGCTTATTTCCCACATCAGTCAGTCTGAATGAGTGTCATACACAAAAACTTGTGTTAAAACTCAGCAATATGTGTGAAAAAATAACCCTTACATGCATGTCATGCTGCTGGTCCCTTGACAGCCATTACTAACCCAATATCCTGTTTCAGAGAGAGTGAGACTCCAGCATGTTTCTTTTGGCGCTCAACCACAAAAGTATGAAAATTACCCATCCAGTGACGGCCTGCAGCTCTTTAAAAGCCTTTATTGCTCCTTTTGCTTAATCTCCACACGGTTCAGGCCAGACTTGCCTGGCAGAGAGCAACGCTGCCCACCACCACCATCTCCCTCAAAGCGTCTCACCTTCCTCACTTTGGAAAAACCAAGTAATCAGAGTAGTTTTAAGCTGTTTGTATGGCAGCATAATTCAGTCACACTGTGGCTTGGTGATTATAGCCCTGCAGAAAGCCCAGATAAACAGCAACGGCTTCCTCTCAGCTTGTTATCAGCTTTTTCATACTCTTGTTGGCCTGTGCTTTACCCCTGTCTCGCTCGATGTGTCACAGCCGGGCCCCAGAAATTGCTCAGTGTTTTGTCGCTGGATGGGCCCTTCCTAGATTGTAAGCATTTCTTTAACTGCGTCCTCTAAATGTGGGATCATTTGCACTTTAAGTGCAGCACAATGATTTGTTGTTGCCCTCGTCCTCATCCACAACCAGTTCATATGAATGTCTCCTAAGGTTAAAGAAAAGGATGTGAATTGTTCTTTGTAAGAGTGGAGGGGTCACCTTCAATGACACTGTGTCAAATAGGATTAATGCTGCTGCTTTTGAAATGAAGTGAGCAAATGAATCCATCTCCATCTGAACCCAGAAGGAGCAGCATCATTCAGGGGCAGCTGGGATTACAGACATTCCCAAGAGGCTGAGATATTCCACAGATTCCTTAAACACAATCATGCACTAACAGCATCAAGTGTCAGGTGCTTCCTTCAGAGCTGCCAGTGTCAGGTTATGATCAGAAGGAACGTTGGGCTTTTGGGGGAAGCGGAGGATCTGAGCAGCAACTGGCAGCTGACCAGGAAACAGGCTTTTTTACTGAAACCAATGCTTGTGGCAGATCCTCATGCAGGACCAGACTTTGGGTCACATTTCTCGGTTAGCCAGCATTGCATGGAATGCCTTGGAACCAGAGAGAAGACATCCTACAACCCGACTCATACAGGAGTGACGTGTGCGTCTGCATGTCACGTTCAGATGGAAAGTAGATTTTCCAGAGTCCACGTCTCCATCATACTGGTTTTCAATGAGTTGTTGTTTAAATTGCCATGATATTGTCCTGGTTCTGGCTTTTTTTTTGGCATGTTCCCACCAAATGCACAGAATGAGCTCATTTTTAGGAACACAGTCATTAGACTTCTGTTTATCTCAGAGACATGTACGAGATTTTTTGAGGGCATGCGGGTGTTTAAAAAGGGCCATTGGTGCGTTATACTGCAGCCCCCTCCTGTGGTTCTGTACAGTCTTATTAATGTGGTTTCATGGGACTGGTACAGCACTGCATGCACATGTATGTGAGAAGGTTTATTGTCTCTGTAGCTTAAAGGTACTTTGCAAATTTCCAGTAAAAGAAGAATTTACCTGTATTCTAATGCAAAACGTTCTCCAGACTTGCTCTGTAGATTTGAGACTGCATCCATTTCACAGCAACAGATAAACAACCACAAAAAAATGAAAGGTCATTTGTGCCTAATTGTTTTGGTCTGTGTTGTTGCAAGAAATGTTGGAAAGTCCTGCTTGAAGGATGAAGAAGATGCAGTGAATGCTAAAATCAATGGTTTTGGATGTTTTGGAGCTGCTTTATTAAGACACCATAATTGTTCAATAAGCAAACCTTTTTAGACAATGAAACAAATGAAAATAGGAAGATTTTGAAGCACTGTCCTGTGAAGGTGCCTACAATTAAGGAAATAACAAGCAATTAAATACAGTAACTTAAGCATTTTTAGCACTCCATGGTAACAGTCAACATTGAAAGTGCAATGTGTCAGACATGAGGTACTAATATTAAACAAATGATACAATGAATATCATATAAAATGACTGCTGTCAGAGTTTTATTTGATGGCTGCAGAAAAAAAAGATGAACAGTTGGATTAACTGTTTCTCCTGTGAGGCGTTACATCTGCTCCATGCAAACCCACCCACTCCAACCAGACTCCTGCACAGCAACTCACCTCATTTCAAATCACGTCCATCTGTCATCAATTCCCTCTCAGCTATTTATTCATCAGTTCAACACTCCTTTTCTGTCAGACCTTGTAATAGCATCACAGCAAACATCCTAGCTCCCTTCGCCAGTCTCAACTTCCTTACCGTACCGCTCCTCACCTTTTGACTTTGCCCTGTTGGATTGATTTCCCGGCTCTGATTCCTGCCTGCTTCCTCTCTCTGCCTGTCTTCCCAAACTTCTCTCTCTGGATTAACCTTTCCCAATCTGTCCAAGATTCAATTGAATAAATCCCTGAATATCGGCCGTCTCAGAGGTCTTTCATTAGATGAGAAGCATGACAGTGCCTGCCAGCCTGATGGCAGCAAAGCAATCACAGAGAACATCATCATGATGATTGTCTTTACTTTCTAAATCACCTGAAGAGGGAAATGAGTTCCTCTCTGACTCCAACCATCTTGGAACAAGTTTTTGCAACGCGCAGGCTGTTCTTGTCCTCACTGCTAAACCATCAAAGGAGCAGATTAAAAAATGTCACATCTGTTTTGCATCCTGTCTCTTTTCCGAGCTCTCTTCGGAAAGTAAAAGTCAGTACTATGTTGTTATTTGTCTTGCTCTGTCACTTTCAGTCTGTGTCTTCTTCTCGGTAATATCCTCTTTGGTTTTGTAGCAAAATCAGCCATGGTGTGTATCCACAAGGTTCAGTGTGTTGATATCCAGTTGATATAAAGCAAATGGCAGCCGTCATGTGATGCACAGGGTTGGAACAGTGTTGAGAAGTGTGTTCTCTCAGCTTTGGGAAACTGCAAAGAATGTGTTTAATTAACATCGGTGTTTGATCAGAAGTACAAAAGCAATGGTTTTAGGCTCAGAAAACCATGTAGCCCCAGGAAGGTTTGACATTTTGTTTACTAGTTTACCAGAACATGCTGCAGAATAATCAAGCCCATTTTTGTCCTGATCTTTCCCTTACAATCAAAGTCATGAACGTCTGATGGTTGGATGTTTGCAAACGTCACATTTGATTTTCATATGAGTGATTTTGTCTGAGCACAGTGGCCTCACAGCAGGAAGGTTGCCGGTTCAAGCCTTGGTGTGAGTAGGGCTCTAACTGGGAACATTTCTGTGTGGAGTTTCCATGTTCTCTCTGTGTTAGCGTGGGTTCTCTCCATGTTAGCGTGGGTTCTCCCCATGTTAGCGTGGGTTCTCCCCATGTTAGCGTGGGTTCTCTCCGTGTTAGCGTGGGTTCTCTCTGTGTTAGCCTGGGTTCTCTCCGTGTTAGCGTGGATTCTCTCCGTGTTAATGTGGGTTCTCTCCATGTTAGCGTGAGTTCTCTCCGTGTTAGCGTGGATTCTCTCTGTGTTAGTGTGGGTTCTCTCCATGTTAGTGTGAGTTCTCTCCGTGTTAGCCTGGGTTCTCTCCGTGTTAACTTGGGTTCTCCCCGTGTTAGTGTGGCTTCTCTCCGTGTTAATGTGGGTTCTCTCCATGTTAGCGTGAGTTCTCTCCGTGTTAGCGTGGATTCTCTCTGTGTTAGTGTGGGTTCTCTCCATGTTAGTGTGAGTTCTCTCCGTGTTAGCGTGGCTTCTCTCCGTGTTAACCTGGGTTCTCCCCGTGTTAGCCTGGGTTCTCTCCGTGTTAACTTGGGTTCTCCCCGTGTTAGCGTGGATTCTCTCCGTGTTAGTGTGGGTTCTCTCCATGTTAGTGTGAGTTCTCTCCATGTTAGCGTGAGTTCTCTCCGTGTTAGCGTGGATTCTCTCTGTGTTAGCGTGGGTTCTCTCTGTGTTAGTGTGGGTTCTCTCCGTGTTAGCCTGGGTTCTCTCCGTGTTAGTGTGGGTTCTCCCCGTGTTAGCGTGGGTTCTCTCCGTGTTAGCGTGGGTTCTCTTCATGTTAGCGTGGATTCTCTCCGTGTTACTATCTGTCTTTACAACTATGCCAGAAATGTAAGAAAAGTCTTACTAAAAAACATGTCAAAAGTAAAAAAAAAGCTTTATTAAAACAATCCATGGTTTGCTTTATTAAGGTGTCTTTTGTTAGTTCTTTTGTTTAATGGGAACTTGGAGCCATCATTAGTGCATTGCGTAAGCCCTGAGCATTTATAGTAGATTTTTATAAGCCTGAACTTTTAGCAATTGAAAGAGAGGCAGAAAATACTTTACTGGATTGCCAGTAAAATTAGGATCAGTGTGAGAGCCAGTAGTTTAACCCCTCTGACCAACCCTTTTGTGGCGAAATATTTTTACAGGCTCATTGATGCTCCCGAATGTTCTTAAATGAGGACGTCCGTTTTAAAATGTCACACATCACAGCCCTCATGCTACTTTTTGCAATAGTTGCATTGACACAAGTTGGTTGCTGTAAGTACTGCTACAAAGTTCTATACAACTGTGCTAAAGTAGAAAAAGTAGAGAAAGATTATTAAGCTTTTTTGCTCTTCTCAACTTCTGACATGTCTTCTGGTGATTTTCATTTAAAACTCACTACTGCCTCTGTGTTTTCTGACTGTATTGCTCAGTTTTGTGTCATTAGAGGAATAGCTGAACTTGAACTCAATTAAATAATAGATAAAAAAGACAATTCCTGGTGGAAAGACTTCATCTGGAGACGTCTGAACATGCCAACAAAGCTGGAAAGTTTATTGCTAATCGGTAAAAAAAAACAAGGAGCAACAATTTTCTCTGTGAAAGATCCAGATGGAAACATCAGCCACGAACCGGACAAGATAAACGATCTTTAAAGAATTCCATAAAACATTATAAAAAACCCATCTACGTACAACAGAAAAGAATATTAATCAATTCCTTAGTAATATTAAACTTCCACAATTAGGTGATAAAATAAAATAGCTTTGGATGCACCTCTTTCAGTCAGTGAGTTGCAAGAAGCTCTGCCGAATATGCCCAGTAATAAAGTACCAGGTCCAGAAGGTTTTTCCAGCTGAATTCTATAACAAAACCTGGACAATTGGCACCTACTTTTTACAATATATCAGAAAGAAAAGAAACAACAAATACCTTCAAATATGAATTTAGACAATATTACAGGAACCAGGTACAGACCCCACATTCCCACCCTGCTACCTGCTAAATTCATTACTAAATGTAGATCTTAAAATAATCAGTTAAGCTCAGTAGAATCCAGGAGCAGGGTTGCCGGGGGAGGGGTAGGCTTGGATGGGGTCCTTGAGTGTCTGGAGTTGTCCTCCCTTCTCTTGAGAGGGGATTGGGCCGGTGCCAGGGTGGAGCTATGCTGACTTGAACCTGCTTGTTTGTGGCCCCAGAACCAAGAGAGTATTGAATGTGTGTGTTTGTAGTGTAGGAACGTTTTGTGTGTGTGAGGTTGCACGGGTATGGGCTAGTATGTGTGTGAGGGGACCGTGTGTTTGTTGGGAAGGTGTTGTATGTGAGGGGGGTTGTGGTGAAAAGGGGGGGGGGCTGGTTAACTAGAGAAATGTTTAGATAGGTGTGTGTGAGCGAATGTGTGTGTGTTGGTGGGGACACAGGGGTGGTTCTCGGGGTGTGCGTCTGGGGGACGGCCTCTGCCGGGTGGCGGTCTGGGGGCTCTGGCCCTCCCTCAGGGAGGGTGCTGGTCAGCCTCTCTGCCTATAGGGGTGGGGGGTCGCCTCCGGGCTCTTGGGGCCGGCACTCTGCCTGCCCTGGATGGCCGGCGCCCGATTGTTTTTTCCTTTTCTTTTAATTGTTTTTTAAATATATTTGTCCTATTTTTATTTTGTCCATTTCTGGTGCTGCTGGCATTTGCTGATTTTTGTCCTGCTAGGGCTCCATGAGATACCATTAATGCTTTCTTTACAGGTGTGGTGATGGTATAGTGTTTGTTGTTGGATTACAGTGTTTCCTTTCTGGTGTGTTTCTGTTTCCTTATTGTGTTCTATCTCTTTTCACTTCTATTTCTGTCCTTTGTCTGTTCTCTCCGGTCAGGTCCAGCAAAGGATTTAAATTCTGTTGAACAAATATTTATTTAAACTAAATAAATAACTCTGACTACCAAGTGGATCTCGAAAGAACAAGATCCCGGGTACAAGCGGCCGAAATGAGTTTTCTCCGCAGGGTGGCCGGCGTCTCCCTTAGAGATA
>JBAMIG010000023.1:18434322-18444566 GCA_037177335.1 Kiunga ballochi | reverse complement strand
GCTGAACTGAATAAATGGAAATAACATTCTGTTAATATTTTACAGGACTGTTTATTGTAAACACATAAGTGTTGAATCTCAAAAAGTGTGTAAATAATATTTTGTGTAAACTTAATATTTCAATATTTATAACATAATTTGAATAAGATCTCATGGTGACTCGGTTGAGACTTGAAAATCAGTGTTGAGGACTTGTACTTGACTCGAGACTTTTTGTCTTGACTTGGGACTTGGTAGTCTTTACTTGGGACTTGACTCGGGAACAACAGAGATTTGCATCTGTTTATTGTCCATGTTTGAGTTGCTTTTTATCCACTTAAAAGTAATATGTTCTGGCAGAAACTTAAAATGAGTTTTTTTCTTCCTTATAAGTCAGTTTTACATCATCTGTCTTTGCAACGTAATGCAAGTTACTTCCATTCACTTTGAACTGCATTTGAAGCCGCCTTCAGAAAACTTAAAATACATTCAAATATGAAACTTTGAAGGATTGATTATGTTCAGCAGAGTCGGTTATTAAAAGCTGATCAGTTAAATCCAAAGTTCTTCCAATGCTGCTGTTTACTTCAGCCTTCCTTCTGCGAGCTGCTCTAAAGAAAACATTCCTGCTTTATGTATTTCTGTGTGCAGACTCCCAGCTGGACATAGCCAGCAGCTCTGTCATATCAGTGTTGATTCTGAAATGGAAAGTCTGCTCCTCGCTCTGTCATCTTAATCTTCAAAGTCTTTCCAAGGAGCTAAACCCTCCTTAGTGGCTGTTTCTGGACAATGACCCGCGCCTCCTGGCTCGGTCACATACATACTGATTCCCGTCTTCCTCGGAAACGGCCCATTGTAACGAAGACCACAAAGCAAACGTCTGATGTGGTGTTTGTTTTGATCCTGTTCCATGTTTTATCTCAGAATACGGGACAGGGTATTCTTTATCTGTTGCTACAAATTGCTGTCAAACAGCTGCATGACGGCAGCGCTGACCGTGGTTTGAGAAAACACCAGCATTAACTGCCAATTTTTTTATTTTTGTCCCTTTTTTGGCAAAGACTCATCCTAACTGAGCCTGAACCTTCAAACAACTTTATAAACTGATTTCTTTTGCCTCCAAATGACACCATGTTAAGGGCAAGCCATAGCAGTGACATGTTAGGAGCAACGTCGCCATCTTGTGGACAGTGATGGCAATCACAATGCTCAAAGAGGGTTTTTACAGCTCTTAAACAATCTGCAAACAAAAAGAAAACACTGAATTAGTGTTGCACAGTGTCAGATCAAATCCTTTTTCCAATGGGGTCTCAAACACCACATCCTTTAGATATCTATGCTGCATATTTGACACATATGCTGGATTTCTGGCGTTTGTATACGGGGGCTCCCTTGTTTCTATGGTGAGGTTTTTAACTTCTTACACTTTGCTCATTTTAATACAGTACTCATTGACACTTTAATTGTTTTCCCTGCTTTTTGTAAGGTTCCCTTGCAGCTCAAACAAAAGTCTGATGGAGAACAATGGCGGTCATTCAGGATTTAGACAGACAATAGGATGTCCAAAGGGTCCTAGGTCGCCTCCAGGTCGACCAAGTCCCCTTAGCAACATCTGATTAATGCAAACACAGCGTTGCTATGGAGGCCAAGACACAATCAGTGCCTACACTCACCGGGCTGACCCACAGCGGTATAGCAGCCTGAGGACATGGACGAGGCACCGGTTGCTGAGGACAAAAGGTTGGATTTCATAGCAGAGTGTGTTCTGGGAACTCTCAAACTGAGTAGGGATAAATGGCAGAAATGCGTGACCAGTGAGGACAACAGGCAGGTGTTGGAGGACTTCCTGGACAAAGTCGAGCTGAGGACTCTAGTGGTCTCTGTAACTGTAGCTGGACAGCTGGAGCCCACCACCTCCTTTACCTCCAGCTCCAAAAGCAAAGCGGTGTACTTTATGAAGAAAGACAAGACAACTCTGAGCCCAGAATCCATGAAGGAGAGTCTGGTCTACGGGGACTTGTCTTACGCTCCACTGGAGCAGTTTGCTGCTCTAGTTGAGGAGGTAAGCGGCAGAGCAGAATATGTTAATTATTGTTAGATACAAGGGGGGCCTGCTGAGCACATTCATTTCATCTTATTCACAACAAAGTGTGTGTGTGTGTGTGTGTGTGTGTGTGTGTGTGTGTGTGTGTGTACATTTAGATGGATGCACCTCATTTACTGGTGACTCACTTTAGTGTTTGAATGTAAATAGATTTTATTTGCTTTATAAAACTTCTCAGCTCTAAATCCCAGCAGTAGGGAAACATGTGAATTCATCCTGACTAATTTATCCCTAATCCCTTAAAAAGCCTACCTTTGCTATGACTACACACAATAAAAAGTTCTTTAAGCTTTTTTTTTCTCATTAACTCATTTATTGAGCAGAACAGACACAATACAAATGAAAATGAACATTTCAAATCTTCTGCTTTTTACTCTTTTAAGAGAAACCCCCCTCGTTTATAAGCATTTTAAAGATAGGTAGACTTATAAAGACAAATACCTTTTACTAAGTTTTCTTGACTGACACTGCAGATTTTTTTAAAACTTTAACTCTGCCAAGGTTTTTGATTGATTTATTAAGTTATTCTAAATTGTAATTTATATAACTATATATATATATATATATATATATATATATATATCATACAGGTAAAACTGATCATGACAGTTCCTGAGTTTTTGCTTCTGATTGTAGTAAATGGCTCATTTATAAATTAAGCGTAGGTTTTTAATGTTAAATAAAGGTCTAACTGGTTTGTTTCTGTTGTTTTTGTGATAGTTTGAAAAGAAACTGAGCTTCCATAGTTGAATGCTATTTACAGCAGGCTTCTTTTAGCTATGTGTTGTGGGTGAGTTCATCTGTGAGTCATTTTACTGGTGACTCAATACAGGTTAACTAATTTACTTTATCAAACATCACACAGGTGGATATTTGCAGGCCAACCACATCAAGTGTTAGTTTAATAATCCTAAAAATAATTACTTTTTACTTAAGTATAGAAAATACTAGCGGATTTTCAAAATTTTCTTTAAGGAAAATAAAACAGATATGATAAGATGCACATAGTAAAATGAATTTAAAGTCCTCCCATGTAAGGGAATATGGGTATAGGTGTGTAAAAAAGTCAGCTAAGTATAGTTAGACACAATAATTAAATGGCTAAAATGACTATTTCAATAAAAAATTACTTTAGAAGTTGAAGTAAGGGGCTTTAGTTGTGAGAATATGAATAGTTTAAACTGAAAACTACTAAATAGCTAAAATTAACAGCTAAATGATTAGATTAATTTAGATAATTTAAATATTGCTTAAAGTTGAGTGAAGACTTGACAAGGTTTACTAATGAGTTTTGAGGTACAGTTAGTATTTTAAATTTAGGTATAACATTTACATTTGTAAATAACAATAAACTCATTTTTATGAGGATGAAAAAAAAAATCACATATTTATTCATGAATAAAATACCAATAAGAGGCAGGGCGTTACATAACTAATGGCTATATGAGAAGCTTTGCTCTTTGTGATAGTTTTATTATGTGTTAACCTGGGTTTATATGTGGGTAAAACTATGTAAATCATACTTTAACAGATAAAACTCTGCTAAGTGATAGAATATGTATAAAATGGCTAAATAATAGTCTAAAATGTGAAGTAGTCTGACTGGCTCTTATCTATGCCGTCCCCTATTGTTTAATTTCTGCCTGTGATGTTTTTATTCTCAGATGTAAGTCGCTTTGTCTGCTGAATGACTGGAAGAAGAGAATAGAATAAAATTACATTGTTGGCATATTTAAGCTAATTGCCCTGCATTGCTAATTAGCAAGTGCTTCACTTTTCATAGTAATTGAACTATTTTACAAAAGTACTTTAATAATATCTCCTAATATACTGTTCTAATCCCATACAAAGTATACTAATAATGTTTAATATGTAATATATTTATCTTCCAGCCACAGTTATAGGCTAATTTATCATTCAGCTAGCTACCATCGCTATATTCCCAAACACTAGTGCTAGCATAAAAACTAGTGTTTTTAAATGCTTTAAGTTTGAAACCTGTACCAGTTACGTTAAAACACATTACATGAATGATTTGTCCTTATCTCTAAGAACATAATGTCCCTTTTACTCCTCCAGGTTGTGGCTCCACTGCTGTCTAATAGTAAAAACCACACAGAATGGCCACAGGTTTTCTCTGAGGACATTAGACGCCATGTCCACTCCCTCAAGACCAAAGTGTTTGTCATATTAGGCCAAGTCCAAGGCAAAACCCTGCTGCCTCTCCCTGCAGGCTTTGAGAGAGTAGAACAAGCAGCACTGGAGACATACAAAAGGTAAGCAGGCCGCTGTGACATAACAGATCACGTCAAGCCATCATTTGTCCCGCTTGTACATCCTGAAATGGTTTACTTGTGCAACATCACAGGGGGGGGACAGTGGATAGCAGCATTATCCACTCCTTAGAGTCGGCAGTGATTGAATGGAGCCATCAGATGCGCACTATTCTCAAGAAGGACTCCTCTGAGGCTCTGCTAGAAGGCAAAAACCCCACACCTCATACTGAGCTGCTCTTCTGGAAGAACAGGTTAGCACCTCACTTTTTTACCCACTGGCAGCTTTCAGTGTCAGAACTGAGAAAATAGTGTGACCCTGCAGGCTCTCACAGTTCAATTGTCTGTTTTTGCTGCTACTTGTAATTATTCTGCCAAGTGAAAGTAAAAATTGTTGGACAAAGTTCTTTTTATTATGTCTTAAATAAGCTTGACTGCAAAATTACTTTGAAATGAAAAAAGATTTTAAAACGTAACTATTATGTTACATTTATAGGTACCTAACAGGACTATAGCTTAGCTTAAAATCCTATTCAACATAAAGTAATGATCATCTAAAATCTCTTTTTTTTGTTTGACATCTGCCCTGTGTTCATTCTGATTTCGGTCTCCTTCGTCTTTGTCTCTTTGTGCTAACCAGAACCCTGCATTTGGTGAATTGACTTTGGTTCTGCAATTTACAGCTTGGAATAAAACGTTTTGAAGCTACTTCCCCATGTTGGGTGTTGTTGTAGTAACTAATGCAATGTGCTGAGAAAAGTGCCAAACCTCACAGCACCTGGTGTTCCCAGGTGGTCTCCCATCCAGGTACAGGCACGACTCTGATCAAACATGTACTTTTATTTGTTGTGGGAGTTTCATATCAGCTCGCAATGACCAAAAAAAGCAAAAACATAATGACGTAACCTGTTCCTTACTATTGCTTTCTATTGGTTAGCCACTACAGCAGGGCTTGGCTTGACTATTTCTTCATCCGTCTCTGAGTTGTCCTCTTTCTGGCACCTTGTCCCTGTTTGTCGTCTCTGTTTGTGTTCATGCTAATATGAAGCAGAGTAAATGATCATTATCCAGTAATATGATATCAAGGTAAAACTCTTTCTTTGTTCTTGCTTACCTGCTGTTGCATATGTGTGAGTGTGTGTGAGTGTGTGTGTGGAATAGATCCATCCTGTATCTTTTCATCAGTAGCAGCATCTTTAACCCTTTAAAGCCCAACCTTTGAAAGAGGGAGCAGAGATGTCCATTTTTTTTAAATCTGAAGCCCTTATTTAAACCTCCTACAGAATATTTTTTTTGTCCAGTTTACTGTTTATAATTATGGGATAGATAAAATTCCATGTAGTGTAATGTTGTGTTTTTTTGGTGTTCATGGAGATCAGTATCATATGGTGCACAACAGGATTTTGGATGAAGCTTTGACCATATAATGATGCAAAATGTCTGAGAAACTGTATGTATCAAATATGATATATTTGGCTTTAAAGGGTTAACAAAAGGAGGCAAATGTAGTGTTTTTATCACTGATATCAAGAAAGCAAACCAAAAAAACAAACAAACAAAAAAACAAAAACATAAACAACTAAGGCATCAGAAATATTATAAAAAAAGCTGATTTGTTTTTGTTTTAAGATGGCTGTTAAAGGCCAAAATGACAGGTTTTTCATTTGTTTTTTATCACTGCTGACTGAATATTTTGGCTTTTATTTTTGTTCCAGATGAATCTTTTCTCAGCTAAAGCGTTCTGTATTATTTCCCCCTGAACTTCTGTATTTTACATGTTATCGCTGAGTTTTTAATGAGACAGTCCTGCATCGTGTTTGACATTGGGACACTTTAAGCTGGAATGAGGACAGAACTTTTTCTCAAAGCAATGTCGCGCTTACAAACAGTTACTGAAATTCAACACCCAATGTGAAAAAAATCCTTTTTGTTTTCTACTTTAAGATATGCAGACTTGGAGTCCATCCACTCCCAGTTAAACTCTTCAAGAATGAAAAACATCGCCATGCTGTTGGAGGATGCAGAGAGCAGCTACTCTCCTGCTTTTATGCGGATGCGGCAGGATGTCCTTGCAGGTAACCTAAGGATGAAGGCCTGTATTTTTCCTCATACTATATGTTATGAGTGTAAGTAGAGATGATGATAAATGGTTGATGTTTAAAGCATGTCTCTGCCCGGCAGCTTTGGAGCAGGCAGAAGACATTTTCATCTGCCTGAAGCCGCTACAGCCTCTGTTTGAGAACATAGAGAATGTGGAGTTTTCTCATGTCAAGGGTCAAATCCGACCTCTGATGCACACAGTATGTCTGGTGTGGGCCAATTCCAGACACTACAACACCCCAGCACGCCTTGTTGTTCTACTGCAGGAGACCTGCAACCTCCTCATACAGCAAGTCAGTTTTCTGTTTTTCTGTTTTATCATTTCTACTGCAGAGTTGTCAGAGTGTGACACCTCTGAACCACACTTACCAGACATCCCATGTCACTTCACAGATGCTTGGTGGTGCAGTTAGTTGGTTTGTTCATGGTTTTTCAGAGTAAAATGCACATTTTTTTCTCTCAAAAGTATTTTAAAATCACTCTATTTTTCATGTTCTGCCAGCTTCACTGCTCATGCTGTTGAATTTCTCATTGTTTAGATGATTTTTGTGTATTTTTTTCCCCCTGGAAGCAAATTTCTGTCAAAAACAAACATTGGGAAGAATTTTTTTCCCAAGAAAGAGATGTCATGCAACAGGACTAGACAAGCCTGGAGCAAATTGTGGTTCTGGCTCTCATGGATGTCTCTTCCCAAGTTACCAGCCTAATGAGAGAGAGAGAGAGAGAGAGAGAAAGAGAGAAAAAGAGAGTATTAACTGCAGATATAAACTTAAATGAATACTTTGGTTAAGGACCTTATCATCCTATGCTTGTTTTGGAGAAGGATGCATCTATAAAAGTAGCAGGATAGTAGATCTTGTGTACTAAATTTATCCACCCTGATCTACAGAATCCAATTAAAACACATTTTGGGTAAAAGGAAAAGTCGGGTTGCATGAATATGACCATAACCTGGTTCTTCTCACCTCCTCCTACAAGCCCATCATTCAGCAACAAGCTGTCATTAGAAAGACTATTAAAACCTGATCTGATGATGATGAAGATGCTCTGATAGGATGCTTCCAGGCTACAGACTGGAATATATCCTCATGGAGAAACCTCTGTGTGAACAGAACAGTGAGGTGCTTCCTCAGTAACAAACCCTGGATCACCTGAAAAAGCTGCAGTGAACTTGAATTTCCCAGTATAATTCATTTCATTTCATGAACACCCCTGCATCAATACTTTGACAGGCACAGGAATGGCTGCGACATCCCATGAGGGGTCTGCTGGGTTAACAGTATGTTGCTAACGGGTGCGCCATTTTCTCACAATTTGATTACAATTCCAGGTTTTACGTTTCTATCAGATTTCAATAAACCCTTTTGTCACCATTCCAGTTTTTTTCTTACTCTGCCATTATAATTAGGCTCCATTCACTAACCATTAATTCAAGTAAGAAAACAAAGTTGTCTCCATTGTCTTTTATGTCAAATTAGATATAGATCCAATACCTATAAGAAGTTTTTTTTGTGAAAACTTTTCCAGGAAATTTACAGGAAAATAATTTAACAACCATCTGGTTCGTTTCCCTTTAACCTGTGCAGGGAACAGAGCTGCTCATCACTTATTCCTCCTGATAATCAGCTTTTTTTCACTCCTGTGCTGGTGGTTATTCATCAAACTTACCCCTCCAGCCAAACATGTAAATATGTTTTTAGCTATAAGGGGAAATTATTAATATTTGCTGCCCTTTTACATCTAGGCTCGAGCGTATCTAGTTGCAGAGGAGGTTCTGAGAGAAGAGGTTTCTGAGAACCTTCTGAAGGTGCAAACAAGCCTGGAGGTCTTGCAGTTGTTTAGGAGCACCTACGATGACCGTAGAGCCAATCTGAGACAGTACCAGAGGAATGGAAGCTTGATTAAGCCATGGGACTTTTCCCCACTGTTGGTTTTCTGTAGATTGAATCGATTCATTCATCGAGTCAAAGCCATTAAGGTGAGCATGGGTATACTTTGATGTGGAATTTGTATGGTATTTTATTAGAAAGCTAAAGTTTCCCTGTGAAAAAGTTAAGTTTTCGTCTCCTTTGTATCAACACAGGACATCCTGTTAACTGCCCTGGACCTGATGAAGCTGGAGAAGGTGGAGATTGGAGGTGTACGAGGCCGAGCTCTCAGCCTGCAAGTCCACCAGCTTCACCAAGACTTTTTGGACACTTACAAACAGTTTACAGAGAAACCTTCAGACTGCTTGGACGTCAGCAACATGGTAAGTTATTAAAATAATAAGATAATATGGGTTTTGTGTATTTTATTTGTATTTTCCAGAGTAATTTTTAAATGAGAAACCACAGCTGGTCACTCCTTTTTGTGGAGCAAATTATTTTTCTACAGCGACAGACTTTTCTTTTGACTGGTGGAGCGGTTTAACTGAGATGTTTCAAAGTTACGGTTGGAAAAGCAATTTGCTTTTCCTGTAAGAAACGGCTGGTGTCCTCAGCCGAGTGGCTTTGAGTCGCTGAGATGTGAAAAGCGGGAAAAAAAAAGATACGATGTTGACTCGGCATGGGCTTGCAAAGCCGTGTGGTCTCTCGGCTGTCGCTCACTCTGAGCTATCTCCCCCTGCAGGAGTTTGAAGAAGACATGAGGCAGTTTAAAGTGAAGGTGGATGACACCGAGCGGCGACTCGGAGCCATCTTCTGTCAGGCTTTTGATGATGCCACAGGACTAGAGCACATCTTCAAGGTCTGTGAACATATTCTCCATTTTTCACATAAACAAATACAACATACACAGCCACAATACGGTCTCTCTTTCTGCAGGTTGTGGAAATGTTTGGTTCCCTGCTGGAGCGTCCACTGGTTGCTGCTGATGCTCTGAGCAGATACCCTTTTCTTTTGTCCATGTTTGACAAAGAGCTGGACTGCTGCAAACTCCTTTACAATAAACACATGCAAGCTGCAGAGAAGCAGGGTAAGACCCACACTGTGTTACACACCACTTTCTCCTCCCATTCATCATAATCAATGACAAGTCTCACACACCAACGGGATTGATGGCAATAAGAGTAAATATGTTTCTTTTGATTTCAGTGATCCAGGGCATTTTTATTTGAGTCAGAAGGGGGATAGGAGCATTCAATTCACCTCTGTTCAACCATGTTCGTTTCAAAAAATAGTTTGGAAAATCCTGAAGGAAATAAGTCTGAGTTCAGTGAACAGTGAGATCCATTAAAACGCTTGAAGGACATTGGAAGTTGTTAAAGGGATTAAACTTTGAATGGTCTTGATTTTAAAACTTATTAATTAAAAAAAAGCAAAATCAAAAAAACTGCTGACTTTAACACCCCCCCCCCCCCCCAAGCACACTCACAGTACACACAAAATCAGAAGCATTACCAAATTATGTAGCTGTGTGTGTATCACATAGAATTAAACCACTTTCTTGATGTCATTTGAGATTTATTGCTCCAATCAGGGCAACACTGTAAAACTACTTGCAATTAGATCATGAGCAAACTGGCATTTATACTTAACAGCCACTTCATCAGGCTCCAGGATGGACTCATTTTTCTTTCAAAACTACCTTAATTATTTGTGTATCAAGATGTTGGAAACCATTCTCAGAGATTTTGCTGCATGTTGATGTGAAGCATCACACAGTAACTGCACATCCATGATGAGAATCTCTCGTTCCGCCACATCATGATAAGAATCTCCCAATCCACCGCATCATGATGAGAATCTCTCTTTCCACCTCATCATGATGAGAATCTCTCTTTCCACCTCATCATGATGAGAATCTCT
>JBAMIG010000023.1:18405947-18416337 GCA_037177335.1 Kiunga ballochi | reverse complement strand
CCCCCCCCCCTCCCCCCCCCCCCCCCCCCCCCCCCCCCCCCTCCCCCCCCCCCCCCCACACCACGACTGTGATGCTTGGTGGAAGTCTGTGCTCTCTAAGTGCTTTTCTAGTTTGTTTGGTTTTCAAGTAGCTTAGTGATTCATCACTAAATACCAAAAATGCAGTAATATCTGGACAGGAAACAGGAAAAAGATCCCATAAAAAACTGCAAATAAAGCACCAAAAGAAGAGGAAGATGGAGATATATAGAGAAAGAGATATTCAATTATAAAATATGGTTCTTTATTTTTTGGAGTGAACTGAAGATAAATTGCAATTAATTTGACACATTTACACATCCTACATAGAACATCCTCTATGTGAACATGTTTCAGCCTTCAAAATAAAAGCAATCAAATACCAATGATAACCATTATGAATAATTATATTAATAAATAAAAAGCAAAAATAAAAGATACTCTTTTTATCCCCAGTCTGTCAGACCTGGAGAAGTTCGTCACTGTAACTGAAGCTGCTTTGGGCCAGCGGGTGGAAGAAGGAGATTATGGCGGTCTGGTTGAGGTGATGGCTCGCCTGCTGGCTGTAAGGGAAAGACAAACCACCACCGACACCATGTTTGAGCCTCTGAAACAAACTATTGCCCTCCTAAAGGTGTATGAACAGGAACTTCCTGAAGTTGTTGACACACAGCTAGCGGTGAGGACATCTTGTTTTCTGTCACACACTCTTTGTTTTATTTAAGCTGATAAGTCCTTCCATTCATCAACCTTTAATTATCCCCCGCTTCTTTGCTTATCAATTCCTTTTTGTATTCCGTTTTTCTTTAGGAATTACCAGAAAAGTGGAACAGTTTGAAAAAACACATGATGCTGGTGAAACAGCAGGTGGCGCCACTGCAGGCCATCGAGGTGGCCAACCTCCGCAGGAAGTGTGCTTCATTCGATGTTGAGCAACACATTTTCCGGGAACATTTCCACAACAACGGGCCCTTCAGGCAAGACACATCACAATCTGATGGAAAGCTCATTTTATGATCAAACAGAGATATTATTAGCATAATTGATTGTATTTTTTTTATATAATTCTAAATAAATATATATATAAAAAGGGAATTTAATTATATTTGTCTACAATTTGCAGACGTTTCTATTGATGGGTGTTTAGCATAAATGCCAGGTAGGGTAGAGAATGTAGGTGTTTTTTATTGTGATGGTTAGGTTTTGTGGTTATGTGGGTCTAGTAGCTGCTGGAATAGGCTCTTGTAACCATGACAAAGCAGGTGTTTTCTTAAGATAATAGTCTTAAAACATGTAAGCCCAACAGCTTGTTATTTGGGAAAAAAAAGAGTGATGAAGTGGACAAATATGAACCAACTAAAGCTGCTATGTTTTATCATAACACACAAAGAGAAGAGGAAAAGGTCTCTGCAAAATGCTGAATCTGGCACCTGTTGAGCAGCAAGACATAAGAGAAAAGCACTTTTCTTATGTAGATGTTTTTCTTTGTGGATCTTCTGCTCAGTTTGCTGCTAAATGTTCCCACATTGGACAACAATGATGTAAAAACAATGTGAAAAACAGCTTGAAGACTAATTGATTTAGGATTTTCCTGTTCTTGCTTCCTCACAGGACAATTCGGAGGCTCTCTCATCCAACAGGGTTAATTGATTCTTAACAAAATGAGAATTATTCATAGGACAAGATTCTTCCTCATTGTGTCTAATTGTCAGATCAGTTTTGTGTGTAATTGATCTCTTAATAACCTGACAATCACCTTCCCATTAATGTCACAGAAGTCACTGTTAATACTTGGTTACAATGCAGCCAAATCACCGCTTGGCAAACCTGCTGCGTCTCATTTGCCACACAGCCTGATGTATACCGAGCTTGTGCAAATATGTGTGTGTGTGTGTGTGTGTGTGTGCTTTTGTATTTGGCCAGGTTTGACTGCAAAAGCCCCTACCAGCTGTTGGATGAGTTCCACCGGCAGATCCAGTCAAAGGAGGCAGTGATGTCCTCCCTGGTGGACTCTGCCAGTCTGTTTGAGGTCACCATCTCTGAATACAAACAGCTCCAACAATGCAGGTAAAGATGCGAGCACTCTGAGCCAGATGTGAGACTAATGAGCCGCAATGAGATGCAGGAAGAGATGCCGTATTCTCGCTCCTGTTCCGCCTCAGGCGTGAGGTGGGCATGCTGAAGGAAGTGTGGGACATGGTCACTTTGGTGGAATCCAGCATGGTGGCATGGCGGAAGACTCCCTGGAGAGAGATTAATGTGGAAGACATGGAGGTGGAGTGCAAGCGTTTCTCTAAAGATATTCGAGGGCTTGATAAAGAGGTGAGTGCCAAGCAGATGAAAACAGGGTTGGAGTTTATTAAAACACAACCAAAAACTAAACTATCTGCACTTTAGAACATTGTTTACCATTTCTATCTCTGCTGGCATGTATGAGACAGGAGCGCTGTTCCTGCAGACATCTACCCACCTGTTTCTGTCTTTGTGGTACAACAAACCCTGTTGCATGTGTGAAAGTGATCCTCCTCAGCTGTACTGTGGAGGAGTGATGTTTTTAAAGATTATTTCTCTCCAGCATAATCCCAAATGGGTCTTTCTCTATTTCTCTTCCTGGTAAACTCTGACATGATTGATTGACTTCTTTTCTGGTGACTAACCGCTTTTTTAGTACAGGAAATACCTGTTCCACATCCATGTTGAGGCTCATGTAACCGAGCCATTCTTAATGCTTTAGCATCATGTGTTTCCTGTTTTTTATCCTCCTGCTGTAAAGGTGGGTCGAAGTGTTACAGACACTTTGAAAGAGTTAGACTCTGAAAATCAAAACAAGTATGTGTAATGGATTTGGTGGGTTTCCAACTAAGTGCAGACTTAAGAATCCAGAAAACAAAGCCTTTTATAATAATCTAACTTATGTTTGAAAAACAAGACGGGTGGAAAAAGAGCACAAATAAACAGGGCTAAGAACAATGAACTGGCTAAGTGGGATACATACACAGAAAACATCAGAGGTGGAAACAAAGCTAGACAGGAAACACACAGAAAACTACAAAATAAAACAAGACACCAGAAGTAGAGACTACACAGGAACTCTAAACAATGACATTATTTGCTCTTTCAGCTGCTACTTCTAATTTTACTTCCTTGAACTCAGCGGCTGGGAAGCAGCAACAGCATGAATGTCTGCAGAGCTGCAGCTCAAGCGTCTTTGTTTCTGGGCTGATTTGCAGTTTGTGTGTGTGTCGTAGGTCCGAGCGTGGGATGTCTTTACAGGTCTGGACAGCAGGGTGAAGAACATCCTCACCTCTCTGCGGGCTGTAGCAGAGCTTCAAAACCCGGCCATAAGAGCCCGGCACTGGCATCAGCTGATGGCTGCTACTGGAGTCCGCTTCACTATGGACCAGGTTTGTCCTTTATGCTATGCAAAATAAATGACTTCTGTCCGTCTATACGTAGCACAAGTAAAGGTTTAAAAAGGATTCCAGTTATTTATTTCCTCCTCCCTGCAAGCAAGAGATCAGCTGCTGAAGGCTGATGGTACGGATTCCTTACAGCAGGGATAAATTGACTTTATGCTTTTACACATTTCCAGTCAAAGTGACAGCAGCAGCTTTTTACAACAGGCAAATAAAGTCTTTTCACCGTGTTAGACTGAGGTAAAGCTGGAATCATATGGAATCACTTTCAGCTTTTTATGTTACTTTTATGGCTATTTTAAATGAAAAATGAGCCAAATGATGGAAAATAAATATTTAATTGACTAATTTATTAATAATTACATCTGTTATATATCATTATAAAATAAATATATATTTAGAAGTAATATATATAAATTAATTAATATTAATTCATTAAATTAATTACTATAAATTAATAATTATATATAAAATATTATCAAATTCAATATTTTAATACATTATTGTACAAAATATGGCTGAACCGTTAGTAGTTTGTTGTTAAACTGTAATTTTGCATCAGTTCAAGTTTTCCTAAAGCTGTTGAATGTAAAGATGTGAAACTTTGAGCCTGTTGAAGTGACAAAAATGTTATGTGAGTAAACTACTAGTTAACGCTTTAGGTGTGAGCATTTTTAAAGCTTTTAGGATGTTATGGAAACCAGTGTTTACCATGGAAGTAAGATTACTCATCTAATTTTGTATTGAGGAATCAAAGGTTGGCAGTCTTATTAAATTGCATTACTTTCAATAGGATCAATGACTTTTTATAAACAATAATGAACCATACAGCCAGAATATAAATGAAAAGTTTATATTCACTATTGGCGTAAATGTCAGTGGTAAAAAAATATTAAGTCAAAATGTTTAAAAAAAAAAAAAAAAGGAATGCATGGGTTCAGTCATAAAATCTTGGTTTCCAAAACACCCAGTTGTCTCATCCACCTGTGGTGCTCTTCATCATTTTCAAATCAGCATCATCATCATCTGTATTTATGGCACTATTTGGATCTATGCTGCTCACAGCCCTGCTGCCTCAAACACATCTAGAAAACCTCCTAAATAATGGAATTTTTCCTTCCCTGACCATCTACTTAAAACCGAAATGATATCTGCTACACGTGTTGCTTCAGGTTATCACTATGGATTGATCCACTGAGATTTCACATCGTTCCATCTATCCAATTTCTACCGCTTATTAAAAGTCTGGTTGTTCGGGCAGCAGCCTAAGGAGGAAAAGCCAGACTTCCCTCTCCCCTGCCACATCCACCAGCTCATTGGGGGGGATCCCGAGGCGTTCCCAGGCCCTCTGAGAGACATAATCTCTCCTGCATGTCCTGGGTCTTCCTCCCTCAGAGACGTGCCTGGAACACCTCACCAGGCGTCCAGGAGGCATCCTAACCAGAAGCCTCCTCATCTGGCTCCTCTCCATGAGGAGGAGCAACGGTTCTACTCTGAGTTCCTCCCAGATGGCCGAGCTTCTCATCTTCTCTCTAAAGGAGACACCGACCACCCTGTGGAGGAAACAGCCACCTGTCTTTCGGTCCCTACCCACAGTTCCACCTGTGTCTTCTTTGTTTCTCTGTATTTATACTTCCTGGTTTCAGTTTGTTCTTGCGGTTCTTTAGTTGTCAATAGTTTTTATTTGCCCGTATTCTTCCTCCATATGTGTTAGTTCCCTCGTTCCTGGAAATAAATCCTTATCATACAGCTTTCCATCTGCTTCCTGCCTCCTACCTGCCTTTAGGTCCACACCTCAGATATCCATACCACTCCATTGCGATGCATTTAAAATCACAGACACTGGCAGGATCCCTGCCCGATTGCAGACTAAGTTTCCTTGTGGATATTAAAAAACTAGACCAGTTTTTCATTGCACATTGAAAGCACAGAAACCCCTCCCCCCAGTTAGTATGAACTAACAGAATCAAAGCAAACTTTTTGCTTGTGTAGCACCGCTTCTAATAACATCATCAGGGCTCTTTAGTAGCATCGGTTTGAGCCAGTTTACAGTACAGTAAAGAATTAAGCTGAGGACATCAATCCAGTCTCACATCCTGACAGTTGTTACTGAATCAAGATCAATGTAATTTAATATTTAAAAAGAAACAAAAAATGGCTCTGAAAGTATTTTATAAGCAGGGAAAAAGTGTTTTGAGCTGTTTGTCCCTTATAAACATTGCAAACCCCCCCTCCCCATGTATCCCCTCAGTACCAAGTGTTACAGTTTTTCTTTCTTCCTGGAAATATTACCTTGATTGGATTTTCCCTCTGGGATGAATAAAGTATATTTCATTTGGTTTTATATGGCCTGTTTCATTTAGACGCAGTACTTAGGGGATTATTAGAAGACTGATCTAAACTGCATGGAGGCCAAACACACTGTATATCATAATAATAATAATAATAATACACTAAATCTCTTTTCTGCTTTTCAAAGCACCTTTTCAAACTAACATTTAGAACTTAAGGGTTCGAACCAGCAACCTTCCTGTTGCTGAATGATGATGATGATGATTTATTGATTGAGTTTGGCACAAAGTGGTAATCCCTGATCCATCACAGCCTGGACAACAGTGTGAATTTGTCAGGTTTAGTTGCCATTTTGTTGTGTTTTGTCAGCTTTGCTTGACTTTTTGTTGGTTTATCTGTAAAAATAAATAGATTACCAGACTGAGACATATTATTTATTATGATTCCAGTTATTGTCCACACTGATATCCATTAAATCCAATGAGAAAGTGTGTCCAAACTTTTGACCGGTCGTGTATAATGTGATCTGACCTGAGACTCGCCTCTCCGTGGACAGGAGACCACCCTGGCTGACCTGCTGCAGCTGAATCTTTACTGCTTCGAAGAGGAGGTCAGAGGGATTGTGGACAAAGCCGTTAAAGAAATGGGGATGGAGAAAGTCCTGTCTGAGCTCAACTCCACCTGGACAGGTAGAGGAAGCATCGTTTTTACCTGAACCAAAACACAAGAGCGTGCCCTTGCTTTTCCAGCTGACGACATGTCCTCGTCCTGTCCAGGTATGCAGTTTCGGTATGAGCCTCACCACAGGACACAGGTGCCTCTGCTGCGCACAGACGAAGAGCTGATCGAAACTTTGGAGGATAATCAGGTGCAGCTGCAGAACATCATGTCCTCCAAGCACATCGCACACTTCCTGGATGAAGTGTCCTCATGGCAGAGCAAGCTCTCTGTGGCAGACTCGGTCATCTCCATCTGGTTCGAGGTGCAGCGGGCGTGGACCCACCTGGAAAGCATCTTTATCGGCTCAGAGGACATCCGCTCGCAGCTGCCTGAGGTTTCACACCGAACACTCACATTTACACTCATATGCAGTTAATAACTGCTGTGTTTCAGGTATACATAGGCGTTGAGCTCATATGCATGCAGAGCTTAAACGGTCCCCTTGTCATCGCCATAAAAACCAGATAGCACAACTGCTGGAGCTGTTAATTAAGGATTCATTAATTGGCCGATTTTTGAAGCAGAGATTACAATACTTTTTAATTGCTCCCGTGATGTTCAGGCTGTGCTTCGAGCCCAGAGGTTTGCTACTAAACCTATCTCTTGTAAAAACCTTTGCAGGACTCCAGACGCTTCAAAGGGATTGATGCTGATTTCAAAGAACTGGCAAACAACATGCATTGCACGCCGAATGTTGTGGAGGCCACCAATAAACCGGGCCTGTTTGGTAAGCTGGAGGACATCCAGAGCAGGTGAGAGTTCAGGAGTTCTCCTGCTTCTCATATATGAATGTAAAGCGAAACTCTGGGAATATTTATCTTTTCTTCAGGCTGTCTCTCTGTGAAAAAGCTCTGGCAGAGTATCTGGACACCAAGCGTCTGGCCTTTCCCAGATTTTACTTCATCTCTTCAGCTGATCTGCTGGACATCCTGTCAAATGGGACCAACCCACAGCAGGTGGCGTCTCAGCTTCTTTCCAGAAGAGCATCAATGAATTTGACTCATTTATAAATGTAATATTTTCATTCTGCATTTGCTCTTATATCATAATTTCCGGCACCGTTGTAGTACCTCTTGGAGCCACATAGAGGCGATGTTGCTTACAGGTTTGCTGCTTCCTTTTACCTCCATCATCTGGATGCAGTCATGTGTTTCTCCCTCAGATATAAACTGAAGAATTTGCCCCAACGTCTCTGTAAGAGGACATGAACATGCAGGCAGCAGAAACTAAAGTCCTGCCCATACACACTGAATCGTGGCAGCAATGAGGTTCTGAGCCGGGTGGAACTGAGTGTGTGTGTGTGTGTGTGTTTGTTCAGGTCCAAAAGCATCTGTCTAAGCTGTTTGACAACATGGCTAAGATGCGATTTGAAGCAGATGGAGAGGGAAATCCTTCGGAGACTGGATTGGGCATGTACAGCAAAGAGGACGAGTATGTCCCCTTTAATCAGTCCTGTGACTGCACTGGACAGGTGAAACATCCCTCATTCATACCTTCTAATCGTTTCCAGGTTCGCAGGGTTTTTGCTGATTGAAAGAACAGATGAAATAGTTATTACAGCTCAGAATAAAGCAGACAAATGAAATTGACTCTGTCTTTGCTCTCGGAGGGGTTTTACATATCCAAACCCATAAATCCATTACATTTCCATTACATGTCATAGTATTTGCCTCTTCTATTTGAATGCTTTTAATGACCTCATTAGAGTCTGCTGATAAAATCTGTTGGTGCTTATGTGTCAGACTTTGCAGTGTTTTTCTACAGTTGTATTTATGGACTGTGGGTTCTGTTTAAGGTGGAGTTGTGGTTGAACCGGGTGCTGGACACCATGAGATCTACTATTCGCCATGAAATGACAGAGGCGGTTACGGCTTATGAGGAGAAACCCAGAGAGCAATGGTTGTTTGAGTATCCTGCTCAGGTAAACAGACTTATGTGCAGATTCTATGGGATTTGCACTTACTGTATGGATCAGTGATAAAACATCTGTCTCTCAAATATTTCCACACACAGACGAATGCTACATGGACACTTATATGGATTTATAGTTTTTATTAATACATCAGGCAGTCACATAGCAGCAAATCAATACAGTGAAGATGACATTCGGAAGTTTAAACTAAGCATCAGAATAAAGATAAAGATTTACTTTAAATACTGTAAATACTCAGGGCAAAGACATGGTCGTTTTCACACACACACATTTTCAGTGAGCTACAGTTTTTCTGGGCCAGAGTGTCTTGATGTTAGAGGAGAATAGACAGACTGGTTGGAGTTGATAAAAAGACAACAGGAAGTCAGGTATGCACTGGTTTCAACCAAGGAGAAGCAGAATATCATCTCTGAACACAGTCAGTGAACACTTACTCATTTTCTTTACTCTCTTTGGTCCCTTTGGTACCAGCCTGACATGGTTTAACCACCACACCATGTCTATCCCTTTATAAGCACAGTGTAGCACCTTCTGACTCAATTTATATTGATTCATCAGTTTATGATGTTTTGCTCAAGGACTTATTAATGTGAGTAAGGCGTGTTGGAGCAGAGAAACATTGAAAACCTGCAGGACAGCGGTCTTTGTAGGTTGAGCTGAGCTCTAAGCTATGCTGTCATTGATTCACTAAAGATGTGTGTAGGCTGTAAATGGAAATTATGATAGAAATAGTGGTAAACTAGTAACCCAAATAGTTTGTTAGATTTTCATGAGGGTTCAGGTCCATCATGCCCAGATAACACATCTCCTGCTTAGTTCATTGTGTGTGACTTCAGGCCGATTTTGCACTCAGTTATGCAAATTGGACTAGTGACCTGTCCAGGGAGTACCCCACCTCTCACCCAGTGTCTGCTGGAATTGGCTCCAACCCCCAGCGACCCCATTCAGGGATAAAGCGGTAGAAAATGGATGGATGGATATGTAAAATAATCATCTGACAGTCCATTAATTACTGCACAACTGTGGGTTAAAACAGCTAAAGGCATAAAAATGTTTGGGAAACCCTCCGTGTTACAGATTAATAGGTGCGTTTAAAGTAGTCAGGTGTTGGCAGACTCAACAGGGAACGTCTTTAATGTCCACTTTTTCCTTTTCCTTCCTTTGTATATAATACAAACGTCACAATATGAGCCTGGGAGCCTATTGCAGCTTTCCCTCTTTTCCATCTTCACATACCGGCATACACAATACACCTGTCCTGATTTAGACTAAACCAGTAAATCCACATACTTAGTACCATTATTTTACACTTGCCCCATTAGACTAACCAAACTTACTTTGAAATAAGCCACACATATGGATGAAAAAATCCACAGAAGATAATCCACCCCTTAGTTTTACCTGATGATCTGATCTGTGAAATCATTGAGCTCAGTTGACTTTGGCTTTATGGAGCGCGACCCAACTGGAAGCAAGTGAATGAATTATGGCATGCTGGTTAGGAACTTAGTCTAACTGTGCCTGGATTTCACCAGAAAGTGTGACCATAAAGCATGGTGTCCCGTCTGCAGGTAAAATGTGCAGCTTGAGCTCACTAACAGCTGCTGCTGGACTCGTTGAAACCAGAACTTGGTACTTAGATAAATATGAAGCAGAACTAAAGGTTATATCAACATAGCACATGGACTAAAATTTCACCAATCTACTTTCACAAAAGTCCAAATGATGACACACAAAAAGAAAATGGCAAAACTTAAAGATGTGCAAGTCTACAGCAAAGCAAGGTAATCAGCGTTAAGCAGAAGGTGCAAAACTGTGTCACAATCTGCCTTGAATGAAGGTAGTGAAGGTTTCTAAATTGGTAGATGTCCTTGGGGATGGCCAATGGAGAAAGAGACTGGGAAGATGTCCTCCTATTCTGAGACATGATGATGATGATGATGATGATGATATGGTCAAAGCAGAGAAATATCAAACGTCTGTGGGCTCTGAAGTCACTCCATCTACCTAG
>JBAMIG010000023.1:18301929-18316527 GCA_037177335.1 Kiunga ballochi | reverse complement strand
GCGGCTGGCCTGGGAACGCCTCGGGGTCCCCCCAGATGAGCTGGTGAATGTGGCTGGGGAGAGGGAAGTCTGGGCTTGACTCCTTCGGCTGCTGCCCCCGCGACCCGACCTCGGATTAGCGGCAGAAAATGGATGGATGGATGGATGGATCTCTTTTTCTTGACAAAAAGTCTCCATAAATGAATCCTTGTTCTGTGTATGTTGGCAGATACAAGGTAATTTGGACTTTCAGCAGGTAGCACTATAATAGCACACAGGTGTTTGCTGCTTGAGGTTGTCCTGTAGGTGGCAGCAGAGCATGAATGTATGCTCTGGTGCTTTGCTTATCCTGCACAATGGCAATGCATGTCCATGAAGGCTCTCGTCTAGCAAGTGTTAGAAGTTGTCTTCCTGCAACACACCTAGAGCCATTAGCATGTACATGGAGCATCCAGAGGAAGTTCTCCATTTGTACAGAAATGGAATTCTATATTTATCACACGTATTTAGTTGTTACAGCATGTATAGCACCAATGCTAACAGCCCAATGACCGACAATTGTCAGTTTACCTAAATCTTATTAAGCATATAAATCATATTCTTCTTCATTCGGATGCTCAGTTTGAACTTACGTTGTCTTCACCATGTCTACATTACAACATAGATTGGTTGGCTCATTTGGTATTTATATTACCAAGTAATCAAACAAGTTGTCCTGATAAAGTTTGTATTTGTGACAGATAGCAGTGTTCCTGTTATTTGTTGGTTTAGCATCAGTAGTCACAAGACAAATACTATTATAACAAGCATGTGCTGTTGCAATAATGAAACCATGATAGATTATAATATATTAAGCAACCCTTACATCTACACTAACGTTGTATGGAAACACCAGTGTTTGTTCAGTGAGGGGCTTCTGCAGATCCAGTCTACAGGAAGTCCATCCTGCAAACTGCTGCTGCTCTTCAGAACAAGGCCTTCAATAATTTTTATTATTTATATTTATGGCTAAAACTACCGCAACATGATTTATCTAGTGTTTTTTCCATTTATTTCATCTCATAAATCAGATTAAGACACCTTTTTCTTATGAGATCTAATTTATTCAGATTGTATTGTGCCCAACAGCGATGATGCTTGATAATGAGGAAGAAACTGGTGAAAGACACAGTTGTTTATAGTCGTCCTCAGTCATGGCCTTTGTTGTCATGGTTTCAGATAGAACCACACAAGACCAGCTGGGTCAGGAGCTAAATGAGCTAAATAAAGAAGGGTAAACAGAACATGACATGCACAAGAATTAAAGGAATAAGTTGGTGCAAAGTTTTTCCTTTACTATGAATAATCTGAGAACTTTTAAAATAGTGATTTTCGTATGATCAGATTTAATTTTCTGCAGCTGAATTTGGTGTGGAGGTGTTTGCTGCTCCTGCCTAATCTTCCCAAAAGCAACCCAGTGTTGACATCTCTTTCACCAGGAAAGAGAATGGATGGGTTTTCCTTAAATAAGATGCTAACAGAAAACAGGCAGATGTTTCTTTGTTGCATGAATGAAGCTTCACTTGGTGACTCTGGCAACGTCATCCAAACAGTTTGAGTCCATAAGCCATCACACATGTGGCTGAATGGGCACCGTCTCTTGATTTTGTATCAAAACACATCTTGCCTTGAGAAACAGTTGTTCCAATTTACATGTAGAGCAGCAGGGATTGTGAGTGGGTAGCCCCGAAAGGCAGCAGCGTTTTTATTTTTTTCCTACTTTGATTTCTATCTGCAGACAAACAGAAGCAGCTCAGATGGATTGACTGCAACTGATGTTCTCCACCAATTAGTGCATCCCTTTCCTCCACTTTCCTCCTCCTCCGTTTCCTTCTCCATCCCTGCCTATTCGTCATGTTGATGGCTCACTTGGTGATAGTCTTAATATTCGACTGACTCTTTTGCGTGGAATTGTGGCAAGCTGAAAGGGCTGTCTTCCCTCTGGCTTGATTTCCCGTTGGTTAATTAGCTGAAAGACAGGCTTGAAAAACCGTCTGTTTTTATTTCCCCAGTGCAACATTTTGATAGGAGTCGGACATGAACACAGAGCCCTATTTGTCTGGGAGTTATGAGGAGTTTGTAACTGCTTTAATTTCTCTTTACAACCATCCTCAGGCAGTATGCTCACACACAGATGTGTGTGTGTGTGTGTGTGTGTGTGTGTGTGTGTGCTGTGGGAGCTCCAGATCCTTTCATTTATTCTATTTTTATCTTTTTTTTCCAAATATGCGTGCATTTCAATTTTTTCTGGCATTTTATCAGCTTGGACAAGCAAACATTTTCTCTTCATAATGGATTAAAGGTCACATGTGTGGTCTGTGGTAAAACCCTGCGGAGAACAAAATGCTATCAGCAGAGGTTTAGGCCACTTTTTGAGCCATGTTTGTTTGGCTCTCCAAGCCATACAATCATATTTATTGCTTTGAGCAACCAAATGGAGGCTAAGGTTTCATGGTATAATAGAGTAGAATAACCATAATCTGTCCAACAAAACACAGAAATGTAGACATAATATCTTTATCAGCGAATATGTGCCATAAAAGAATAGTTTTATAGTTTTTTTTTATCAAATTAGATTATATCTCGCCTGATGTTAACTGTGATTGGCTCCAGCTTCTTTTGGAAAATAAAACAAGCTTAAGGGTTCATTTATACTCAGCACAAAGTCTTCTGTCCACCTTTCAGTCCATTTACACAGATGTTGTTGATGAACAGCTGGATGTAGCAAACCTATACCAATGGAAAATGGTGGGGATATTGCCAGGAATAGCTTGCATGAAACCAGCAAAGAGAACAAAGAAAAAGATGCCATGATGTATTTAATGACTGCACAGACCACAACCATACTGTGTTTATGTCTTGGTAAAATTTGCATTATCATAATGTCCCCCACCGTCACCATGCTTGCTATAATGCCAATGAAACAAAATAAACTCTGAACTCTACAGTGTCCTCTATGGATGTATTGTCTAACAGCCATGCAACTGGACAGCATTAAAATGACAAGTTATGCAATTACAAAGCTTTCAAGCTGAACAGCCAAATAAAAAACACAAAGATTAGTTTTTGGCCACAAGAACAACAAGTCTCACAACAAATGGAGTGGGTGCCCCACTGAGACCTGATCTCAGCAGCATGGAGGCAGTTTGATGACACAAAGAGACAGAAAGTACAGCAACAGCCTGAATTCACAGAGCTGCTGTGATGCCTACAGAGATACTCAGAAGTGTCACAAGACTAGAGCAGCTTTAAACTCACTGTGGAGGAAAATTATATGTATATAACATGTTAACAGGACCTTTGAAAGATTGTTAGGATAACAATTGATGATCAGCTTGACGGTGCTGGTATTCCTCCCACCTAGCCTGCAGCCACATTCACCTCGGGCTCATCTAAAGTGCTCCATGTTTATTAAAAATTCCCATCACCAAGGCCCTGTCTTGATGCTGTCACCATAGTTCACCAATGAATCTGCATATGTGCAGAATGGTGTGCTGGATGCAGGTGGTGGACATGGCTGTACAGGGATAAGATGGAGCAGTATTGTGGATGTTCTTTTGCTTTTTTGACAGGAAAATAAGACACAGAAATGTCCTGCAGTTGAACTTTTGACCTGATATGTTACAATAACAAATTTGTAGTAACTTGACAAGCTTTTAGTTCTACTTAATTTATTGCTTTTATCAGCAGCAACAGCACATGCGGTGCATGAAAGCGATTAACAATATTGCACTCAAGTGATTGATGTTGTCATTTTAACCAAGATAATAAAAATATGGCTGCACAGTGGTTAGCACTGTGACCTCACAAAATGAAGGTTTCTGGTTTGAGCCCTGGCTGGTGGGAGGTCAATGACATTTTTCTGTGCAGTTTGCACCTATGCTAACACGGGGAGAACCTATGCTAACACGGGGAGAACACACGCTAACACGGGGAGAACACACGCTAACACAGGGAGAACACACGTTAACACGGGGAGAACCTACGCTAACACGGGAGGAACCTACACTAACAAGGGGAGAACCTACGCTAACACGGGAGGAACCTACGCTAACACAGGGAGAACCTACACTAACAAGGGGAGAACCTACGCTAACAGGGGGAGAACCTATGCTAACACAGGGAGAACCTATGCTAACACAGGGAGAACACACGCTAACACGGAGAGAACCCACGCTGACACGGAGAGAACCCACGCTAACACTGGGAGAACCCACGCTAACACGGGGAGAAGCTACGCTAATACGGGGAGAACCCACGCTAACACGGGGAGAACCTACGCTAACACGGGGAGAACCTACACTAACACGGGGAAAACCTACGCTAACACGGGGAGAACCCACGCTAACACGGGGAGAACCTACACTAACACGGGGAAAACCTACGCTAACACAGGCAGAACATGCAAAATCCACACAGAAAGGTTACTGGTCGGAACCCCGCCCCAGCTGAGGCCCAAACCAGCAACCTTCTTGCTTGCTGTGAGGCCACTGTGCTTACCCACTGTGCCACCGTGCAGCCCAGCTCCAATTACTTGCAAACCTGAATTTAATAAAAAAAATTGAAGGATAATAAAAATGCCATAAGAATCCTCGGTTCACTCTTTTACAGATCAACAAACATTCATATCTAAAGAGCATTCAGCTTGATGTGCTAACCAGTTTATTCTCATTCAGGGCTTCAGGGTAATGTCTGTGCTTCTATGTATAATAAACCTAAAATGCCGGGAGCAATCTCATGAGAACAAAAAATTCAGGTTTCCCTGGCTTGCTCTGAGCTTGCTAGCACTCATGGGCTTGGACTACAAATTTGTGAAAGATTGCAGGCAAAGGCATCGCTGCCTCTGAATTGGTTTTTCTGAATTTTCTCAATGATGCACCATAGAGAAACCAGTTCCCATCCAGTCTTTGGTAAAGAGAGAGAGAAACAAACAAATGATTGTGGCTGGTAATCTTATTGCTCTCACTTTTTCGTATTGTGCTCTTCATAGACTTACTGCTTATAGCAACAGACCTCCTTCTGACAGACCACAGTCTAACATTTTCATCCAGTTTTGTCTCATCCAAGTAAACTTGTCATCTTTTAGTCCCCATTGAGCCACGTTTAGCTCCTCGCCGTAAAGAACAAACGTCGACAAAATAATTTCGTCATTATCACTGACACAAACAATACTGCAGTGAACCAAAACCATTTGTAGGCATCAGGTCTGCAACATCAGTCAATCAGTCATCCGATGTCTTCTCTGTCTCTTCCTCTGAAAGGTGGATGACCTCAAGGCCAAACTTGCTGCTCAGGAAGTGGAACTCAAGCAGAAGAATGAAGACGCCGACAAGCTAATCCAGGCAAATATACATTCAATATCATTGTGAAATATGTTCCTCACTGGTAGTATGTATACTGGTGCCCACACAGACCATTTAGGTTACATTTATCCCGGTTTTGAGGTACCTGTTGATAAGCTTTCACCTCTCACCCCTGATACAATAGAGGTGAGAGAAATTTCTTCTGTGGCACTAGATAAAATGAAAGATGAGCTTTGAGAGGCAATACCCCTTCACAGATTTCTGCTCTTCTGGATCAATGTCAGATTGAGCCGAGGGTAAACATTAGCATTAGCAATTTTTTTTATGCTGCTCGCTCATTGCTTGTTTCTATACATCACGTCACATTTAATTCAGTTTAAAGTGAGCACTGTTGCCTGTATAGGGGGTTATGTTGCCGGTGAATCCATGCTGTGTTTACTAAGCTACTGTCTGATCTCGCACCATTAATCCTCACATAAATCCTTTGTGCTGTCTCCAGGAGGTTGGGATAGAAACTGAGAAAGTGTCAAAGGAGAAGGCAGTGGCTGATGAGGAGGAACAAAAGGTGGCAGCCATCGCCGTAGTGGTCAGTGGCAAACAGAGAGACTGCGAAGAGGACTTAGCCAAGGCTGAACCAGCTCTTATAGCAGCTCAGGAAGCACTTAACACACTCAATAAAGTGAGTAACTATGTTATCCCTCATTGTGCCTTTCTGATCTGTCCTGATCTTAAACACATATGGCTCTTTCAGAATTAAAGCATGTTTCATGTGAGACCTATACAATATAAAACACATGTTATACACACAAGAAACATGTGGTTTTAAATGTGCTTTATGAATAAATTTGACTTGACTGAGTTATAATATTTTCACAGCTATGCAGAGCCCATATAAATTCCCATGACAATCATATCTGAGATAATCACATGCAGAACTCAATGAATCACATAGTCTATGTGGTCAAATGTTATGGTACAATGTAATATCTGACCAAATGGAGGCACATAGGCTCCACATATAATTCCATGACTTTCACATGGGCATTTTTATAGTTTCACATTGCATTGCACATGGGAAACATCCAGTTCTCACAAGAGAGCGTTACAATTTTTTATGATCTTTTATGATTTAACAGGAGAATTTACATGTGTTTGACATGTGATTATATGGGATTCATAAGGTAAATACATGGATTTCCACATATGATTATAAAGGTTTCACATGTGATAATATGGGGCTTTACATGGGTTTCACAGTTATTTGGATTTGACACAAGATTTTATATGAGTTTATTTAGACTTCAAATGAATTTTACACAAGTTTAACCTGTTTATCTGGATTCTACCAAAGAGTTTTTATAATTATGATCCTAATCCACGTTGTGCAAAATATATTCTAATCATCCACATTTCTTACGTTTTCCTTCTGTGAAACAGATTCTTTATCAGATTTATTTGTCAATAACTTTGTTTTAGGAAATTTGTTTGTCTTTTCATATCCCTGTCCTCAGCTTCAATGGGAATGCATGTTTTTTCTCCATCCATGTCTTTAACAGTTTAAAAAAAGTTATCGGTTCAGGATTTAGCCTTGGTAAGATGATGTTCTCCATATGTTTAGCAGACATTAAACTTCATCCCTGCATCCCATGTAAGTTTCCGAGCTGCCAAAGGGATTTTTCAAAAACACCCTGTGTTTTAAAAAGGTGGTCTCTGTTCAAACAAGCAGAACAGACAGTTCAATCACTGCTTAGAGCTCTCTCAAGATGCCTTAATTAGTATTCTCTGTTGTCTTCTCAAAGTCAGCACAGGTTCTTCTTTCTTTAGTCTAATCCCTTCCATTTTCACTCTTTTCTTCCCCATAAGACCACGGAAATGTGCCGTTGTTCAAACTCAATTAAATCACTGCGCTTTCTTTTTTAAAAAATCCATTATTTCCTCTGACTTCAGAACAACTTAACGGAGCTGAAGTCGTTTGGTTCTCCCGTTGCTGCGGTGACCAACGTCACGGCGGCAGTAATGGTGTTGATGGCGCCCCGCGGAAAAGTCCCAAAGGATCGCAGCTGGAAGGCTGCGAAGGTGATGATGGCCAAAGTGGATACATTCCTGGACTCTCTGATAAACTTCAACAAGGAAAACATCCCAGAGTCCTGTTTGAAAGCCATCCGGCCCTACCTTCAGGTGAGTTTGGCGATAAACGCTTCTTCTCTGAAGTTGAAGCACGCCGGGTAGAACTGCGAGTTCGACTCATAAATCATCATTTCAGCAGCGGTGTGATTAAAATGACAGCAGCACAATATGGCTGTCAGGCATCCAAAATGACATCCAAGAGAAAATCAACCAGTAAATTAGGTGTTGCAAATTTAACAGCTGCCCTGATTAAGAGGTTCAGTAGAGCCAATGTGAGGTTGTCAGTGCAGCCGATAAACTCACAGCACACTTCATTTTACACAAACTGTTTATATGAAGCATCTTATTTGTTATATGTTAAGCATTATCTTTCATTTTCAGACAGTACATAGTATTACTACAGATAATTATAAGGAAATGAGTCATCTGATGTGCGATTTGCTTCTGTGGCTTTACTATTTTTACCTGCATGTACCGTTTTAAAGCAGGCCTGCTTCAGCATTGCCACATTCCCAGTCATGTTTGACTCCACAATGCATTGTGGGTAACACAGTGAGCAGTAAGTGTAGCACAGAGGGAAGTTAATTCTTTGTAAATGTGTTTTATTCAGTTCAACATTAAGAAAAATGAAGTCATTATTTTATTTGTTTAACTTTATTTATTTAAAGAGAAAGTGCACAGTAATGGGTTCAGTATCGAAAACATGTCCGAATTAGCCAGCATATTACTACCTTACCTACCATACCTACTCTTCATCTGTAAACCTTGGCAGATCAATGAAATCAAACAGTGTACAGCAATTAAGATAGAGTTAAAGCCTAAAATCATCCATGAGAAATACTTGGGAGAGTAGTCATTGGTGATTATAATTTTGGCTAAATGAGGCTAATTGCTGGCTAATTTTGTTTGCATTGCAGCTGATATGTGAGTGCCTCTAATATCAGCTGGGATGCTGATCCAAATTTAGTAACTTTAACTGATGAAACCTGTTTACAAAACCGTATCCATTTATAAGATACTACACAGTCAGATCTAACAGACATCTTGCATGCGCACAACGCTGTTGCTCACACAAGATCTTGACTGCAGGTGTAAAATGGAGCAAAAGTGAGAAACTTAATTTCATTTCTACACTGGGGTATTGTGTAAAAAAACCTAACTAATACATTTGCAAATCTTTTCAAACCTGTAAGCTATTAAAAAGACTACAAATATGATATATTTAAAGTAATTCTTTTTTTTTTTTGCAAAGATTCGCTAATTTTTGTCAATTTGATGCCAGAAACTCGTTCCAAACACAAGAATTAAGATTGTATATTAACTTTATAGTTTGAAAGCTGGTTTAAGTTTAGGCATGGATCAAGCTGGGATGTTTAACTTTAAACATTTTAAATATAGCTACTTTTGTTTATGTCTGAAACTGAAAAAAATGCATTTAATTCCCTACATAACTTTGATTCTCTTTAACTGATTCTTTGGGTATTGTAGTGTATTACTAGTCTATTATTTATTACTAATACACCCTTCCATCATATATCTGAGGCTCAAGCTTTTTACAAAACACACTCATGTTGAAAGTTGGATCCCAGATGTTGTCCGTTAACACTTTCATAGGCAGCTTCTTAATTTTGTTCATATGGGTAAAAAAAGGTGTCATCAGTATAACGGTTTATCTAATAGTTTACAGTAGGTGGACAAGCAGAAGACTATATGTAGAACCTTAAAGTACACCAACATAATGTCTCATAAACACTTAAGTGACATAGCTGACTGTATCAGAAACTATATATTTTTGCTTTGGTGTTCAAAATATACTATTTCCTGTAGCAATGAATGGCAGCTGCTTGAACAAAGTAAAATTTCAAATGAATAGCATTACTGATGTTTTTAAATGTTTGTTTTACATTTTGTAAACTATTATTTTTTAAGTAAATTTCAGCGATATTACAATTTTTACATTTTCTTTAGGGTTTACAAACAAATGAGGAAATAATACAAATCCAAGTCTGTTGTTTAGCTTTTCTCTAGAAAATGATGTAAAAAATCAAAGGGAACACTTTGATGAGTAAATTAAAGGTATGAGGGTTATAAAAGTATTGAAGTGCTAATTATGGTACTAGTTCCTGCCAAAAACAAGAACCAAAAAAATATTAACACAATTTTTTTAAAACTGTGTTAAAACTTGTGCATGTGTGTTTGTATCTGTGGTCCTTTCAAGGATCCAGAGTTTCAGCCAGACCTGGTGGCCTCCAAGTCGTATGCCGCGGCCGGTCTGTGTTCCTGGGTCTTAAACATCGTCAAGTTCTACGAGGTTTACTGTGATGTGGAGCCCAAACGGCAGGCACTTACCAAGGCCAACACCGAGCTGGCTGCTGCACAGGAGAAACTCTCTGCCATTAAAAGCAAGATCAATGTAAGCCCCTGCATTAAAACTGAAGCAGAAAATGAAAACTTCACTTGCTTTGTAAAAAAATCAATTTCTAAAGGAAGAAACCGGAGTATCTGGAGAATATTAACTTTGAAATTCAACTTTTCAAAATTGACTCGTTATTTGTTTTTTTTGTTCTTTTTTGCATTCCTGCGACTCCAAAGGCATAGATAAAAACTCTTTTTTTGGGGCTAAACCTATGTTGCCAGGGTGACTGAAAGTCAAAAAACGACTTGTGGAAGCCAGAAATATCAGCGCCGAGCATGGAAAAGGGTTTGGAGCAATGTAAGAATCAACAGCTCCATCAAACCCTGAAGATATGCAGTATATTAAGGAATTGATGCAGCAGAAATAAATAGAAACAAACACAAGCTGCAAGCAGGAAGTCAGGATATGAATTATTTTATCTGCGCTTGAGTGACATTTGACACATGAGCTCTTTCAGTAATAATGCAGCGCCAGAGTTTCATCAATACCAAGCTGATCTAAGTGCTTTTAATGGCTCTCTTACTGTTCATTAATCTAAACCTAAATCCATCTGCCTAAAACACCCCCATAGGTAATGGCAGCAGTAAATAATTGTTGTCTGCTGTTTGACATTCGGCACATGGGAGGGCCAGAAAGGCGTGGGACTCAGCAGTGGCTGCTTACATCAAAACCTGCCGAGTGCAGAGAGATGAGAGTTAATAAGATCCAGCATGACTTCTCGCTGTCACTTTTCAGCCCTCAGTCAGAGAGTGGGTTCGGAGCCAAGGGGAATTAGCCGTCCTCAAACAAATCTACTGAACTTGTGTGCCTCTCCACCGATTAATCCTGTTTGTCCTTGTGCTAATTGCTTCCATATGCCAAATAAATCCATTGCAGTGGGAATGACAAGTTTTTACCCGTTTTTTTTTTACCCATTTCCTAAGTTTTCTCTCATCGACAGTCTCCAGAATTTCTTTCCTCTGTCTTTTATAACCACCTTGTAATACAAGAAGTGCCAATATTTTCTCCTCTAATTCTCTGCATGTGTGTGTTTGGCCCATCAGCACCTTAATGAGAACCTGGCCAAGCTCACAGCCAAGTTTGAGAAAGCCACTGCAGAAAAGCTCAAGTGCCAACAGGAAGCAGAGTCCACTGCACGTACCATCTCGCTGGCCAACCGTTTGGTGAGGAACACAATGGCAACGCCAGCCAGCACCAAAACATATTTAGTTACCAAGCAGTCTCAAATGAGGTTTACACACACAAACACTTTTCTTTTGCTTCCTACCAACAACTTATTGGAGTAGAATGTAGAATAAAGTTTACTGTAAAATTATTTAGAATCAAATATAGTTTTGAATATTGGTGTTGTGTTGAGGAACAACATGATGAGAAGGGTGAGAAATGTCTAATGAATGTAATCAGCAAGAAGAGGAGGAGTGGGTGAGGAATCGGGATATGCAACAATGTCGAGAATAGGGGTGCCCAAGTTTTTTCCCTGAAATCTACCATCCTGCAACTTGTAGATGCATGAATCAAACAGCTAATATCCCTTTTCTGCATGTCTAGCAGCTCTGCAGAGGCCTGGCAACGTGTTGGACAAGAGTTGCACCGAAATGTTGTGGGATGGTAGATCTTGGGGAATGAACTTGGGCACCCCTGAGCTAGAAGAATGACAGCTTTAGGAAAATTTTGGATGCAGTAACGCCAGGCTGGATTGCTAGACCAGCGTTTTTTAACCCTGGTCCTCAGGGAACACTGCCCTGTGTGTTTTAGTTTTTTCCAACTCCAGCATACCTGATTCAGGTTCATTAAGCTGCTTGTTACATTCTCTGCTCTCTGCTAGTCTACTAATGAGCCTAAGCGGTAGAAAATGAATAGATGGATGTGGTGAAATAGGGTTACCTCTAAAACATGCAGGGCAGTGTTTGCTGAGGACCAGAGTTGAAAAAGACTCTGTAAAATGTGGGACTCTGTTCAGTTGTTGATCTTATCAGAACTTTAAGTTAAACCTTTCATGTCGGACGTCTTACTGTCCCACACAATGCGCGGCGAGCAGAACCCACAGTTGTTTTGTAATCTATTTCCAGTATTTATTTCTGAGTGAAAAGATGGAACTGGGACCAGTTAGGTAGCAATGACAACCATCTTTTAAATCTGGGCATTAAAGCCCAGAAGGTGGCAGGGAGCATGGGAGGAGTGTGGCTGAAGGGGAGGGTGACCTGAGTGGAATACGATGAGATGAAATTTATGACCTTCACTGCATGCTTTTGAGGTTTGACATATCTCATGTCTGACACAATCTTCAGTGCTGGACAGAGGTGGTTTGATCTGTTATCCTTGTTTGGGGGAGCAGAGTGTCCCTTGGACTCCTGCGATCCCAGAAGAAGCTGAAATTGTCTATGAAATGAACTAAATCTGCATTACATGCAGCTGACTGCCAATGACTTCCGACTACTATTTAGAGTTTGGGGGGGAGAGGGGACATTGATAAATGTCCAGGCAAATAGACAGCTGATCATGTCCAGCAGTTTGGTACAGTCCAGCTGCAGCATGTCATGTTGTTGCTCATCCACTTCTAATACTATGTTCCTGAGAAACCACAATACTTTTGTGTGTGTTTTCACATATCTTTCACACCAAAGTCAGTGATGGGTTTCCTAGTAGCCCCTTGCTGTCTGAATTGTTTTGCAGCTTAACCTTGTTGAATAGGGACATTTCATTCAGATGATCAGAAGTGGAGCAAACATGTTTGCTTGTTGAAGAGGACCGGCTTGTTTTTGGTTCTCCTTTTGACAAAATGGCCATAACTGTGTCTTTCTAAGGAGAGAGGTTGTAATTGAGTCTGGATGGTAGTGTAGATGAATTATTACCTTGTAAACTGTCCTTTTTCTTTCTAATCATGTTTGTGCTCATTTTCTGCATGGTAGGAACAGAGTATGTCAGTACAGTTCGTTCAGCCCATATTCTCCTGTAGCTGCTCAATCTAAATTCATAGGAGAGGGGAGACATAAATATCAGGTTTCTGTTATTTGTAGGCCATAAAGTTACACAAACATGATTATAGAAGTGTTTAAATACAGTAGTAGCCAAACAAATCCACCACAAAATGCACCCTTAGAGATAATAAGCATTCAGGAGCCAATGGCCACAAATTACTTGCTGAGAAAAGTATGAATATTGCCAGAAAAGTGCAAAGTAAAACCACAAAATCACTTTCTACAGACATTTTCTAAAGTAAGTTTAATTTTAATTCTTTAAAATCTTCCCTTAATCTTCTCTCTTTTCCTGTTAGTCTAAACTCCATCTACAGATCCCTTGCAAATACATGCTATCTTAACGTAGTACATGTTTCAAACCTGTGCAACTAAATTTGAGGAAGATTTCTACTTACCATAGTCTTCACATTGGCTTCTAATTAATGCAACAACTTCTCAAAAACAACTTTTACCAACAAAAACCTCGCCACTACCCTGTCCTCTCCAGACATTTAGCTCGTCTTCTAACATTAGCACAGCTAGCTGCTCTTTCTCTTAGCTTCAACAGAATAGCTAGTGCCTTAGTGGTGTCATAAAAATAACTTATTCCTCATATTGGAACAGTGTGATGTTTGACAGAAAATCTCATCCACGGCGCTCACTAGCTTTAGAAATGTCTGCTTGCATTTTTTCTGATCTTCAACCAGTCAGAATTAATGGATATTGCTACATTAAAGTCAAAGCTTTGTGATGACTTAAAGACTTTAGAGGATTTGTGATGCTTTTTTGAAATGCTACTTCATATCCATTCTGTGAGACTTTTAATTACTTTTACTTCTGATGATCTTTTTTTATTCAAGTGAATACAATTCATAAAGCTCCTCATACACGTTTAACATATGCACATGTACACTGTATTGCCAAAGTCTTTGCTCGCTTGTCTTGCTTGTTACATATGGACTCGAGTGACATCCCATTATTAATCCAAGACAATCCAAAATTATATTTATGGGATTTTTTTCTCAAAGCACATCTGGGATGTTTGATGAGAAGACCTAGCTTGCAATCTTTACTCTGACTATCAGGAGTCTGTACAAGCCAGCCAGGCAAACCCGCTCATCATGTCTTTATGGACTTTTGCTTTGTGCACTGGTGTCATGTTGGAACAGATAAACACCTTCCCCAAACTGTTTCCCAAGGTTAGGAGCATGACAATGTCCAAAAGATCTTGATTGAAAAAGCATTAAGAGTTCCTTTCCCTGGCTGAGCCAAAACTTCTTACAAAACACCCCATTGATCCTCTCACTACCAAACTTTGCACTTGGTTCAATGCAGTCACAGTTTTCATCGTCCGGGCAACAGCCAAACCCAGACTAATCCATCAGATTGGCAGGTGGAGAAAAATGAGTCTTCACTGAAAAGAATATGTCCCTCTGCTCTAGATGATCACTGATGAGTGGCTTGAAACTTATCCATGAAGCTCTTTACGTTGTGTTCTGGAGGTAAACTGAAGGCTACATGAAGTTTGACTGTGTGATAATAATAATATAAACTTATTAAGAGGAGCCTTATACCCATAAAGGAAAAGCAATTTTGCTCGACATTAGGCAGCAGCCAGACCATCATTCTGCTGCTGCAATTCTAGGACAAGATGACTTAAAAAAATACTTATTGAATAATATTATGAATAGATTAAATGTCAATATTAAAATTTTATTTTAAAATTATTTATATATATATATATATATATATATATATATAATTTTAATTTTAATTT
>JBAMIG010000023.1:18124080-18143307 GCA_037177335.1 Kiunga ballochi | reverse complement strand
CCCCCCCCCCCCCCCCCCCCCCCCCCCCCCCCCCCCCCCCCCCCCCCCCCCCCCCCCCTCACCATCACTAAACCAAGATCTCAACATGTCACATTTCATTTGTTTTTACAGGAAAGGAATCAAAAAGCAACTTGCTTAACTGCAGAGACACTGATTGCTTAACCATACCTCTTGCTGCTACTGGGGGGGGGGGCTGCGCTGGTATTTCAACAAAAGGGAATATCTACTTAAAAGAATTAAGGACTCTAACATGCAAAATTCATAAAACCTAATCATTTCCCCCCCCCCATTATTCATCTCTGCAAGAGGAGCAGGGGAATAGAAGCGATTGTTTTTTAGCTGCATATGAATAGCATTGTGAAACAGAACCCCTCTGGGGGAAAGCAAGCCAAGCTAAATGGGAAACTGCCAATTTTATGTAAACATAAATGCAATGTTTCCTCATTAGAAATAAAAATGTGTGTGTGTGTGGATAAGGGGGGGGGGGTTCTCTGCTTCTAGTGTTTTATGCACTTGGGAAAAAAAACAGGACATTTTTGCAAAAGACAATTGTCTTTGGAAGACACACGCCTTCCAAGCAACATATAAATCTGATCTGCGATCTGTTAAAGCACCAGCAGGTGATCAGCTGCTGTGATTGGGATGCTGAGCAGGAAATCAGCAGGTTTTGAAGAAGAATAAGGAGTGCGGAGATGCATTAAAGTACACAGCAGTGGCGTTAAATTATCTTTAAATCATGCGGATTTATTATTTAATATAAAACTGTACAAGCAGTCAATTAAATATTCAAAGGCAGAATGAGTAAAGGAGGCTGACTCGCAATCCTCACACGGTCACACACATGCACACACACACACACACACACGCTCTGATTTGTTGGAGCTAAAATGGACTAGAAAATAAATCACAGGACCTTTGCTGCATACCAATTAGTGTTTTACCCATGGGAAAACTTTGCCCCCCCACCTTCAGCCTCCCATCCCCGACTAATAGCATGTGTTTTGTGGATGTGTGTGCGTGTGTGTGTGTGTGTGGGTTCGAAGTCACCTTCTCCACCCCTGCATCGCCCATCGCTGGAGGTAAGTGTGTGTTTGCTGGTGCTTAATTGCAAAATGCAGAGGCAGGAGTTCATGAGAAGCGCTTATGGAGGAAAATTGAATCTGAAAACATTTCACCTCCGTCAAGTCTCCTATTGTTGATCGCCGGTGTTGCAAGTCGGACATTTTACAGGAATTACCATAAAGCACCGTGTTGGAAAATAAGAGATGGTCTCCAGTTTGAGATAACACAAGGAAAGAAGGATGGTTCTTTACCTTTCTGATGGCCTCGACCGAGCGTCACAAAACCAGAGGAGATGAAGCTGTGAAGGTCGCCGCCTCCGCTGCTCCGGATGCTCTCTTTGCCATAGTGAAGACCTGGTCACAGACACAAAGGCAGGCATGCAGGAGGGATGGAACAACAATCACACAGGGACACATTCAGACATACAGCCAGACAAGCAGATATTTTGCATTAATTTTCTGACAAATTCAGCACATCAATGATTCCTAATCTGAAAATGTGATTATTTTCATTAAGATTATGAGAATAGAGAGAAGAGTGGGGACCAATATACATGTATGTGAAATGTACCAGCTGACTGAGTCCTGCTTGGGATGGTTTTCGTATGTAAGTGTGGTTGTCATCTGTGTATTTTAGGTAGTTAATATAAATATTTATCTTTTCTATCTCTCTGTGGACACAGATTCCAGTTTGATTTAGATCCTCTCTACCATTAGGACCAGACTCTAAAATCTTGTCTTTTATGATGAAGCTATTTGTCAGGTCTGACTTGATGACCTTTATCCATCCCTGTTGTTCTGCAGTTACAGAAGACTTTGGGGAGTCTCATGAGGCTCTGGACTCTGACATTGTTGTCATTAATTTGTATTTCTCTTTTTCTCTGATAGCAGGTGCTTGTTCTCCTCTTTCCTGTCCTCTCCACCTCCAATTGGTCCCAGCAGATGTTTTTTCCTCTCCACTGTCTCTTCATGTAGTTTAGGATACAAACTTGAATCAGTGTGAGAATATAACGCTCCATCAATGATTGTGACAATTTTAAATCAGTTTGACTGATTTTGATCATATGGTGGACTTGTTCCTACCCCACCCCCAACCCTGTGTTAAACATTGGAATAACTGGGTTCATAGATGCATCTGTTGTATCATAATCAGGCAACAATTAACTGGGATGAATCAGACTGCTTCTATAAAAAACATACCTCAAGAAAAATGTTGTGAATTTGTGTAGCCTACAGCTAAGCTAATAAGGGTCTTATATAAATTCAAAATACTTGATATTAATCTATTGTAAACACAAGTAAGCTAAAAGCGGATATTTGAGAAAAATTTAGAAAATCTGTCTTTTAATTTTGGGCCAAAGTTCATTTTTCTCAATCTGAGCTGACAGAAAACAAATCTGTAAACTAAAAGCAAAACATTACGCTAATGTTAGCATATTAGCTCTAATTAGTATGAACTTCTTATTATTTTCACAGATAATAAAACAGAAACTTTTATGAATAAGTCCAGTAAAATTTGTTGACTCCAGTGTCTGTATAAACATAGCTAAAATATTAAATCCTTTAAATCGTTTATTAAAATTATAATTTACTACTGCTCACAACTGTTCTACAAAGCTAAATAGCATAGCCTGAAGCAGCTAGCCTGCAGCAGGTTGAGCTAATTTGTCACAATACTTTGGCCTTCAAAGCTTCCTCTAACAGTTTACCATATAGCTATGCTAACTTTCTATCACCTCAAAAAACACAATACATGTTTTGGATCACCTCTTTTTGTCCAACAACAGCAAATCATCAAACCCTTACAGCTTAGATTACAACCTATTGGATTTAGTCATAGTCAGTCAACTCCATTTTGTTCAAACTGCTACATCTGTTAGGAATAACAATCGGGTGGTTCCTTTACAACCTCATGGACCACCGTTTGTCCTCTTTGACATATGAAAGGGAAAATTTCCCCCATGGTGTCATTCGTTAACACTCAAAACGAGAGGGAATGGCTGAAATGTGAACCACAGAAGCAAACACAGAGCACTATTTCTGAGGGAAAAAGTCTGAAAAGCAATATGTTTCCACCACCCACATACCAATGCACTTTGAACTCAATCACACCTCTCCTCGCTCTGCTTTTATGGCTGTAGATGGAGTATCTGATGGGGTTATTTTTCCCATTCAATCATACAAGCAATTTTGTGTGTGACACAAACACATGCTATTGTCGTCTCCCTTTGTCACCTCTGTCATTGATAGGCCATCCCACAACCCACTGCGACATCCTTTCAACCTGAAAGAGCCTTTAAGAGCAGCCATCCTCCCCTTTTCCCCTCCCGCTCCCATCTCCAGCTCATTAAGATGAGCTAGCATGAAGAGCCTGCAGGGGAAGGCTGCACATTATGAATTTATCGTCCTTGATATGAAGAAAATTGTGACTTTCAACCCAACATTGTGGCATAGAAATGAACAGGTGCTTTAGCTCGTGGGCAATAAGGATTCATAAGTTAAGTCTTCTTTACTCAACCTTCACAGGAAACCTACCCCTCTGATTGACCTCATTAAAAATGTGTTTTAAATGTGTCTTTATAAATCTTAAACTACTGCTTCCAACTGAACAATAGCACATTTACATTGAACACTTTTTATCAGATCGAACATTGAACCAGAATAAAAATGCATTGTGTAATGTCCCCTCAGGAAAAAAAAAGGAAAAATATGTTTTAAGTTTTAAAATATGTAATTGATTTTCCACCACTTGGAGTATTTTATTTTAAAACCCATCCTGTGAGATGCTGGTCTCATAGATGTGCTGATAGACTTTTTAACAGAGCTGTCTCAGCGACTCAGGCTCCCTGGGGTTTTTCTGATGTCCTCTTCTCCTCAGGGATGCGTTCTTTCACCTGGTGAGACTGGTGTGAGTCTTCCTTCACACACAAAAATATTTCTAAGACAAAGGAGATGATGGCTGATTTTAGGAAGGAGGGTCTAGCCACCTCAGTAGTCCTCCTTTCAGATGAAACAGCTGAAGTTGTGAACCCGTCCATGTACCTAGGAACTGCACTTGATGACTTTTAAAGCTAATGTGAATTCACTTTGTAGGAGAGCTCTTCAACAAATGCATTTTTATTGGAGGCTTTTTGTTTTAATGTGAATTTTACTTTTATTAATGTTTTTTTTTATTGAGTTACTAACTTTTAATTCTACCTGCTGGTTGGGTCTTTTAGCATGTTAAAATGGAAATAAACTATTGTCAGTACCAGACCACCCATTATATTACCAGTTCAGACTGCTTCCTACTGGACAAAGATCCCTGTAGAAGAAACACACTAAAAGATTTATTTCTGCAGCAACGAGGCTGTTAAATGATTTGCGGGGATGTAACGTGTCTGTTGGAAACATTATTTACATGTTGCTACTTGCAAGCCACACTATGGCGCAGTTGGTTAGCATTGTGGCCTCACAGCATTGAGGCTACTGGTTGGAGCTGGAAACCAGTGGCTTTCTGTGTGGAGTTAGCCTCTATCAAATTATGTAGCTAGCTAAAAAACCTAAAGAAGGCAGAGTGTTTTGCTGCATAGCAGCAGATGTCAGAGACCAGACAGTTAATATGATGAACAGAAGGTAAACTCAACCTAATACTCAAATTGTTTTTTTGTTTTTTTTGTTTTTTTTTTTTTTTTGCTATATTTCTGCTATAAAGTTGGTCTTTTTAACATGGGAGTCGTGGGAATTGTTCTGTTTTGGAGTCCCTAGTGGATGAGGAAGGAACTGCCATTTTTTATAGGATTCACTTTTGTTTAACAGAGTTAAATAGATTTAGGTTTGTATCTAATTAAGTCACCCCAATCTGCTCCTATAAAACCGTCAAGACATCATCTGGCAATGTGTACACACTACAGAGCACATCATCTTCTGCTTATACTGGTCATGATCCACATATAGTCATAATTAACAACAATTAACAACCAGCTTGAGTTGCTGAAAGATCCCTATCCTCACATCTGAAATCCTTAAAAATACACGAACACACACACACACACTCATAAGCTACATCTATACACTTGGGGGCAAAGAAGGCCAAGCTGTGTGATAAGAACTAATAATGAGATAGACCAGGAGACAATTAGGTTGGATCATTTAGATGATGAGATTTAACAAAGAGAAAGAAACGTCATTTTTAATAAATGTGTGTGTGTGTGTGTGTGTGTGTGTGTGTGTGTGTGTGTGTGTGTGTGTGTGTGTGTGTGTGTGTGTGTGTGTCACCTGGCCAATCAGGAGCCAGCAAAGTTACAGTCCACAAAGTGGGGGAGGTTTATCTGTATATTGGTGCTTAATTGGGGGAGGCTATGGGAAGAAGGGAGGTATTTTACGTATGAATGGATGTTTATTTGGGACAGCTCACTGAATAAAAGGGCCTTTTGGCAAATAATTAGACTAATTACTGTTGGTTATTTAGGCTAAATGTGTGCATTGTGAAGACAAATGGGGCCACACACACACACACAGCATGCTGCTTTAAATATCTGAAGGTCATGTCAAAGCTGTTAAATCACTGGAAATATTATTCTATCATCATGACCTCTCATTGGCCACAGCAGCTGACCTTTAAGCTCCACAGTTTGCCCATCTCAAACAAAATTAACTGGCTGCTCAGATCCCTGGAGTCCTGTGTACTTTCAGAGCTCCAGCATACAGACAGGTTTTCTGTCTTCCACATGGCTCTAACACAGTTATTCTGCTAACTGTGATACTTGCGATGCAGCGAACAAGACCTCATAACTCAAAATTCAATTTTTCCTTCTCTCTCCACAACTGTTTCATGGGAGTGATTGTTTTTTTTCCCCTTCGCTTTCTGTTGAGCAAACCGAGACGGGGGGTGGGTGGCTCCTCTCTGAGCTACCTGCAAACTATATTTCATCATTCTGCACATTAAGAAAATGTCAGAAGAGGAAACCAAGCAATGCTTTTTTTTTTTAAATAAAAAGAAAGGCAAATCTCTGCCTGCAGTGCGCAGTAAATAAATCAGCTTCATCTGGAGAGAGCTTGAGGCCAAACCTCATTACTCAGTGAGCGATTACTGTTTACTTTAACCAAAGGCGAACCACTGGAAAGGTATCCACTCCTGCTTTTCAAAGGGCTGCCTCTCGCTGTGGGGCGCTCAGTGTTTACACCCCGACCTAAAAGAGAACCTGAGCCCCACGACAATGCAGCGTGCATTCATATAAAAATAGCTGCACTTGTGTTGGCATCATATTATGCTGTCTGTACCGTTTTCGCTTTAGGTCCCACTTTTTCCCCCTTTATTTATTTATTTATTGGAATGAATATACTGTTCTAAAAATGTAGAAAGTTCCCACTGCGCCAAGGGTACCATGTCTCCACACAAACCAGCGTGTATTTTTAGAAGTGAGCCTTAACAAAGTCCCTGACGATAAGTAAAGGGAAAGGAAACTTAGGATTGTGGGAGTAACACATGCAGTGCATAAAAAAAAGACACAAGATGATGGGATCCTCTTTTTTTACAAGGATACTCCACCTGAGCTGGAAAGTCTTTTGAAAGCTTGAAGATGTGAAGCGCCAAACTCATCAGCAGCAACTCTTCCCCCCATAAGAGGCTCATTCACCACCCCTCCACAACCTTTTCCTGTGCAGGATGCCCGTTTAGGCACACGGGAAGTATTTTCTATGAGAGCAAGCGGGCGCAGCGGAGCTTTCCATTTATATGCACACATTAACCACGCTTTTACCAGCGCTGTCACTGCCTTTCATGTCCAAGCCCGTCAGGACTGCCGTGGTCCCTGATGCATGGGGGTGTGGGGACTTGGCTGGAGTGAGCCAAGCCTGGCCCAGTTGTGTTCTCTTTGCAGCGATTGTGCACAAGCGGGCAAAATACTCGCAGCCAAGCAAAGCGACAGACAAATATAGCAATGCCTGACCTTTACTGGCTGTATTAAATGCATGCAAGGTTGAAGTAAAGGCAGCCTGCCATGTGCAATTTCATATCAGCTTTGTCCCCCCTAAGGCTTGCGAGTGACCATTAAGAGCAGACTGATGTGGCGACTGAATGGAAAGAGACACTAAGTAAATGAACGCAGTGAGATATATGTTCTCTGCAAGTATTTGATAGATGTGGAAGTGGCAGAAAGAGGCCAAGTTCGCCTGACATGCAAGAAGCTGCAAACTCAAAAAAGCTGAGATCATACACAATATTTTATTTAGGCACAACAGTGCAGAGAGATTGTTGCTGTCTTGTTGCACAAACCAACCGGAACAAATACATGCAGCATATCGGGTGCAGCGATGTGTGTGTAGCTCTGTCATAACCAGCAGAGGTCAATAAAAGTCTCAATTTACATATAATGCTCTATTAACTGTGACTTTCTGAGGCCGCAGAAGCTCCTAGCGACCCTGCTTCTATGAACTATTTACTTGATGTTAAAGAATGTCTTGTTTCTGATTAGACTGTTAGAAGAATTGATTTTTTTTTCTATTTGGCACCACAGATCAGTCGTAGTTACAGGTAACATTACATAATACAGAACAATTGAAATTCCAAGCAGTCATGAAACGGGCCACAGGGGCCAGGCGGTCGATACAAGGATCACCAAAGCCCTTCGATTTGCTTCAATACAGCTGAATCAGTTTAACCACAGGAGTCAGTTTGAGTCAAGTGCGTTGCAGCAGGGAAACATGTAATAACTGCAAAGTGGTTTAGCATTAGGACCAAAGCTGGGGGGTGGTTCTGTTTATCCATCCATCCATTATCTGAACCGCTTATTCCAGTGAGGGGTTATGGGTAGCTGGACCCTGTCCCAGTAATGATTTGGCGGGAGGCGGGTACACCCTGGACAGGTCACCAGTCCATCACAGGGCTTAATGAGTTTAGCCATCTTTTAATCTTAAGCAATAAGAAACAAGATGCACTTCTTTTTTAAACTGATTGATGAGAGCTCAAAAGTGAATCATTAGCACTTAATTTAATTGTGTATTGACATTAGTGTATTAGTGTATTGGGGGAGTGGCAGCATCAGCTACTAGGGCAGAGGGTATTTTCCTTCTTGAGGTCACAAAGGGAAAAATCTCTGACTCATTCGAGAACACGGTAGCTAAAACTTAGAACGAGAAAGAGAGGTGACAGAATTTTTTTCATTTTTCAGCCTCATTCACAGGATGCATGGACCTTTAGAATAGTCATTATACAGAAATGGGACCTTTATAGGCTAACAGTTTGTGTCGCAACCAATCCCAAGCCCGTTTCTACTGCTTTATATCCTAATATCTCCAATAAAAGCAGCATCTTCTCAGTGTTCTCTTTCTGATTTTGCTATGCCTTCTTTATATATATATATTTCTTTACCTCCGTTTCCACATCCTACTTTACCTTCTTTCTTTTCTTTAAACCCACCTGATGTCCAACCACCGGCATATTTGTTATTTTTCTTCTACACATCAGTAAGTTTAATTTCTCTCCTCATTCAGCTGTTTCTGTTCAGCCAGCTGCCGGCTGGATGCGACGTCATGCTATTTTTTTTATGGGAAATGTAGAGATGAGACCAGTGATAGAACCAGGAAAAAATAATGGAGGGGTTTTGCTTTGTAGCCCTGCTGAAATTATTTTTATTTCTAACTGTGCAAACTGCTTTAAACCCACATTTGTTGAGTTTGTAGGTGTTATTCTGGACTCCTGGTAACAACAGGAACAAATCTATAACAGTATGTTACTCCAATATAAATCATCATTTTTCATATTTTTTTGTTAAATAAATCATTCAGGATTTGTTGAAAATGTTTACTTTGAGCTTAAGCGCCATGTAAAGGTTACTTTACATCTCAGACTTTGAAAAATGCAGTTTTTGTTGTAAATTCGGGGCTGGTTTTACCTTGTGATGCTTCGACAGTCCCCCAAAAACGGGAGAATTGTTCTGCATCATCTCGTAAAAAGTTTGTGTTTAATTTTTTTCATGTCAGGATTAAAACCCTTCAACTTGATGAGTACACAGAGAAAAGAGAAGAAAAATAAACTCAATTAAATAAATAAAAAAAGACAAAAAATATGTTCTTTTTAAACATATAGAGGAAAGATATGCTTATTATTGGATTACCTTGACTTTTTTGTTGTTGTTTTTTTAGCTTCCTCAGAGGAAATCAGGAATATTTTGTTTAGGAAATATGCAAACTATATTTAAATCTACATGTCTACATGAACTAGATCTATTCAGTGAATCCAGTTGGTTTTGCTCTTATAACTTCTTATAAACGCATCGTGTCGATGGGGGCAGAGAGGAAGCTGAGGGCGATAACACTTGCGTATAAACCTCTGCCCATTCAGCACCAAAGCCTCACACGCTCCTGTTTCTCTTTCAATCCCAGCACCTCCCTTTGCAAGATCTCATTATTTTCCATCTGTGTTCTTTTCCCCGAGTGTCTTCGCCTCTCTGCATCTGATAACACCTGCCTCGCCTGAGAACCTGCCGCCCGGCTTCCTGGACTTCTTGCTTCCTCCATGCACAGCTTTCAAACACACACACACACACACACACACCTTTCTGTTCCCAGAACTGTGAGGCGAAAGCATCCCATGCTCTGAGTCTGATTCACCCACTGACTGAGAGGTTGTCACTTCCAGCCTGTCAGAGTCGGTAGGGCCATGCTACCTTGCCAGGCTGTAATTATCTCCACTAACAGGCCCCTCTTTCTCCGTCCCCCCCTCTCCCCTCGTCGCTCTCTCCCTTCACACTTCTCTTTTGCTCAAATCGGATGATTACAGGATGTTACTGTGGCTGAAAGGGTGAGCACAGTGGGGGATCTTTATGCAGAGATGGAGAATATGCTGCATGAAGACTGGCTGGGAGGGATGCAGGCATCAAGTCCTCGAGTCCTGACACATAAACAATCAGGCGTGTTGGGTACTGAGCAGGTAGACAGAAACTCTTACCGTGGTTGGATTTGGAGCTGTGAACCGGGGTGTAGTGGTTCTTTGAGGAGGTTCTGACGGGCGTGTTGTCTTTGGGTGAGCCGTTCATCGCTGCAAAATTCTCACAGTCGTATTGAGAAATGGGAATGGGTCCCTGCTGCCTCAATATGTCTGCAAGGGCTCTGGAAACACAAGAAATACAAAAGAAAGAAGAGCAACTATTAATACACCAAAGGATTTGTCTCAAATCGCAGCTGGTCAGTTTTTGCCAGACTTCTGCTAATAAATGAGACTCTGTTATGCTGCAATTCTACACTGTAAAAAATAAACGTTAAAAATCATCATTTTTCAGCAGAAACAGTCACTAAATGACAGTTAAATCATTTTATAAAACATACAGTTAAGGAATTTCCTTTGACCTATAATCTTTATTTATTTTGAATGTTTTGTTTATTAAATAAAACATATTAGTAATTTTATTACCCATCAAAAAAATGGGTGTTCAATTATTTTACTTTGAAATTTTATTGAATATTCTCAATTACGTTAGTTTGCAGTGTAATAAAACAACATGTATGATGGTTTATTTAAAAGCTTTATTGAATGCAACCAGTTCTGGTTCACTGGGAGCAAAGGACTGCCTGCACTGGTGCCAGGAGACCATTTGGGAGGTTTAGAAGCCTGATCGTTGGCCCAAAGTCATTAACCTTCATTCAGCCTCAAGCCCACCTCCTTATCCATAATATTATGCATGAAGCATGTTACATGAGTTGACAGTGTTTAGAATAAATGTAGCATTTTAACGTAATGACAGTTCAATTTTCTTTTAAAGGGATATTTTATTGAAATGAATATTATTTTGGGTGTATTTCACCAGTTTCAGATATTTCATGTTATTTTAAATTACATATATAAGCAATCTTATTGAGTTTTTTTAAGTATTGTAAAAGGTTAAATGTAGTAGTTTTTTATTAGTGTACTCGTTTTTTTCTCTCTTTTTTTCCCTTTGACAACATTGACTGTGCAAGCGTCTTGTCTAATTGGGTTGAATTTGAATGTTTTTCAGACCGCACCAGGTGCATATGGAAGGCTGAAGCCCTCGAGGGGGGGAGGAAGGGGTGGAAGAAGAGTGGAGGGAGTGAGCGAAGCAATCATGATGAAAGAAAGTTTTTAAAAAAGTGTTTGTTTGCTTATTCTGGCATCATATTTGAAAGAGGAAATGAAATTATTTTCGCAGCGCTGCAGCTCAGAGCGTTTGTGTAATAAATGTATCAGCAGCATAACCTTTGCTTTTAAATGAATATGCCCCCCTCAAACCATCTCTTCCTGTTCTTTATTGAACGTGCAGTGGTGCATGCACGTCCCATGCCCTTCATACGGCCATAACGTTAACACTATCTATTAATCACAGTCTTAAAATTGCTCAGGTGTTGAATAATAAATCCCTCCCAAAAAAAGATGTGTGTCAGCGTTTGTTGACTGATGAAGGAGAAGTGTTTGGTATGTGGTGCAATGGAGGATGATGACTCTTGCATAAAGCCCACAGGAGGTTGCAAGGAGCCAGCTGAGAAGATAAGCATCCTTGTCAAAGCCTTTCCCCTCCCCACCCCCTCACCTCCACCTTGCAGACTGATGTGCAGAGGAGCAGGACATTGAATCAGGGTGAGCTGCAGAGTTATGATGTTTGATGGCTGGCGGCTTTGTCTTGTTTTCCCTCGTGCTGTAACTATCTCAGCTGCTCATCCAAACGTATAAGACTTGTTTTCTTTTTTAGATGTAATATAAAATGATAAGTCCCTCTCACTCCCCCCCCCCAAACACACACACACACACGCTCCTTCAGCTCACACCACAGTCGCTTTCAACTCCTCTGCAATTATTTTAGCCTTTGATTCTCCAGGATTCAACATCTGCAGCTCTGATGGGGTCTGATCTGCAAGGTGCTGCCTTCACATTACAATCAGTTTGAACTTCATTATATCTAATAAAGAGAAGGGAAAAAACATGCTTGCATGTTGAACATGACAGCATCTGACATCCTGATTCTTTGACCTTTGACCCCTGTCTTCATGTATGTGTATGCATTATATTCTGATATGATCATCTGTGTGATGCGTGTACATTCCTGCACCACTGCCTCTAACTCACCTGTGTATATTCATTTCCTGAGGCGGCTCTGTGGCTTTATCATAAGCAACTTTCACCGACACTCCCAGCACTATGATAAAGGCTATGATCCCACAGGTGATGAAGACCGCCGTGTTGGTCTGATCAATGATCAGATTTGTTTCTCCGGTCGGGATTGGCGACGGGGTGACCGTCTGGACCCACTCCGGCGTTTGGTAGTTCCTGCAGGCTTTCTGATCCAGCCGGTCTTTCTTGTACTCGCAGCAGAAGCGCAGGTAGCACGTCCCGCAGCAGTACCGGTGGTCCGTGTTGTTGCATTCGAACATTTTGTCATACTGCCCGCTCACGTCGTAGTAACCTAGACAGGTGTCGTGGTTGCTGACCGGCGCCGGCTGCGGGGTCTTCTGCGGGACGACCGTTGGCACCGCGGTGGGTTTAAGAGCCTTCCTTGGCGCCGGTTTGGTTTTTTTAGCACCAGTGGCGACGCTCAGGACGCAAAGCGGGTCCAGGTATATAAGCAGCAACAAAAGGTGCCTAATTCCCATGGTGGTGCGAACAAGTCACGTCTTAACGTACTGGCAAAGACACTTTAACTGGCGAACATGGAAATGGTTCAGTCTAGTTTGGGCACCGAGTCGTCCCCTGTTCGGTGTGCGCGCTGTGCAGCAGTCATACTAAATACAACTCTGTGTGAACACTTGTCAAGGGCATTCTCTGCTGTTCTTATGCAATGGACTTAATCGTGGCCATTGCGACGCGTGGGGGAGCGGGGACAGGAGAGGACCGTATCCTGAGCGTGGAGGGCGCGGGAGAGAAGCCGGGGCTCTGCGCGCTTTTCCCCGCTGGGCTGCGGCGCGTCGCTGTCCACGGTGCTGAAAGCCCGGAGACCCACTCCGCTGTGCTGGAATCAAAGTTTGTCTGGAAGGGAAAATAAGCAAAACAAGCTCATTAAGTGTTATCCTCACGTCACAAGACACGTCATTAAGTCATTAGCATGCTTCCACGGTACTTATCCAGAGCCCAGTAATATTTTTTTGTCATTTTATTCAACGCGCTCCTGCAGTTTGTGGATGGATTTAATTGGACCGCGCGACACCCACACAGCATAGTGTCTGACAATGCGTTTCAGGCATTCCACCCAACTACATGCGCGTGTACGTGTGGTGGTTTAAATGAAGTTGATGCCATCTTTTTGCTTTCTTTCTTTCAATGCTCAGAGTGGGAGGATGAAAAGCAAGCCTACCTCTGTCAGGATCCCCGCTGGGGACTTGCTCTCTGTCTGGGTCTCCGAAACTGAGGAGAATATCAGAGCTCGTGAGCCCCCCCTCTCTCTATCCCTCTCTCTCTCTGTCTCTCTCACTCTCTCTCTTCTGTCTTTCCACTTCTTCTCTCCTCCTTCTCGGCTTTCTCCCTCCCTCAGTCTCTTACATCACTTCAGTGCTGGCGTCAGAACTCAACCAAGTATCGGTAAATTGCTACCCTCCTCCTCTTTCTCCTCTTCCTCCTCCTCCTCCTTCATGAAAGTGAGCGAGCCTGGTTCTTGTCATTAACACTTCTAAATTAAACGCTTACACAGAGCTCTGTTTGCACAACACAGTGGCCTCCACTTTATACATGTTTTGCACAATCCTCTTGAAAAGAAGTCATTTCTATATAAGAAACGTCTTTATTCAAAGCCTCTTTTGTCATTTGAAATGCCTGTAAACAGATTATTCATCAAGCACAGCATGATTTAGATAAAAAAAAAACTGAAAAAACTCATTATTACAGATAAGATCATCCACGTTGATTCTGTGGGGAACTGATAGGGCTGAACTGCAAGTGTTTCAACACTGCTGCACCAAAATGCGCCAAAGCTGTGAGGCACACTCCTCCACACCTCACATCTTTGGGCTTCTCTGTCCATATCCATAGTCACAAACACAAAAAGGAAGATGAACACAGAAGAAAAAATACATGCAGTTTTATGTTTTCAGGTTTCCTAATAAAGATGTTCTCTAATTAATACATAATATAGCAGTGAGGCTGGCAGGCGCAAAGCTTGGTAATAATAACAACACTGAACACCTCATCACGCTGCTCTCTGTGGCACTTTAGTCAGAGGGTTGTGTTGCACACCTTATTTGCACCAGCACTGTCTGATCACCGCGATAACAGCAGCAACGGAGAGATGTGGAGTGTGAGAGCCTTAAATCGCAGTTATCTGCCTTGGTTTTGAATAAATGCAACGTGATGAGAATACAGTGGCTACGTTGTTAATGGGGAGTGTTTCTGGCAGGCAGGCGCTGTAATGATGTGGGCCAAAGAAGCACAAGATCAGAGGCGAGTGTGTTGTAAGCATGTGGAGAAATAACCAGGAGGAGATACTGCTAAAAGAAGCCAAAAGGACAAATAAGGTTTTTTTTTTTTTACTTTTATGTACAAGAAAAATTACATTACAGATTTTAATTATAGGGGTTGTTAAATAATTGTTTTGTTTGTTGCTTTGATGTCTCATGTCTAATGATGATGTCCTGTGTTTATTGTGTTTGTTAAACTTGAGTGGGATCTTTTAATCAAGACTCTTAGTAAAATTATTTCCAGCACAGCCGTCTGTCATACTAACCCTCTTCCTGCTTGGTGCCATTTTCAGCTGCACCTCGGCTGGACTTTGGTTAACCAGGTTCCAACAATAAAATATCATACCTTTTCAGTCCAAGTTTGGGTCATTTTTGAGTCAAAGTTTTCTCAGATCATTTCCAGGAACTTTCCATTATCAGACCCTGAACTGGGGAACCAGCTCCCAGTTTGGCTTGATAAAACAGACCTCCTCTCTGAGACGCATCCTGCTGTTACTACTGGTTTATGCTGCGGTGCGGCTGCAGGAACGTTGCAGGATGCATTGAGCTTTTCTTGCTCTTTATTTTCCATGTGACATGAATTTCTTTTTCTTTATCCTTTCTCAGCGCAGAAGCATCATTTGCAAACAAGCAAACCAGGAAAACACTTGGAGCTACGAGCAGGAAGGGGCCCTTATCAGGCCAAGTAACTTTATATGAACAGAGGGAAGAGACAGTATGAAGAATTTCCAATGACAGTGAACGATCATTACAAAGTGGTAAGAAGAGCAGGATAGAGATAAATAGACCATTACAGTAAACATGGAGTAAACCGGGGAGGTGCAGTAAATCAGGAGAGTATAAAGTGGTGCTTTTAACCCAGAAGCTCATTAAGCTCATGGCAGCTCGGTCCGTCTTCTTGATGACTATTTAGTGTCACAGCTTGTTTAGTTTAGTTCCTGTTTTATTTTGGTAGAGTTTCCTGTTTTAAACACGTCTTTCCGTTTAGTTTTCTTCTCTGTGTATTTTTATTGTTACAGTTAATTCGTTATTGTAGTGAGTCTTTGTTTAGTCGTCCTCAGTTTGTGTTCATTGTGGTTTCATTCCTGTTCCATTTCACCTGCCTGTCTTTGGGTCCACACAACTCTCCCGCCTCACCTCTATGCATCTCTGGCTGTAACACTTGGAGTCTGAAAGTAGAAACAGATAACTTGGAGAAAATTTAGTTTTAAAATGGTTTAGTTCAGCTAAGAATGTAGCATCCATATTTTCATATTTAGCAATGAATCCGATATGTGTGACATTTTCCATGCGTCCAGATGGTTCAATGCCTCTGAAAACGTTGTATATATGTTGTATATTAGCTGTAAATGTAATTCTAACGGATCATAATGCAGCTTTAAAAGTTGTAAACTCATAATAATTGTCTTTGGGTATCTTGAGGCTCCATAATTTCCTCTGTTAAGCAGAAATACTTACTGAGATTTAAATACTTGTTGGATACACCGTCTCGGAAGATAGCAGGCCTTCATTGAGCTTGGTTCTGGGTTTTTCTTCCTACTATCCCCTCATGCAAATCAAAATCTGTGATTGAATTCAAGACTATGGGATCTGATTGGTTTCCATTGATTATTTGGCTTTGTGTGAACACACTGATCATAAACGTTACAGTAAATCGGCTCCAACACATCGGGCTTGTAACGTGTCTTGAGATGATTTAGTTGGGAAGTTGGTCTTGTGCAAATATTGAAGCGACCAATCACATGGAAGCTCCTCGGTGCATGTAAACATGTGAAGCAGTTTGATATAAAGATTAGACAAAAAAGAGATATATTGAGAAAAACCTTTAAAAACAACTGATTTAAAATATAATATGACCTTTTTTTTTACATAAAAGGCTCAAAATATCCCATCTACAATACTAATTGCCAAAGCCTGCTCTTCGCACAGCTATAGTAAAGTTTTTACCTTTTTTTGTTTTCGTTTGTTTTCCTGCAGCTATAATGACCAAAATAACATTCTCTGTTGTGTCACAGCTGCTCCTGCTGGCTTCAAATGTTTCCTTGGAGTGATGGAGGCCCATGAAGCTGCTAACGCAACATTACTTACAGGCTAAGCAGACTGCAGTTTCCCGTCATTGCTAAAATGAACTTGTTCTCTGTATGTGCTGCGTGTCGAGCTGGAAACTGCACAGGAGGTAAAACCAGGCTAATTAAAGCTGCTGTGTGCCACATGTCCATGATGACCTGCACTGTTTGCAAATAGGAGCAGATTTGCTGAAGCAATCACACTCACCATGGCCAAATTAAGGATAAAATGGAGCTTTATATAATGCTGTGCATTCTCAGTCTGGCCTGATCCGTTCAACTCTGCAACTCGTGGAGTTTATGAGCCTCTTTGGATGTGCGGACAACAGCACTAACAGTTTGTTTGCCTCTTTAACGAGTTGATAACACACCTACGCAACGTGCTCAAGCATGTAAATATATGCTAAACTAATAAACAACAAACAAATCCAATTAAAGGCTCTTTGGTGACACTTTTTTTTTTTTGCTCAGTAAAAGAGCTTCATGTTTAAATATAAACATTTTATTTATTATGTTTTTCCATTGGAAGGAGACATTTGTTTTGTTTGTAGTGAGTTCCAACTAAAATAACTCAACATTAAGAAACCTGATCACTGGGTTTAGAGCCATTCAGGTAATGAGCTCTCATTTAAAATCACAGATCCATCGCTGAGTATAAATATTTTAACCTACTGTCGACATCATTTGCACCTCCAACACAGACAAACCTATTGATTTTAGAACTCATAATAATTTGCTTCATCTTAACAAGAAGTGAGCTTAAGTAATCCTTTGGTTACTAAGTTCTGAGATACTCTTCTAATACATTTAATGGGAGAGTATTCTCAACTTGTGAGCAGTAGTATACATTACATCATTCCCTTTAAGCAGTGGGCTGAATTAGATTACAAACAATGTGTTTGGGTTGCTTTAAGTGCCGCAGGATTTCTTATGTACTGTAAAAACAAAATGAATTGAGTCTGCAATCAAGGCAAGTTCAACAAACTGTCATTAATTTAAGTATTTATGCACTTTAAAAACTGTAATATTTCTGTATTATTTTACAGATGCAGACAAAAAGATGCTGCATAAACAAAAACAACTTCAAGAACAAAGTGTTGCAGATTCCCTCATCGTGGAAGTGCTCTGCTGGTGTCAACGTTTCTACTGGATGACGTTAATCATTTAAATCAGCTGATTATTTTATCAAGTCGAGCAAAATTATGGCTAATTGCAAAAAAAATAAATAAATAAAAGGTATTGTGATGTAGTTTCTCTTCCTGCCCTAAAACATTAGCTGAAGTTGTGTTTGTTTATGTAGCCTGATTTTGTTTATAAAGTGTGTTTGCACCTCTGGGCCACCGTAGTTTTGCTTAGATTTTTAAAATATGGAAAAATATCAATAAAATTACAGAAACATTCATTACATTTAAGGCCTAATGTTTAAAAGCTGATTAATAGATTTTGTGAGACAATACCATGATTTTACTAATATGTCATCACAGTATGGTATCATGGATTCATACTATATTTATTTACCTATTTATGAAAGAATAAATTAGAACGTAGGTAGTAACCATAGTATGGTAGAAACACACAAATGATATTAAATTGTCACAGAGCAGCTAATTTGCATCAGATTGTCCCCAGTAACATGCAAACCAGCCACAGTAAACAATACAAAGTACAAGAGTTAAACATGAATAAGAGTAAACCTCCATCAGAACCAGAACCGAGAAGGAAAACCTGCAGCAGAGCCAGAACCAGGTCATGTCCTGGGACTGATTGGCAGAGGGAACAGGATGAACGTAACAGCAACCTTCTGAAGATGAAGCTGTTGTTTTGCATCAGGAGTCATTTTACACACACATGTCCTGTAAAAGCCTGTGAGCTGAACATAAAGCAGCATGTAACTAAACTGTACTGGGTGTTCTGGTCCAGAACACACATCAAAGGCTGTGAATTCACTAGAATGAACTGGATCAGACACACATGATGTGGAAACTGCATTTCCATTCAGTTAACATGATGAAGAACGTGACCAATCTTCTGCATCCTCAGGAAACAAACTAATCACTCATGTTCTGATCCGGTGCTGTCATCCTTATCATGCAGATTACAGAATCACAGACTGGATCCGGTTTAACTAAACCAGAACCAAGAAAAGACTGGGTGGAGCGGATGAAGAGGAGGGGCCAGGATGCAAACACCCATCTTCCTCAGTAGAATCCTTCAGCAGGGTGGCTGAAGGATTCCCAACCAGCTTCCATCACAAGCTTCACTTTACAGGAACAACCTGACAGGTCCAGGTGAAGGACTTCAGAGATAACCACCTTTAAGTGCATCACTCTGTGGTCGATATTGAGAAGATGAGAACTGTTCTCTTTTTAAAAGGATCAAATGAAGTACTTAAGCTGTATTGTTGGAATGTGTGAATGCAGGAAATCTTTAGAGGCGTTAAAATATTTATGCATGAATCAAGGCCAGAAAATAGTGACACACACCATCTGATCTGGTGTGTTTACTGTGGCAGAAAGGACAGACTTCTATTGGACTGGTCAAAAAGGACTGAGTGCATTATCTCAATCAGCTACGGAGGACGTGCAGTCATGTGTTTCCGGTTGTTGACTATACCATTTTGGATGGCATGCATCCAGTGGTAACCATAGAGTAGCTAGCATATAGACACAGGATAAAGCATGGATTAAGCCTAAACACACTCACACAGCAAGTATGTGTGGATGGTA
>JBAMIG010000023.1:18053896-18064531 GCA_037177335.1 Kiunga ballochi | reverse complement strand
TAAGTCACAAGTCATTTCAGTGCAAGTCTAAGTCGAGTTGCAAGTCATTCATAAATTTGTCAAGTCGAGTCTGAAGTTATTAAAATAATGACTTAAGTCTAACTTGAGTCCAAGTCATCTGACTCAAGTCCGCACCTCTACCATTAATGTGTGTATGATATATAATAAAACCCTAATACAAGAATATATTTCTACAGAAAGAGTCTACATATAAATACATATATAATAAAATAACTGCATTACAGATTTGCCCCCCAAAAAATGGCATTAAATTAACGATGAAAAGCATTTAGCAGTCTGACGGTAGCTGGGTGGTCCTGCACAGAGTGGGGGAGAACAGTCCATTAAACGGCTGGAGAGGATGTCTGAGAGGGTTGCTGCAGACCTTACCGCCATCTGTAGCATCTGCTTCTTTGCCACTAGTGCATGTCTGCATGGGTGTATATTTGCAGGAGCGTGGGTGTGTCTGTGCACTTGTGTGTGCATGTGTGTGCTACATATTAGGAATGAGTGTGGTTGAGTGATCGTGCAAGTGCAACATCTCTCAAACCGAGGATGAGGGGTGGACCAAGAGGGCCCCATTCCCAGGCAACCAGCAGCCATCACAGAGCACAGAGATGCCCACAGCAAGGACAGACCCACGCCCACCCAGAAGGAGGCAGAGGGAGGCCAACCAGCCTTTTATCTGTGAGGATAAAAGAGACTCACAAAGTCTCACTTGGCAGCAGGTAGAGCTGTTCTATCACTGAAATGCAAAAAACTGGAATTCTGTAGACAACATAATATAAGATCACGCTGCAAATGTTATGAAAAATGGTTTAAATGAATACAGCATCACATACAGATGCATTCTGGAGGATTTCCTTCATCCTGTGATGAAGACAGTAGAAGCGACTGAGACACGATTTTGTCAGAATGACTTCCTTCTGATCTAAACATTCAGTAGAAACGCCTCCAAACTGATAGTACTTGGAGATATTTTGGCTATATTGCTTTTGTTTTGTGTGAAGCTGTAACTATAAGATGAGTTATAGAAAGGAAGGAAACTCCCCGAAGCATCCTGTCACAATCACAATCTGAACCAATGAATCCTGAATCATGTTGGAATAAGGCTGTAGACTCAGGTAGAAGGAATCACCTGCAGATTCAACACATTCAGGTATAAATAAATATATAATCTTAAGGTATAAATATAATTTCAAACTGAAAATGGTATTTATGTGATGTTCTCTTATGTTTGGGTAGATAAGTCAATATGAGGTTTCTAACTGTTTGCTCATTTATGGCCAAGTGTCAATGTTTTTTTTTGTTTTGTTTTGTTTTTATTGGGGGGGGGATTTTTTTGGCCCAGAGAGTGTGTAATAAGATATAACTACCCATAAAAAAAGATGAAAAAAAATGTTCTTTATTCTCCTAATCTCAGATTCTCTGATATTCTGAGACATAATGGGGTCATCTCAGTCAAAAAGAGGTGAATTTCTTCAATATTATCAGAGAAAACCATCAATCAGCATCTCCAACTGATGGTTTTTATGGTGACCCTGTTCTTAGAATGAAATTATTCATGAAAATAAGTAAAAGAGGATGAATGATTTAATTGGGAACCTAAGTTGTTCATTAAAAAAACTCGTCATCCAAAAGTTTCTGAACTCTAAACATGTAAATAATATTGTATATGGTTTCATATTTAATCATCTGAGCTTTTTTAGAAAAACCTTATGCAATTCATTCTGTCTTAAATGTTTCATTTGTTTGACAGTAGATTGAAAGGCAGATTTAAACCTCTAGTTAGAAGCAGCTGCCTGTGTTACACTGTAGCAGACTCAGCTGCACAAAATAAAGCAGATAAATGTTGCATAAGTCCACTGGGTAATTCAAGCATATTCCTACAAGAAACAGATGTGAGCATCTGGATAACCATATTAGATACATTCTTACATGCATGTTATGTTTAAGCATGTTGTCATTTCATGCATGTTTGGTTTTAGTATATACAGAGCTGTAGCAAAATGGAGTTAGTCTGGTTTTTATATATCCAGATCTGATCCACATACAGTACAAATCTGTCTGGACATGACAGGAAAAAGAAAAACTCATCATGAGTCTAAAAGCAAATAACATGAGACCAGCAGAAACAAAGAAAGATGAAGCTTAACAATGTTCAAGAGCCAGAGTGAAAAGGTGGGTCTAAAACCAAAGCCAGGCTGAGCAGCTCTAATGTAGAGCCACAAACTTTTCTTCAACTGAAGAAGCTCCTTCACCCATGGATTTGAGACCTTTTCAGAAGGGGCTGGGTAGGAGACGGCTGGTGCAGCAGCTCTGACAAATACAAGGGAGCAAATCAGTTTAAAGCAGGAGTGTCCAAATCCAGTCCTCGAGATCTGCCTTCCTGCAACTTTTAGATGCAGCCCTGAATTAAGTAGCTGGATTCCCTCTTCTGTATTTCATCCAGCTCTGCAAAGGCCTGGTAAAAAACATTTATTTCATCAGTTGTGTCAGACAAGGGTTGCATGTAGTTGCAGGATACCAGATCCTGACGACTGAACTTGAACTCCCCTGGTTTAAGTTACAAGTGATGAATTTTTGTACTGATTTTAAACCTTCATTGGAGAAAAGCGGAGCCAATGTGGAGACTCTAAATTGCCCATAGGAGTGAGTGTGAGTGTGAATGGTTGTGTGTCTGTGTGTGTTGGACCTGTGATAGACAGGTGACCTGTCCAGGGTGTACCCCGCCTCTAGCCCAAGGAAATCGGTAAATAATCGGTAGATAATGGATGGAGTTCAATGACAACTGCAAGGGAGGGAGCTGATGAAAACTAATCTGTTGAAATGTTATTTATTGTTGAAATTCAGCATATTTATGGGCATTCACTTTTGATTGAGTGGTATCCAATATCTCCTGCAAGAAGGCAGAATGTATCACCTACAATGTTTTAGCCAGCTAACCTTAGCTTTAGCTCACTTACCTCTATAGCTAGCTCCCGTTAGATCTGAATCAGCTCAATAAGCTCTTAGCTACAGATAGCTTGGAGTTTGATAGATGCCAATTATCCACCCCTTATCCACCCCACGCTCACAGCTCCCTCTCCCCTCCGGTTCTTTGAGCATTTATGTATTTTCCAGGACCAACGGGACGAGTGATACTGCTAAGATGGCGACAAAAGGAACCACCCAGTTAGCTTCAACGTTTGCTCTACTGATACTAACTAGGAGGCTCCGTCCATCTTTCATGAACAGTCTATGACTGAGGCCTAAAACTAACAGGAAATCAGTGCAAAATAGCATATAGAGAAGTTATATGATCATGTCATGTCTTCCCTATAGCCAACCGAGCAGCTGTGTTTTTAACTGACATGATGCAGGTTGAGGATGTTTAGTTTTGCTTCGGATACAGGTTCATTTTGCCAAGCAGCTTATAAGAATAAAAAAATAACAAATATGTACATTAATAAAGTGTACTGGATTTTATAAGTGTCTACTGGGATCAGTGCTGGTTTTCAGATATCTGCTGCAGGGATCAAGAACCTGTAATTCCTTCGTGCTTTGAAAGCAGCAGGGTTACTGCCCTGTAACATGAATGAAAGCATAGCATCACCAGCATGGCGGGTACAAGGAGCATCTAGTACACAGTTGTTCTGTGCTGGGATGTTATGTCTCAGTACAGTCAAGACAGCATCCAACGCATGATGTGACATCATATAAAGGAACATCTTTCACTGATCGATAAACTTAATAGATTTTATTTCTATTCAGTTTAAGTCTTACTATCACTCATTAACACAACCACATGGAATCACTGTTGGCCCTATTTGAGCAATGAAATCAAGTGTAACACACCACAAAACCTTTGAGTTCACCTTAATCATCTTGTTATACTGAGAAAACAAACTGTTTTCTTGGGATAACAAGAAAATTATTTGAAAAAGAATGATGACAAGCACAAGAGGTCTGGGCTTCAATGCAGCTGAGTTAATTGCGCCTATACAGGGGATCAACAATGTGCAGGAAGAAGACCAAGGATGGTCTCATTTTGGATGGAGAATCTCTCTGTTGTTCTACAGTGATTTTCATCATCATCTGCACAGCAATTATAAACAATATTATGTGGTTTTAGACATATATACCCCCCAAAATATGGAATCAGATTTGTTTCAAAAGTTCCAAACAAAACAACTGAATTTAACAAAACAAAAGCCTAATAGTTTTCATGACAATTGATCATTTTTTATTTTGAGGTCCTTTATTTTGTTTGAGTTTTAGAAAGTTTTGGTTTTAATCACATTTTTTTGCTTGAATCTTTAAAGGTTTTGCTTGAAACTTTTGAAACAAATCTGATTCCATACGGAGACAACATATACAAAGAAAAGAGTGGTGAATGTAGAATGTGGCATACAATAATTGTATTATTATAAAGTCAATGACTAAAGTTAATTGAGTGAAATACAGAGAATTCCAGCAGTTTTTTGCTGGTTCGTTCAGTCCTTGTAGTTTATTGAAACCTTTTGAGGTCAATTCTTTTAACAGGAAAGGAAGAACCTCCGGCAGTACCCGGCTGAGGGGGGGGGGCAGCCATCTGCCTCGAATGGTTGAGACGGAGAGGACAGGAAAGATGGATCAACATGCACTGCAGCTTTTATCCAGGTAGACCTGCAGAAAAGAATAAATGCATTAATGATGCCATTACTGTCATGTTTTTCTAAAAAATTAAATAAGGCTTTTGAGACATGAGGACGGGGAAAGAGTAAGGCTCTCTGTATTGGATTTTTCTGCACCACTGAAGAAAAACAGTGCATGGAAACACATAGCTCTTCTAAGCTTCCTCAGATTTTCAAATTGTATCAGCACAAAGATAAAAAAAAGTTATGAGAGGAAGCTTACTAACTGATCAGACGAGCAGGCGGACTGTCACTTTAGATTAAGCCCTTGGTTGTGAGGCCTCCGATACGTGCAACATCCCCTGAGGCAAGTGCTAGCAGGCTGCATGACCTGCCCCATATTTCATCACTTTACCTGGTGGCTACTCCGAGAAAGCTCTGACATCTGTAGGCTGCCGCTCGTTTGATTTCCTAACAGCATATCTGATCGCTCAGCGCCACGTTGTGAAGAAAGAAGGAGAAGCTGCTAACACACTGATAAAGTGGGGGTTTTTTTACAGCAACTTCACCCTAAAAAGCAGGGTTCTGACTGGATATCATAGTAACTAACAGCAACCCGCGTTTTTTTCAACCCAACCACCATCTCACACACACAGAGTGTATTTGTCTTGCAGAGGATGGGCACTGGAGTCTATATGTATGTCTACTTAGCCATGAGCATGAGCGTGCATGTGCGTTAAACAAACCCCTGTCTGTTGTACTGTCTGAAGGGTTCTCACTCTGAAAGCTGCAGGGTATAAAATTCACTAATGGATTCCAACAAAACCCCTTTTCAGAGCAGACTGTCAAACTGTGGCGTCTGCAAAGCTCCTGGTGGCCTTTCTGAAGCAAACAGAACATTCCCCTCGCTAACATTATGCTACTGCAAACAGAACCGCTTCATAAAGAGCCCTCAAAACACTGAAAATGAATAATTTGTATTACAGAAGCTCTAATGTAGGACAGCGTTTTTCACTGAAATAAGCCAACAAACTAAATGTTTCTTACTGTGTGTCGTGAGCATATGTGATGCATAATGCAGGTTTCCCACTCGGCTTAGTGTGTGTGTTGCTAATGGCATCTTGGAGACGCCGGTGACTGTACTGTGTGAGAATGTGAAGAACGCCCACGTCGTTTAGCACAGGGATAATGTCTCTTCATGTTGTCTCTTTCAGGTATTCCACACAATGCAGAAAAACGGCGCAAAACTGACAGATTGTAAGGCTTTGATTTCAGCTAAAAGGAGCTCCTGAGGCGGTGATCACGCATGCTTTTTTTCGTTTGTGCATGCATTTCCTTCGGGTGTCATGGAGGATCAGGGAAAAACACTCTTCATTTGCATGGAACTCATCACCTTTTCTTTTTTTTTTTTTTTGCTTTATTAGTATCAGTGATGGTTTATGAATAATTTAGTCGGCTTTTCTCTCTCGCCTACAGGGTCAAGCTGAAGGTCCCCTTCCCAAAAAACGCCCCATTATCTCTAGCTGCCTCACACTGAGAGTCCCCTGACCTTGCTGATGACGGGGTTCTGGAGAAACGAAGGTGACATCATCAGACGAAGGCCGACTCTGGGTTTTTGCTGATAAGTATTGAAAATACACACTAAGTTAGAAAACCCTTCCTGGTTTTAAAGGATGCTGCACTGAACATCATTGTTACTAATGAAGGATGCACATTACAGTGCAGTTTAATATTATTATATGAATTAAACAGCGACTGCACAAACATGGAGACTGGATGGATTCTTTCAGATACAGACGACCTTGATGGCAACTTTTCAGTTGGGACTAATAACACATCCAGCTAAAGGAGGCTTCAACAGACCTTACTCACAACCATGAAGCTGTGCGTAATGTCTCATTATTGTGTGTTGGAGCAGGAAAACACTGAAATGCTGCAGGACTTTAACCCTCGTAGGATCAGATTGACTAGCTCTGCTTTAGATCATCTATAGTACAAAAGATTCACAAATTAGGTCTAACACAAATGACGAGACCAACCGGAAATAAGCATGCTTGGGTCCAATTTAGCTACTTTTGGCACTCGAGGCTCGGTTATGGCACTGGTAAGGGTTGTGAGGGCCAGAAGCGTTCAAAAGATGAGGAGCCATCGTGGACATATATAATAAGTGATGTGGAGGGGATGGTACTGAGCTTTGGCAGTGCCACAGGAAGTCAACACTATAAATTATGTCTGAATCTGGCCCAAACAAAACTGCAGATATGGACCATCTGTTGCTATTCAGGCAGTTTGGAGAGAAATGGTGTCCTATCATTGATGTTTGATAGATGTTCAGATTTATCTGTCCTTTTTCAACCATAATTTATAATTCCATTTCAGGGTCGTGGGTAGCTGGAGCTGTCCCAGCAGCATTTCAAGCGAGAGGCGGGGTACACCCTGCTAGCTCTTCAGTCCATCGCATGTCCAACACAGAGACAGACAACCAGTCACACTCACATTCATTCCTATGGGGAATTTAGAATAACCAATCAGCCTAACGTGTCTCTTTGGATGGTGGGAGAGAAATCACGCATCCATGGGAAGAACATGCAAGCTGCACACAGAAAGGTCACTGTTTGGACCCCTTAATTTATAATTAATGACATAAATGAAATTAAATGACTTTATCAGCCCCAGAGGGAAGTTTTAAAGTGATGATGTAATACAGTGATGTTTTCTGGAAGATCAGGTCTGTCCGGCCTGAACTCTACTCTGCAGCCATGCTGTTGGAGATGGATCCAGTTTATCTTCCTTCCAGAAAGATACAAAGAAGATGCACTTTATCTTCATTGTTCCTACTTTTCTTTTTAGTTTTTACAACCAGTGTTGATCATTTTTGTAGGATTGTGAAATGGATCACTTTTACCTTTCACTGTTTTCTGTGTTTAATGATGAATAATTATTGCATTCTGCTTTCATTTATCTCCCTTTATTTTAGGAACTTGGCTCAGTAAACCGATTTTACAGACGGAATTGGATTTTTCTGTCACCCCACAGCTCAGAGCAGAAATAACCTTTATTTAATGTTTCATTTCCCAACTTGGAAATCCGGCTTCTAATTGTTCCCCTTTATTTTATTTTCTCTAGTTGGCAATAGGTCATTTTGATTTTTAATCAGTCAGTGAATGCACTGTCAGCAGATGCACCATTACAAAACTAAAGTAAGCTTTAAAAGAGATCTTCAAGGTAAACTGGAAAGAAGACAGACAGGAAAAGAGCAACTTCAAAGCTTAGAGCTGATGTGCACTGAAGCAAGTACCACTAGATTTTTAAGTTTCATCTCAACCTTTTAGCACACTATTTCCATCTTCTAATCAGCACCATGGTGTCTTAAAGATTCTGGGCCAGTTCAACACATGGCTCACACAGAAACAAAAGACTCTACACCAAATTTGTAATGATCAAATTCCCAGTACGGAAAATATACTGTGAAAATGGTGCAAATAACACTTGTCACACCTAAAGAGCTTTAAATCATTAAAACAATACAAAGAAGCTTTTAAAGAGGCATCCTTCTAAGCTGCTGTCAGTGTTCAGGAGCTTGACGGCTGGAGTTAAGGAGTTGGCATCTGTTTGTTTTGCATGCAGGGGCGCAATAATGTTGACTAAGAGGCATCTGGGAATATCCCACATGTGCATAGTTTACTTTCAGTGAAACACTGGAAGCAGTTGCATATTCTTACAGCTGTCACAGGTATTGAGTTTACTCGGGTTTGCCAGCTTTACTACACAGTTCACGTTTTCCTTCTCATAAAACTGTGACTCAAAGACTGCAGGGAGCACCACCTCACCACGGAGAAACTTTTCATCAGCTTTCTCAGGAGTCTGCATTTCTCCTGCTTCATCAAATCTGTTTGATGTTTGTGTGTCCTGGCTTGTGTGTAAAAACACTGGCTCCGATTGGGTACCATGGAACAAAACTCTGCTTTAGCCAATCATAATCACTGACCTTGTTGTTAACCCACCCAGTCTCTGCATAAGTGCGTTTGGATTGTGCGGTTTATTCAGTCAGTTCATAGTATTGCATCACAGTAATACTAACAGCATCGCAACAATGGGAAAAGTAGCTGAATTCATTAAATTACTCTGTTTCTGAAAGTATAACACGCCTCGTGATGCCATTATACTCGAACGCTGTTACTCCCAACACTGATCCCAATCACTTCATATTTGGCTGCAAACCATATCAAACCAGTGTGAGCTGGAGGTCATGACCAGATAAAGCCAACAGAACCACTTCATCTGCCAAAGCAGAGATCCCACCCTGATTGACCCGGTCCCCTCAACACTCAGGCTGTTCCTACAAATTCAGTCAGTCAAGGTTATAAACAGAAACAGTGATGAAGAATGACCCTGCAGGAGTCCAACTCTTACTGGAAACCAATCTGACTTACTGGCATCAATGACCAAATTCTGACATCAATTGTACAGGGACAGGACAGCCTTTTCAAGAGGGTCCAGCACATCAAGTAGGCCTACCCATCCCCCGCAGGAGTCCCTGACTGACGTGGTGACTTCTGCAAGTCCACATAACTATGGACCCTTCCCTCCAAGACCCCTGAACAGACTTTTCCAAAGAGGCTTAGACTGAATCCCATTTCACCCCTTAGCCCTACCCCTCCATGAGGACAGAGGGACTATAGGGGCTAAATATCCCTTCAAACCGGATTTTTCAGTACACTTCAAACTGAGGGGTATGAAAAATTTCCCAGAATACTTTGCGATTCACAGGCGTAATGGCTACTGCCGAGTCAAAGAGGTTCACAAATTTAAGTATTTTCTCCACTAAAATGTTTTTTTAAAATATTGACAACCGTTGATTTGTATAGTTTAATGTTATTTCAATATGTAATGGTCGATCTCTTAATAAAATGCACACAAAAAAAGTTGCAAGTTCTACTTTGAAGCTTCAGTAATGTTAGCGTTAGCATACTGGATATTAGCAGTGCTCTGTAGCGAGCCATGCTTAACTACTCTGGTAACGTTATGAATAAAACTTTTGCAACTGCTACTGATGACGTATGCGATCGTTGAAGAGGTGTCCCAATTCAGAGGGCTGACTTTTCAGCACAAACCCTTGTAGCTCCGTTTGAAAGGGTGAGGGGCAAGAGGTAAGGGTAAGAATGAGAAATGAGATTGGGCCTTAGGGGTGTGATCCCCTGTAGTTCAGTATTAAAGAACTTTTAATTTTTGCTACATTTTGTCAACTATAAGGGTATAAGTATTGTCTTCAGAATTGTTTCTAAAAGCCTGTAAAATGTTTGGAAGAGCACACTAAATGCATTTTTTTACACCCTAACATGTTCAATTAAAGCCCAATTAACTCCAGATTTCCATCAGGCCCTGAAAGGTTTGCAATTATAACATGCACAACCTTAATCATAAAAACAAGCAGCAGCTAATTTCACTTGTTAAATTAGCAATATCTGTGATCCATTTTGCCCGTTTTCCTTGAATGAACATGGAACATGGGCGTTTGTGCCAGATTGGTAAGCGACTTTTACACTCTCCATGGCTAATAAATTGTGCTAATAAATTGATTTAAATGAGGCTGTTTAAAATGAGTTGATCTCCCACCACTTGCAACATTATTAGCTGTGGGTCTGCAAAATAAGGTCGTCGACTTCCAGGTAATCACGTTTTAATTTGTCTGTTTAATTTTCTGCTATTACATTTTTTTAAATCTATTACATCACAGTATTAGCTGTGGGTCTGCCAAATAAGGTTGTGGACTTCCAGGTAATCAAATTTGTGAATCTGATATGTTGACATTTATAGTAAACTTACCAATAAAATGTTTCTCTGCTGGGAAATTAGCGTATTGATGTTATCAAGCTACAAACATGGCGGAACAGGGTAGAGTTGAACTTCTCTATGTAATGATCATTTTCTTCCACAAAAAACCACAAAAATATCAATTTATTGGACAGAAATTGAAGCCAGACATTTTAATATTTATTTTTATTTACCTTAACTTACAAACACATGGAGGAGGCGGCCC
>JBAMIG010000023.1:18026193-18040851 GCA_037177335.1 Kiunga ballochi | reverse complement strand
TTAAGTCTGCTGTTTAACCGGGGGGATAAGAAATGCCCCCCTTTTTTCTCTCCATTTATTTAGTTTTTATTCACAGTGCAGGAAGAGATGTTGGTCCTCTTCCTATTGATGCTCTTTACGTCCCATGCAGTATAACTTCATTGTTGTAATTAATTAGTTTTTCTCTATTTGATGTTTCACTCCTCCTTTTAATATCTCCTCCATGTAAAATTATCCAACCTTTTTTCATCATTAGCATGTTTTTTTTTTTCATTTCAGTTTCACAGCAGGTACAGTTTCCAGGTAGATGGTTATGGTTCTGATAAAGGTCTTTTCATTCCCGTTACCCAGTTCATGGTGAACATACTGAGAAATAAAGGTACCAGTTTGTACTTAAAAGGGTACAATTGCTTGATGTTACCCTTTTGAGAGACGTTTCTGTACCCTTCAGTCCACTTTGAACCTTTTTTCATTGTCTGAAGGCCCATTTATGATCTTTTGAAGACATATTTTGTACTTTTGAGAGACCATTCTTAAAAAATGTTCCTATAAGTACAAAAATGTCCCCATCTCGTACCTCTATTTTTGAGTGTGAAGGTTTATTACCTTTGCTAAAGATGTTATGTTTTTGCCAGTTTTGTCTGTCTGTTGGCAACATAACTAAAAAATCATGGAAAGATTTTGACAAAATTTTCAGGATATATTGGGAGTGTAACTGGGAACAATAATTAACTTTTGATGGAGATCCAGAAAAGATCCTCAATTTTGGATGACTTTGAAATTTTCAGTATCATTCTGTCAGACTGAGTTTTTTTTATGTCACCCATACCAACGAAGCCCGCCATCTTAGCGTGGGTATAACAACCCTAGCTACATTACGGAGGAGACATAATGAAATGTTTTTGTGTGGTCGGCTACACAGTCTATTAAAAAAAAACAAAAAAACTAGGGGTTAAAGTTGAACCTTAAGTGGAGTCAGGAGATACAAGTGTCTGAGGGCCATCAACTAATGCCAGCAGAACCATGAATGTTGGAAAGTTGTGGGAACCAAAATCCAACTATATGTACGTCTGTGGTCTTTATTTTACAAGTGGTACGTGCACATTCAGTGATATTCTACACATAATAATATATGCACTTAATAATAATATTAGGACTGAAAAGCACCCATTTCATCTAAGACCTTTTGATGAATTAATTTAGACTTAGACTGGGTGTATTTAGGCTGATAGCCGTTAGCTAACTATTAGCGGTTGCATTCAGAGAACCATAAACAATCAACAAGATTGTTTTTTAACCTCGCTTCCTTTTTGCTTCTTCAATTGTTTAAAAAATCTGACTTTGTATCTTGAATAAACTCTAAATAAGTTGTAGCATATTAGGATACTGTTGCAGAAGCGCTATCAGCAGCACGGTATAAACTAAGTGATCCACAGTCAATATCCCTTATGCGTCACATACCCACTAACGGTAATTCAGAAACAGTGCCAGCTATACTTAACAATGTTTACACAGTTATAGTAGCCATAATATTTGCTCAGTTTTGTTTATATTAATCACCTACAGTGAGCCAACCACATAAGTGAATGAGACAGACGTGCTGGTTTCCCCTAGGTAAGGATGGCGACTACGGTTGCCATGGCAAAACGTCATCGTGACAACATGCCGTCTTACAGAGTTAGGGTGCTGCTTAGCGGAGGTCTGCGCTCTGAGTGCTTTTCTAGGTATAACTGTTCTAATTTATGCAACATAGTTTTAATTTCCTTTTGTCAGTGCTTGTGTTTGCATCGTGTGTGTACTTTGTGTCATTGATCCTCCTCAAGGCTATCAGTTAGTGCAGCGTTTGCATTCTGCATTGCAGATGAAGTATCTGATAACAATTCAAACAGAGGAGCTTATGCTTTCAGATAAAACCTTAAGTTTCTGTATCAATAGGAAAATAAATTAGTAATCAATACTCTGTCTGCATACAGTGCCAGGAATTGCAGCAGGTGAGAAATTGACCACACCCTCAGAGTTAATAAGCTTCTCAATATGCTGGAGGTGCTAGAGACTTGATCAAGAATTTGTATCTGTCAACATTGTCTTGCAGAACTTTTACAAAGGTGTAAAAACCAGCAGCCTCTTGAGGCACCAAGTATGATGACTTCCACGCAAACACATCGTATAAGCAATGTCCAAACCTGAGCAACGACTTTAACGCATTTTACCGCATCGTTTGCAGGAGTTGCATCATGTTAGGGCTGACTCTGGCTTTGCATCAGGAGATCTAAAGCAATTAACCTTTCACTTGATTTTTGGTTAGCTGTAATTAAAGCAATCATTTTAACAATTAAGATGATGAGACTTCTTTTTATTAACCTTAGGTCAGTACTCTGATTAAAGCAGTTTACGGTAAATTTATTGTTATTTTGTTTATTTTATGTAAAATAACAGCACGTGTGTGACGTTACAAAAAAAGAAGCTTAACGAGTCATTTTATCAGGACTCTAAAGAATTTCTCTGAATTTATTTTCACTGAGTTAAAGTAGATATTACTGATCAGTCCAACAACATTAAAGTTACCTTTGCATCAAGTTCTGGATAACTTATGCTGAAAATGAACCAGAATCTTTCTGCTTAAAGCAGGGGCGGGTCTAGAACATTTTGTAAAGGGGGCTACGTAGGAGAAAAATAATAAACACATATAAATGAGACTTTTCATCTGGTTTTGTGGAAATACCTTATTATGACAGCTAAAGTGGTCATTTATTTTAAAATACAAAGCAAACATAAAAACAAGGAGCTACTAAAATATTTATTTATGAATCAGTCAGATTGTTCTGGATGATATGTATGAATATGAAAACTTTTTATCTTAACATTTTATTCATACAAACTGTCATAATTGTAACTTCAGCCAAACTATTCTGCAGCTTTAAGCTGCTGGTTTAAAGAAGCAGAAAAATAAAACAATAAGATTCCCGCTTGTGGTCATACAAGCTTGAATAAAGTTTTATAGCTTGCTATGTTCTCTGCTGATGCTGTTAACACGCCTTCTCCTATTGGCTGATTGTGTTTCTGTCAGATGAAGACAAATAACAAAGTAAAACCTGCTAAAATGCTGGATGGTATTTCATACATTTTCACTGACCTATAGGTTTGAAGAAAATATGCAAATTATTTGGATGAAATATGTTTAGAGCAGATGTGTAATGGTCTAAAAACAGGATGCATTCACACCCACTAGGTTCTGTCTCTGGATCATGAACATTAAACATTAAGCTACTCAAACCTTTACAAACTCCTCCTCCTGGCTGCGAGACGTTTCTCCTCCCTGGAGTTTCCTTTCCCCCACACATGTGCTTTGGTTGTACGCTGAAGCCACAGTCTTGGTTTTGCACTCTGCTTCCTGCTATATTTAGGCTTCAGGCAAATCTAAGAATAATGGAAAGAACAACAAAGATTGTTCTTGTTTTTGCATCCTTCCAGAACAAAAACAAAGAAATCAGAAGAATTATAATAATTTATATTCTGAAGGTTTTCTGCAAAAACATGAAGCAGGGCGCCTCTCTCTGCTATTAGACAGACAGACACTGGACAGAGTGTCTGTCCATCACAAGAGGACACTACTTTTTACCATCATTCAGTCCTAACTGGGACACCTGACACTTGTTTTTCTGTGTCCTAACACATGAAACAATCCCTCAAGGATGTCTGATTAATTTGGGAAGCTTGCGTCTCCCCGAGCCCACGGCTCTGCTGCTTCATCCTCGATGGACCACAACAGCTTAGCGGGGGGAGGGGGGGAGGCTGGGCATGAAGGCAATGCATCAAACCACCTTTGCCGTGCCACTGATAACATGACACTGCCTGAGGAATAATAGACTTGATTGAATTAGCCATCCATTTTCCTCTACACTCATACATCTCACAGAGGCTTGATCCCGCTGGCAGCAACACCGGCGACTGAAGGAGGGGTGAAAAAGAGAAGTAAGTCAAGGGGTGTGAGGACAAAGTAAAAGAGAAATGAGGATAGAATTAGAAAAAGAGGGTGGCTAGGATTTTAAGATGACGTGTTTAAATATGTTTGAGGGTCATTACGAACACCTAAGCCTCTCTTTTGTCAGTCGTCCTTGAGATCTCGTCCTTCAGCTTCTGAAACAGCAGCATAATGCTGCCTCTCCTAATGGGAGTGTTCGGCTATCAGAGGTCTTCTCAGCTCTTCACATTAGTGATGCCCAACAACAAGAAGTCCTTCACATGAATGATTAGTTTGTGCCACTTTAATCAGATGTGCACTGAGGGGGATTTGCGATGCAGCCTGCTTGAAAAGAATTTCGCCCAGACACTCGAGACACCGTGGTTACAAAAGAAACGAGCCACGAGGTTTCTCTTTTATTCAGTCCAGCACATACACCAGGAGAATATGAAACATGAAATGGCAGCCCCTCGCGCTGGAGAAAGAGGGAAGAGGTGTCACTCCGGATCACGTATGATCCTACAGGCCCAGCCTTTGAACACCATGGATGCTTATTAATATTCCTGTCTCACCGCATGCTTTCGTGGAGGCTGAGATGGGATTGCAGCGATAACTGAAGTACATGGCGATGGATGCAATCCCCTGAATTACCTGGGACCTGACCAGCAAGCTAAGCCACCCATAAGGCAGCCTGGAAGTAAATCAATGCCTGTAATTGGTTTGTTTCCTTCCCTCTCTCGTGATGTCCTTTTGCCTTGCTCAACCTCTCATGAACATAGTGGACACAATCCCAATATGTTTTTCCTAATTGCTGTTTATTAATGAGTGGAAAACAAAAAGACAGTAAAATAGTATCAAAGAAATCCACCAGAGGCTCCCACTGCTTTTTTATGTCCTTTAGAAATGACAATATTTGTATTTTTTACCCCTCATGTTGCCATGTTTACTGATTATTTATTACCTTGAGTCGTATTTTTACCATCACCCATAACAACATCTTTTAAACATGTTTAATTCTGACTGTAAAAACCAGCAGAAAGAAAAGTCTGCTGCAGAGTCTGGACTTTATCCTTCATCCTTTCCACCATGACACTATCCACCTGTAGCTGTTTTCTGCAGCCTTTCGGGCTGTGTGATGAAAATATCTGCAACCACTTGTTAAACTTGTGCTGTTTGTAGGTTTATTTTCATGTTTTTCTGCTGAAAAATAAAATAAATAAAAACAGCAGCAATAAATCGCTAAAAATTGAAACAGGCGTAACAAAAGGGTGACAAGATAAATAATACAAAACTACTGGAGGAGCATTTGACTGGAATAATATAACATGTCAGTAACATTACTGGGTGTAAAAGGAGCATTTAAATTCTTTAAAATGATGAACAGAGCTGATTTAGAGATTCACATGCAATGGGACCAGGCTGAAGGTCACACTGGTGATCTTGGGGCCTCATGCTGACCTGCGTTAAAACTCAAACTGGGCTAATATTTATATTAGCATCATATGTTTGCAGATCCTTCCTAAGGAGCGTTGATGTTCAAACATCCTCTAATATACAGAAACAGAATCAGTTTTCCTTTTTGCCCAATCCCACCAACACACACAGATACAAGACGTTACTGTATGGCTGGTTTTTTTTAATGAACAGACTGAGAAGCAACTGCCACTTTCATTGTTTCGCTAACAATTGTAAGGGATTTTATTGACTAGTAGAGTTGATCCTACAGTTTTATTTTGAAAAGGTCAGACCGGAAGTAGGACGAATAAAGATGGCAGCTGTGCCAGTTCTGCTGAATCCTCTGTGTTTGAATTTTTTTATAAGTCAACAAAGTATAGGCTCACATCAAGACCCTCGGTTACACAATTAGCATTAGCATGTTATTAGCAATTTGGCGTAGTTACATTACAAAATCCCATTAGCAAAACAGCGGCAGGCCTCAAATTCAAGGCTGACGTTATGAGAGGCAGCATGAATGCTGCCAACTGTGACACCAGCAAACAAAAGTCCTGCATTACAAGCCTCCCAGACCATTTAGGCAAACTAAAAGTCCAATTCCAAGACTTTTATGAGGAAATTCAATTATTTGAGTGTATTTATTAGTAAGTAAAAAGCTTGTGGGGCAATCATTGTTTTCTTGTCTTAATAAAACATGAATCCAACATGCATTCATGTCATTTGATTTATTTAAATCACAATTCAATAGATCTTATAATATGATAACACAGACATTGGAACAACGTGGCTTTGCAAATACTTAAACCCAAGTATTGAACAGTAGTGCAGCTGGAATCCTGCATCAGACCAGAATGAGATCACAAACATCTTTAAAAACTCTAGCAACATATCTCCTCCCCACTCACTTAACTGGATATTTCCGTTTTTCAGACCATTCCCAGTAAACCGTAGAAATGTTTATGCCTGCTCTGAGCAACAACTATGCCATGTTCAAAGCCATTTAAATCAGAGGTGTAAAAAGTCTGTCCTCGAGGATCGCTGTCCTGAAGATTTTGGATGTATCCGTTCCAACACCTGGCTTCAAATAAATGAACACAAACGCCAATCACGTTCAGCATAATGATTGATTAACTTAAGTCAGCTGTGTTGGACCAAAGATACATGGAAAACCTACAGGATTGTGGCCCTCGAGGACTGACTTTGGACCCCCCTGATTTAGATCCTTCGTGCTCATTCTGATGCACACTAAACTCACCTTACCATGATTAATTGTCTGGAGCTGCTACCATCTGATTGGCTGATTAGATATTTGTGTTTGCATTTTCGCAGGTGGAGCTGATCTATCAGAAACATTTTCAGTTTAAATTACAGCTGGCTTCTTATGGGACAATCTTCTTTTATAAATACACATATTAAAGCAAAGCTGAATCCAAAATTTCCTTTTTCATGAGACTAAAATCACTTTTTTTTATAAGAATAGTCTTAAAAGCGAGCTTTAAATGCTTCAAAATGTCTCATGAAGTGAATTTCTCCATGTTATTATTTACACATGTGAAACCACAGCCTCAGTTATACTGATGCTCATACTTTGAAATCATTTCAATCTGTGTTAAAATTCCTCTTTGTAATATATAATTTATAGGTTCATAGGTCTGAGGCAGCTTGAGGATTGAAGACCCCCTTTTTTCATCTCTGACCTTTGACCTCATACGTTCACACAGACATCTGATCCTTATTCATCCGGGGGAAATGATGCAGTCTATTTTCTGCTGTCTCAGGTAGGAGAAGAAGCAGGAGGGCCATTGCATTCCTTCACCTCTACAACCTTCATTCCTCTGCGTCCCCATTCCCTGTCCTCCCTTCCCTCCGCTCGCCCTTTCCTCTTTTTACAGCCGTTTTTAGATTTATCGCTAGCTCTCTCTGGCTAGCTAGGTAAGCTCTCAGCCCGACGTTTATCACAGAGGGGGGAACGATCTGTGGGAGAAAGACACGCTTCGTTTCTGCGTTAGGTGACACCCACCTTGGCGTAGCTGACGCAAGGTCATATGGAGAAGAAACAAATGTCAGTCTGCCTATAACGCATGGCAGAGGTGAAATGTGTGGTCACATCACTGTCGCCTTAACTAACACTCTCTCTCCTCTCTGTGGGAAATGTGCCACTGTGTTCCCCTCCTGCCCGCTTGTCACTGATGTTCTGTTAGGAGATGATACAAGTTTATTTTTTCTTTTGTTATTCTGTCATTTTTTCTTTATTTTTCCTTCTTCAAACAAACCAAGTCAAACGGATTTGCTTTATTCCCATGTTTCCAATGCTAAACAATTTTTAGTCCCATCAATCAGACTGATCATATGATCAAAGTTAGTCCGAGCCATGATACATGTGTTTATGTCAAACCAATTTAAACCTTTGTCGAGTTAAACAGGCTAAAACATCTCATCAGTAACATGATCTAATCATATAATAGCTAAATCAAAGGTATTGTGACCCAAACTGATTCCGTATTATTACAGTCTAATTAGAACCCAATAAAGCAAATGCATCATGATTCACCTAAATCCAGTTCATAATATGTCATAAAAATACTTGATTTAGTTTTCCAACCTGAGCTGCATAAGGATGCAATGGAGAGGAAAACCTCCATCAGAACCAGAACCAGGAAGAAAGACCTTCATCAGATGGAGAATAAAGAGAAGAGGAAATCCTGATGCGTCATCCCCCAACAGCCTAAGACATGGACAAAGCCAATAAGACAGAGAAGGAGGGTCTAATGTCCTGAGTCTGCTTAGTTTGTGTAGTCATTACTTGTGTTTAGTGAGTGTGTGTCTGCTGTGTGATTAGCTGTGTGTGACGCCCTTTGTGATGACTTTGTTGTAATACTAGACTATATAAATAAAATTGAATTAAATTGAATCAGATTTTTCATTGAGGAACAGTTTAGATGAGTGGAGATCTGCTTCCTGGACCCAAACTTGGATCCAGTTCCACACTGAGGGTTGTAAAATGAAAGGTCCTATTCGACTTTAGATCCTCCAGGAAGAAGCAGAAACCAGCTGATTGATCTGATGGGAGAACCTGTCGCCTTCTGATCTTTATGCTCCAGCAGATTTTGGCCACTCGCAGCTTTTATGTGAGGATTTTAGATTCTACCTGTATTCTAGATTTAACAGGAAGCCAAAGAAGAAAAGAGAAACGTGATCTCTGATGGTTCTCACCAGAACCCAGCTGCAGCCTTTTGGATCAGGAGACTTTTTAGAGCATTTCTGAGACAATACAGAAGCCAATTTCAATTAATTTATCTGCTAATTACAGGGACGTGCTCCAGCTTCTCATGACCCTGGCATAGATTAAGTTGCATAGAACATGAATGAATAAAACCCTGTACCCTGTGTATTTTAAATTAAAGCACCTCTGTCCCTGAATCTTGCTGGAATATGAATATTCATAATGCTGGAGCCATTGTTGCCCTGCAGCTATCCACCACATGGATATCAACACACCGGTTGTTTTGAACACACAGTGTGTTGGATTCATCTGTAATCAGCAGAGTGAAGGGAATAAGCAACATCAGACTGACTTTTACTGGCTGGATAGATCTCAGAGAAGAGACTAGATGTAGAATGGATGCTAAATTGGGGAACGTACTGTAAAAAAAATATGCCTAAGTTCATAATGTTGCTTTGATTAAACTCTTACTGAGATATTTGACAAAAACCACCAGGTCTATAGCTGGATTTGGAGACATTGTTCTTTTTTCACTTACTAAGATTTCTGTTATTTATGAAACAATTAGCTTCTTTCATGAGCTGCTTACAGGGACCTGGGAGAATGCATGTTGAAGGTCATTTTCTTGTGGACATCGACAGTCGGATGCACCTCTGCTTTGGGGTTTTCATGCTGGATTTTTCTTTCTCTTCTGCTTTGCATGCAGGCAGGAAACAAGCAGGTAGGATTTCATTCAAAACATAGCTGCCTGCTATGTGCCGTGCACATCTTGTAGAATTCATGAGCCATTTTATTGACCTTTGCTTTTTCGCATGCTTTCATACTGCAGTAAAAAAGTCACATCTAGATTCAGAAGCTTAAAAATGCATCAAGACACATGAGAAAATGATCTTATGTTGCAGAACAAGGTAAAAAAAAAAAGTCTTATAGTTAAATCAGGACGATTTTGATTTGACGTGATTTTTTAAAGTCCCCCGTTTTTTTCACTTGTTACAGCTAAATTAAACCTGTAATGTTGAAAGCTTAAATGTAGAATACTTCCTTACCTATCCCCCTTCAAGGTTTCTATCACCATTTACCCAGTTATCAGGTCCACATCCTTTGAAACTATTGTAATTGTAAATTATTCCTTGGTTGATTAAGCATTTATATTTAATTTAATCACAAAATGTGCATATTTACCGGATTCCTTCAGTGACTCATTGTCATGTTGAAGAAAGCAGGTGGAGATGATTGTGACATGGTGCGTCAGTAACAGAAGATGCTACACTGAAGGGATGCACATGGTCAGCAGCAATACCAGGTAAGCTGTGGTGGTTAAACCATATCGTGCTGGTACTAAGAGAATCAACGTTGGAACAAGAAAAATACTCCCAGCACCACCATTTCACCACCAGCAGCCTGAAGCATAGATCCAAAGTAAGATCAATTCATGTTTTCATGTTTCCAGCAGATTCTGATGCTACCATGTGAATGTGGAGCTGAACTGGAAACTCATCAGACCAGTAACATGTCTCCATCTTCTATAGTCCAGTGTTGGTGAGTGTGTGTGATTGTAGCCTCAGTTTGCTGTTCTTAGCTGCAGGAGCAGCACCCGGTGTGGTCTGCTGCTGCTGTAGAACATCTGCTTCATGGTGGGACAACATCTGTTTTGCAGTACATCAGACATCATTCACTCCTTCTGCTGTCTGATTCCACATTTGTTGACTTTTAAGTCAACCCTAAGCTAATAGTTTAGCATACATAGTGTTGGTTATTAGCCTGTTCAAAGAGTGATGAAGCATGGCAGCAGATGAGGAGGAGGGCAGTGGGCTACCTAACAGAGAGATGTAGAAGACAGCACTCTGTTATGTACTACTTTCTGACCCGTCTTCCATACTGTTGCACTTTGTTGCACAGGGAGAGGAGATGTGAGGAAGAATAAAAGTTAAAATCCTCTCCACAGCTGGCTTTTCAGTGGATCATCACACTAACCAGAGGTTTATGTCTGCATAGCATCATTTAGACACTCTAGTTTAACTATTGGCTAATTTGGCACCTGTCTCACCACCTAACTGCACAGATATTTTTTGCCCTACTGGAGTTTATTTTATTGATACCTTTCACGTTTTTGTGTCTCAGCAGTTACCGGGTAAGAACAATATCATCATACTAATGAAAATTAAACCAGAGCTGCATAGATTAAAAATATGGGCCTCAGGATGAGGCAGAGACTAATTTCTTTTTGTCACGAGCTATTCAGTGCTCATTTCCAAGCTCCAGATAGCATTTAGAGTTAGACATGATGACTCATTATGCATCTCTATTAATAGTTTTTTTTTTTCCTTTTCAGAAAGAGGGAAGTGCTCCAGCAGCTTGTCATTCACAGGGGCGGAGCTATAAGGGTGGGCAGGGGGGCCCTGATCCCCTTTGAAATGAGACTGGACAGAAGGAGAAGAGGTGGAACATGGAAGTCATTTAAGTTCTGCAGGGGTTGTCAGTTTCACTCATCAATAAATTCTAAAACTTTGAACATAAAATAAAAATTTTATCTAAAATTAGTTTCACCATGAAACTGTAGCCGTGCTGGTGCTTTTCTTTTTTTCACCTGGTTTAGTTTTAGTGAAACCACGTCTCAGTAAGTGTGTTTAGGAACTCCACATCAACTCAGTTATTCCTTCATAGAATATGAAGGAATTCTTCGTCACCCAAGAAAAGTAAGGATAAATGACTCATTTTTGGTTATTATTAGCCCGTTTCACAAAATGTAAAGAGTTTTGCACGTTTATCACTGGGAACTGTGTGATGTATCAATTTGTTGTAGTGCAAACTTTTCCACCATGCAACAGAGTCTGCAAAACATCTCAAACAAATATTTAGCCTTATAGATTTAATCAAGATTTTCACTTTGGGAAATAAAATCAATCCAATTAAAGCACTCCAAAAAGGACTAAATAGCATGTCATATATAGGGTAGGTGGGAGTCCACCTTAGCTGCAGTGCATGACCCCACCAGTCCCCACGAGCGGGAGCATTTCCATGGCAACAATGGTGCAAATTAAACTATAAGGTTGCTCAAACCCTGTTTTCACAATGGTGTTCACTAAGCTAGTGCTATATGAGCTACTTTCATTTTACAGTATGCTAGCAAGACTGCTAGTTGGTTTAAGGTAAAGCAGGAAACTGTGGAGATTTTAACATTTTAAACAGGAAGATTGAAAAACAAAGAGAAAGAAAAATATTTCTGACTTTTTGTAAAGAGGAAGGACACAGATCATGTCAAAACAGTCCCCATTCCCAGTATTAGCAGCTCAACAGTTCCCAAAATGAAGCTAACCACCCAGAGATCCAGTCTACCACCACCGTACAGTAAACTAGGACTGATCCTCCTTCTATCGCATCAAACTCCACATCTTGCACCCAAAAACAACCAACTCACCTTCCTGTGGACTTGTTTCATTCTTTTGGAAGATTTATCAGTTTATTATTGTATAGATTTTCTATTTTTCATGTGTCTAACATGGCCACAGCTATCACAACAGCGTCAGATATGTCTGGTGTTCACGGCATTCAGGAAATTTTATGAGGCAAAAGAAAAAGACACGTTTATACCGTCTTCCTTCTGTAGCTACCTGTCTCCTATTGTCCAGTAGTAATATCTATGTAAGAGTTACAGAGATTTCCTAATAGGAAAGTTCCCCTTTCCTCTTTCCCTCTTGATAAATTAGAATTAGATGCACATAAGCTTTGGCATAAACAATCCTGCAGATAGGGATATGAGTGGTCTGGCTAAGCAGAGTTTGCTCCTATAATTCCAATAAGCAAAGCAATGCTGGGAGCATAAACATGCTCAGTAACACCTTAGCGATAGCAGGAACAGAGAGACTCTCATCACGAGCCCTGCAATCCAATTTTCACATTATGCCGGGCGAATCATTACTGCCAGGCAATAGCATATCGATGCTTCGCTTAACTTGGCACGGTGAGCCAGGTCTGCATTCTTCAGCTGGTCTAATGGCAGTGTGGGAAGCTTTTTCATTCACTAAGAAAAGCCTGTGCTGTTTGTATGGCTCAGAGCATCACAGAGAATTGTTTCCTCGGGGGGTAAATAGAAGAAACTGAGACAGGTAATCAAATGGAGCAACATATAAGTAAGAAAGGAAGACAAAAACAGCAAGGTTTTCCAGCAGACTAATTAAAAATCAATACCTGAGAAAGTCTTATCTCTAGAAGAAGACTAGTGGATTGAAGATGTGAAGAAAAATCCGCATCTGAAGTGAACTTTTCCCTTTTAGTATGAATGTGGGTGATTAGTGCTTGTAAGCTAGCTAGAGGAAATAAACACCGCCATCTAGTGTTGTTTGTGATTCTGTTGGATTGAATCTGTCGCCGAAACGCCTTTGAAATGCTTCACCTCATCTCAAGCTCTGCTCCTCTGCCTCCTTATCTGGTCTACTGCCAGGCAAACAGATGCACACAAGCTCTGCAGGAATTCAGACTCATGATACTGAACACCTAGGATCAATTTCTTTCTGGGACCGCAGCCAGAAACACTTGTTTCCTGCACTCACAACCTGTGACACTTTACTCATGTTAACAGAGAGGTTCACTACCAGGTTAGGCTGCATTTTATTATTAGACGACAGGATTTCTCACAACACAAACACTCTCAAGCAGCTTTGAGGTGTCAGTCAGCTTCAAGTAAATCCCCACATGTCCCTCCTTTTATTCTTCCTCATAGGAAGCAACTAAATCCCCGACACCTTCGTCACAAGTGTGGACTTCCTCTGATTTTTGTTTTGTGCGTTCGGTAAGAGTCTCAGATAGGCGAGGCTGACACGAGGCAGGAGGAGAAATACCTCCAACGCTGAGATTGCAGAGGCATTTTTGTTGCTTGCGAGGATATTGATATGGCCTTTGTTGCAGAAAGGGGGCAGTGAAGGTGGAGTTTGAGCCAAGGAAACATGTCCGTAGCTTATTACTGCCTGAGGGTGCAGCAAATCTGAGGGACGGGAGACAGATCTCCACATTCTGGCCCAAAGCCGTAAAAAGAAAAGGAAACAACAGTAGAAATAGTCCAGTTGATATGAGAATACACTTTGAGAAAGGATATCATCTATCCTGTCCCCAAACACATAAGCCGCCATCTGAGACAGCTTGTGTTTTCACTGACAAAATTCTGACTCACATTAAATCAAGACCTGTGCATTGCAGGCATGGCATTCACCTCCGACAAGCTTTTATCATTCCACCACAGTGGGCTGAAAGGATTTACATCTTATTCAGTTCAGCTTTATTTGAATCCAAAGTCCAATTCAGTCTATTTCACTGTGATCCAATTAAAATTAAATTACAGCAAACTTACATAACTCAATTAAAAATATGGTCTTCTAAACAGTCGTAGGAAAAATGTCCTACCTAAGGTAACCCAACAGTCTGCAGTTCATCCATCCTGAACAGGAATCTGGAGACAGACAAGAGGAAAAACTCCAGCAGAACCAGAGTGAGGAGAGGAGTAAACTGGGCCGACTAAGCAGGAGGCTCTTTATGGATACAGGGGCATGGGGTCAAAGAGGTCAAAAAGGTAAGGATCCCATTGGTGGATAGATGAAGACCAGGTGACACAGGAGACAGTTCTGGCAAGGATGCCTGGACAGCAGCAATCTCCTCGTGTACACAAGTAGGAACCAAGAGTAGGGAGCCCAGCAGGGTCTGCTCGGAGACAGGACATGGAGGCAGAGGTGAAGGAGGAGCATCCCACTCAGAAAAAGAACCAAAAGCAAAGGCGTGCTGGCATCTGACACTGGAGCTGACAGAAGACCAGAAGGCAGGCCCACATTACAGCTGTTTAGGATCATTGCGTTGTTTCTGGATCTATATCAAGGTTTCATTTCTGGTTTATAAATGTCTTAATGGTTTTGGGGATTTTAATTGGACCTGCTTTTACCTTATAAATCCTCATTGACCATGACACTGGATTTCTAATCCTTATGATAGTCAGGACATGTAGCCATGCTTCCACTCTTCAAAGCTGCAGGAAACATTGATGTTTTAAATGTAT
>JBAMIG010000023.1:18003024-18014387 GCA_037177335.1 Kiunga ballochi | reverse complement strand
ATATACATACATATATACATACATATATATATATTTAATTGCTACAGAACTTTTTTGGCATCTTTTAGTGAATAATCTGGGACTTTTTGCATTCATCTTTTGAATCACCTTCACTATTTTTATTAACCTCTTTCAGTAGATCTAATTGACCCCTCATCTTTACCAGTGTTTTTCACTCACTTGACGTCCTTGAAGAAACAATTTAAGCAATTTAAGTCTGAGGAATTTCAGCCTGGATTTATTGTACATCTTTGGGTCTAGTTTGGTATCACTGCTGCATCTCACAAAACCAATCAGAGGTTTGTTCTGAAGACTGGAATATGACATTGTAATAAATTTAACTGTGACGGCCGGACTATAACAGAGCGGCCTGTTTCATCTATCAGAGTTTAGCACTGTGAAATATAATTTTCCATATTCCTTTCTTCAGTGTTGTTCAGCAACATTGCCCTTCACATGACACACAGCATTGTTTACCAACAAAGACCAGAAATCTTTCCAGTCTGATGATGTTTCATTTTTTGTTTTAAGCTATTTTGGTGTCTAAAAACTTCCATTCCTCATCTGTACCACTTATTTTAATAAAGGATCACAGGTAGGTGGACCATATCCCAGCAATCATTGGGGGAGAGGCAGGGTACACCGTGGACAGGTCGCCAGTCCATCACAGGGTTACACAGAGACTAAATCAACCAGTCACACACACATTCCTTCCAACTAATCAACCTTTTGTATCTGAGAGTGAGAACGACTCAATGAAGGAATCTAACAGGACATCATAACTACTGGTCAGACTGACGTGTCGCTCTACACCAGAGCCTTTTTGTTTGTTTGTTTATTCCCTTTCCATCCTCCCCCTACAGTAGTCCCTTTGTTTTATTGCGAGAACAAAATTTCATCACACAATTTGGTCTTTGGGGTAAGTCCACCCAGCTTATTCAGCGTTGAGTTGTGCCAGAAAGTTGGACAAGGCTCCTTCTGATGAGGAGAGTTAAGCTACGTGTGGAAATGCTGGAACAGTTGAGTCTTTTGCTTGCTCTAGGAGTAGACGTGGATCGGACAGAGTTCAGTCGATTGTTCCAATCCAAGGAGTCTACTGATTTAACCCACGTTGAGATGGGAAGGCTAGGTGTGCTTCAGAGCTTAACCCTGGAGAGGAGTTGTAGCTCTGGATTAAGAACTAAAGGTAGACAGGAACTTTGAAAACTAATTAAAAACAAAGTTGCATAAAGTGTTTTAGCAGAGCAATATTGTCCTGGTTTTGTTTAATGGATGTTTCCTGCTGCCCAACATTCCCGTATCTTTGTCATATTTAGCATTTTCAATGCTCCAAATGAAAGATATAGACTGCAGGGAGGCCTGTTCAACTCCCATCAAGTCTTTAAATCTCTAAATGCGTAAAAAAAAAAAAAGGCAGCATCTGTAACTCCTTTATAGCTATCATGGATGATGCACATTTTGCACTATTCCCCTATAAGAACTCTGATACATTGAAGGACATCCCATTTAAATCCACCCCATCACAAAACAAGTCACCAGATTTGAGTTTTAACCTTCATTTGTGGATTTCAGGGTGAATTGTATTCACAATGATTTCTGGAAGTCTTCCTGAGTCCATGCATTGATTCCCAGTAGAAAAACATGTCTGTTTTTATCACCAGCATCCAGCCTTGCCCCATGCATGCAGACTTAAACTTAAACTGGTCCATAATCACTCTAAACAGAAACCCAGCTTGAATTTCAGTGTCTTTTAACTTAAAGAGCACATCTTCCTATTCATAATTAATCAAATCAAGTGTACATGTTAACAATAACACGTTTCCATGTGTGGGTAGCTGCAAGGATGTCTGGGTGTGAAGGCAAAGCAGCTCTGCCTCTCCAAACTGAGGCCCTCGGGGATAAACAGGCAGAAAAGAAAGTGCTCCCCTGAAACACACTTTTAATGCAGCCCCCAGTTTCCACCCCAGGTGGGAAAGAGATAACGTCTCTGATTTGAAACTGCGCCTTCATCAACTCCACATCCTCACTTATGGCTGTGACTGTGTAAACATTTAATGAAACGACTCTGTTTAGTGCCACAAGTTCCTTAAAAGTTGAACAAGTCGCCTTTTTTTTTTTTACACGACCAGCGGCGATGAAAGTAGCAAGAGAGGATGGAGGGTGTAATAGGGATCTGGGTGGAGATAGGGAGGAAAGATGGGTTGTGGGGTAGAGGGGTTGACTCTTTAAACACTCACATATGCCCATGCGTGTCGAGACTGCTGATCCGCTGGGAAATCAGTGCCCGGGAAGCCGTCAGGCTTCCTGGAAAGCTCCCCATCTCTAAGCACAGAGATCTGACATTTTGAAATGTGAGGCGGCCAAACCACCTGCCACATCCAGAGGTTTGAAACGAGGCTCCGATGAAACAGACAGCGATAGGAAATGGGCCTCATTTGTAAAATTTTTAGATCTCCATGCTCCCATTCTCCTCCTCTATCCTCCTTCGTTCTCTTTGCCTTTCTCTCCAGATTCATCATCATTGAGCTATAACTTTTGGAAGTGTCTGGGTTTCTCTGTAATGAGAACAACCCCCTAGATATTATTGATCTATGTCCTCAATTACCTTCCAACTCTCAATTATTTAATACAGTTCCGGCTCCTTTACTTCCAGAAGTTGTTCAAAGGGAACAGAAGAAGGTTTAACTCTCCAATCCCACCTCTTCTGGCACATAGGAAGTGTTTCTCTACTGAATGTCTGTTCTGATGTATTCTGCACCATAATGGAGTCTCGAGGGTGCTGGTTTGTAAGGCAAAGCGTTTCCTGACTGCTTCCAAGGTGACCACATCTCTGCGCTTTGTGATGCTACAGCAGCTCTACTTAAACTGCATGTCTGAAAGAGGAGATTTACTGTGTTGCTCGAGCTGTGGAGCAATTTGTATCATTATCCAATTTCATAGAGGCGATGTGACAGAAAGCAGGGCTCAGATCATAAAGAGTGAATGTGAGCCGAGTATCTGTCAAACACCCAGGAGCTGAGAGAGGAAACAGTTGTGAAACTCTAATGTATTCAACCAGGGTTTATTGGTACACTTGACTTTATTGGAACCCCTTGTATGCTTAAGAGAAACTAAGAGAACTTTTGAAACAATCCTGCAGCGCCTCTAATCAGTCAATCAAAATGCTGCACAGCAAAGTAAAGGTGTGCAAGCTCCTCTTCACAGAGCTTTTACACGCAGTGCAGAAAAACAAGTTCAGGCTGTTTGGAGTGCAAATGTCTCTTAGGCAGCTTTTTTTTTTTACATTTTATCTGACTTCTTTTCATTTCTTTTGATAACCATTGGCTCATATTACCAACCAAAGCAGATTCTTCTAGAGATATTTATTATTAGCATTTTTCCACTTAGAGCATCCATGTCAAATGTTTCAGATGGTTTCTGGTGAATAAACTGCACAATATATCTGAATAAATGTAGGTAATTTATTCAATTTAAACCTGTTTATTTTTAAAGAAACCTTTCTTAATGTTTATTATCAGACAAATTGGCTTCATTCAAAGCAGCTCACTATATCCAGTTATAATCCAGTTAAATCCAACTCATTAATGCCCAAATTAGTTTATAACAGCATTTGCATTCATATTTTGTTTCCTGGTTAAGGAAAACAATGGATTGCAATAAAAGTTTAGTACATTCTCACATCCTGAGTTGCACAAGACAACAAGAGAAGAAGAACCCATCTTTCATTTCCTGCAGAACCACAACCAGGAAGAGACACCATCCAGCTGGTGGAGTGGACAGGAAAAATTGGGTCAACAAGCATCATCAAGTCATATAATATGGCATCGTTGCATTGCGTCATATTGTAACATTGCAGCATTTTGCAATGCAGCGATTCGCATCGCAGCGTTTTGCATTGTTGTATTGTCAAATTGCACCGTAGCGCATCATTGCATCGTAGCGCATCATTGCACTGTGGCGCATCATTGCACCATGGCGCATCATTGCACTGTGGCGCATCATTGCATCATAGCGCATCATTGCACCATGGCGCATCATTGCACCGTGGCGCATCATTGCACTGTGGCGCATCATTGCATAGTAGCGCATCATTGCATCGTAGCGCATCATTGCATAGTAGCGCATCATTGCATCGTAGCGCATCATTGCACCATGGCGCATCATTGCACCGTGGCGCATCATTGCACCATGGCGCATCATTGCATCATAGCACATCATTGCACCATGGCGCATCATTGCACCGTGGCGCATCATTGCATCGTAGCGCATCATTGCACCATGGCGCATCATTGCACCGTGGCGCATCATTGCACTGTGGTGCATCATTGCACCATGGCGCATCATTGCATCGTAGCGCATCATTGCATCGTAGCGCATCATTGCATCGTGGCGCATCATTGCACCGTGGCGCATCATTGCACCATGGCGCATCATTGCATCGTAGCGCATCATTGCACCATGGCGCATCATTGCATCGTAGCGCATCATTGCACCATGGCGCATCATTGCACCGTGGCGCATCATTGCATCGTAGCGCATCATTGCACCGTGGCGCATCATTGCACCGTGGCGCATCATTGCACCGTGGCGCATCATTGCACCGTGGCGCATCATTGCATCGTAGCGCATCATTGCATCGTAGCGCATCATTGCACCATGGCGCATCATTGCACCGTGGCGCATCATTGCACTGTGGCGCATCATTGCATCGTAGCGCATCATTGCACTGTGGCGCATCATTGCACCATGGCGCATCATTGCATCGTAGCGCATCATTGCACCGTGGCGCATCATTGCACCGTGGCGCATCATTGCATCGTAACGCATCATTGCACTGTGGCGCATCATTGCACTGTGGCGCATCATTGCATCGTGGCGCATCATTGCACTGTGGCGCATCATTGCATCGTAACGCATCATTGCACTGTAGCGCATCATTGCACCGTGGCGCATCATTGCACCGTGGCGCATCATTGCATCGTGGCGCATCATTGCACTGTGGCGCATCATTGCATCGTGGCGCATCATTGCACCGTGGCACATCATTGCACTGTGGCGCATCATTGCATCGTAACGCATCATTGCACTGTAGCGCATCATTGCATCGTAGCGCATCATTGCACCATGGCGCATCATTGTACCGTGGCGCATCATTGCACCATGGCGCATCATTGCATCGTAGCGCATCATTGCACCATGGCGCATCATTGCATCGTAGCGCATCATTGCACCGTGGCGCATCATTGCATCGTAGTGCATCATTGCACCATGGCGCATCATTGCACCGTGGCGCATCATTGCACTGTGGCGCATCATTGCACCATGGTGCATCATTGCATCGTAGCGCATCATTGCATCGTAGCGCATCATTGCACCGTGGCGCATCATTGCACCATGGCGCATCATTGCATCGTAGCGCATCATTGCACCATGGCGCATCATTGCATCGTAGCGCATCATTGCACCATGGCGCATCATTGCACCGTGGCGCATCATTGCATCGTAGCACATCATTGCACCGTGGCGCATCATTGCACCGTGGCGCATCATTGCACTGTGGCGCATCATTGCACCATGGCGCATCATTGCATCGTAGCGCATCATTGCATCGTAGCGCATCATTGCACCATGGCGCATCATTGCACCGTGGCGCATCATTGCACTGTGGCGCATCATTGCATCGTAGCGCATCATTGCACTGTGGCGCATCATTGCACCATGGCGCATCATTGCATCGTAGCGCATCATTGCACCGTGGCGCATCATTGCATCGTAGCGCATCATTGCACCGTGGCGCATCATTGCACCGTGGCGCATCATTGCACCGTGGCGCATCATTGCATCGTAACGCATCATTGCACTGTGGCGCATCATTGCACCGTGGTGCATCATTGCACTGTGGCGCATCATTGCATCGTAACGCATCATTGCACTGTAGCGCATCATTGCATCGTGGCGCATCATTGCACCGTGGTGCATCATTGCATCGTGGCGCATCATTGCATCGTAGCGTACATTCTGTGATACTGCGTCACATCACACCCTCATTTTGCATTTAGATTATATAAAATGTTGTATTTTAATGGAAAATGACTAAATGATTGTGAGACTTGTAATGGTGTTGAATAGAATGGTTTTGTAGCTGTTTTCTCTGTCATCGGGGCAGGTGTTTGGATGGGAAAGTTTCAAATGATTGATTTATCGTGGCTGCCCTTAGTGAGTTTAAACAAGATGTGTTGTTAAATTGGGGTAAACAGAGCAGATGTGAAAAGCAGACGGGAGATCAATGGAATTCAACTGGACATTGTTTTCTTAGCTGTTAACTGTTGTCACAGCAACTGAAAGTATGTGGGGGCAGTGAGGAAGGATCTTCAGACCTTCACACACAGCCAACTGTGTTTAAACTTTTCATTTCACTGCAGCACCAATAATTTCCTCATCAATATAGTATCATAATCCCATCCTATTGTTTTGCATTTCAACACATTGTTTTTATCCTTGGTTACCATATTGTATTATTATGTATCACATCATACTGTCTAATTATTTCTTAACCCTCAGCAAGTATTACTAATAATAATATGACATTCAACATGATATAATATAAGAGAAAAGAGAATAGCCTATGTTTACTATTTATTATTTATTAATGTTTACTACCTGAAGTCAAGCTGGAAGCTGCAGCCACAGAGAAGGCTCTTATTACTGAAGCTCTTCTTCACATTGTACTTTTAGAAGCTCCACATGTGGTGTGTTTACCACAAAGTCTTTTTTGAACACTTAGCTAAACTATACTACACTGATTCACCAACCTGTTCCTTATGTTAACAACCTGGGTTTAAAGGCCAACAAGTTTTATACTGTTTAATCCCTCATTTCTGTATATTTTGCTTGCAAACGATCACATCTTCTTGTAATCGCTGAAAGTGTCTCTACAACAGCTCTGAGCTGTTTTTTTGCTCACTTTCAGTCATCGTATTATGTGCGATCCTTTACAGGAGAATTTGGTCTTTATATAAGTTGCTTGTTTATTTTTTGTTGAATAAACTACAAATAATTGAAGAATTAAAGAGATACAGAAACAGAACAAGTGGTGTTTCTACATAAATGAGGCAGCTTTGAATTTTTTTAAGGGTAAAGTTTTAAATATGTGCATTTAAATATCAAAGTCATTGGGCAGAAATGAGTCGGGGATTAAAAAACACAAAATAAACGTACGGCAGATGAACGGGATCTGGAAATGATGCCCATAAGAAATGGGAACGCATCAGGCAAAGCGCTGACCTCGTGCCTGGACCTTCTGTTGTATTCCCATCAGAAATGGCCTTGAGGCGCCTGGCCTCTCTCAAGAGGCTTCTTACTTTAAAATGAGTAGGAACAGGAAAAGCTCTATTATTGATATTCTATACGTGTTTCCGTGTTTTAATTAACCACTGCACCTGTTCCATATTTTCAGTATATGGTTGCTTGTGCGTTTTCTGTTGTTCAGAACATCCTGGACTAAAATCCTTTTATATGCAGCTGTTCCCATATGAGCAGTGACAATTGTGCATAATTTAATGCATTTTATTGAGAACATTTTTATGAAAGAGGAGAGAAGGCTTGGCTTGTTCTCTTATAGGAATACGTATCTACCCTGTCACTATGAGACCAGAGGCAGCAGCACAGCTGCATTGCAGGGTGTTTATGCAGACTTTAACCTCTGTCATGTGTGCACTGCTGCATTTTAAACTTTGCTCACATCAGATAATGTCAGACATTGATTATTATCCTGAGATAATGATGCATATATTTGTGCATGCGTGCATGCATGCAGTTTTCATGTACAGTAAGTCTGGTGTGTTCAGTTTAATGAAGTCCTTTTAATGAGAAATTAATCTGAAAGTAAAACATTTAATATCTGTTTATGTTGGTAAAGGGAAAATGTTGTCACTGCTGGTTTATGCAGTGTTTCCATTGCAGTGAAGTCGCTTTAGCAGCGTTTTAAAGAGGTCTGGCGCCCTCTAGCAGCCATATTCATTCACATTTTGGTACATTTTCCCCTCTTATCACACTGATCTGTCATCATAAACCAGCTAGTGTGCGATTCAGTTTCCACCCACTGGAACCCCCCTCTCTCCGTTGCTCTTTCTACACTGTGATCAGCCTGCATTTCATTCCCACTTTGTTGTAATTTTCTGCAGCAGATGTCCTGCAGATGGCAAAGAAATCACTTTGGGCCATGAAGGACTTCACTGAAGGAAATCCATGTAATCTGCCACGTCTTTCAGTTAATCAGGAGGCTTAATAAGTCATGAAATCCTTCATAGTGTGACTAGGTTGCAGATTCAATAGGCACACATGAAGAGCCGAGGCGTCTGAGGCGTGTGGGGAGTTCTGCGTGCCATTTTGGGAAAGCAAGGCGGGCAGAATCCGTTTTACAGGATGGACTATGACTAATAAAATACATCTGCACACAGTTGATGAAGAGTAAAACCACAAGAGAGCAACGTCGTTCCTTTTCAATTTCCCCAGCTGCAAAATGCTAATGTTACAAATGCCCCACCTGTTTATTCAGGTTTATTCACTCTCAATGTGCTCACCCCACCTAATGAAAGCTACCACGCCCCACCGCTCTGGTGGAGAGGCTCACTGATCAGCTTTAGAAAGGCGGGAGTGAAACCTATTCAAATGGGGAAAAAATAGGTCAATCCTCACCTGAGAGGAAGCTAAATCAATAAAATGTTCCTTTTTTTATTATATAAACACATCCAAAACATGACATTAATATAATTTGTTGTTTTTCTTGTGTTTGTTGTGTTTTATGTATCTTATTTCCTATGCACTTTTATATATTTTGCATGGAGCAGTGTTAGCTTAAGCTAATGAGAAGGACATTTAAGGCTTTTTTCTGATTGCATCACAGCTGGGAACACGACATGATGACAGCCATTCCTGTCAATGTTTAAATAGAGAGCAACTTTATTCATTTAATGATAATTAATGAACATTATTATCATTATAAAAGCAGGTGTTGTGTGTTCAGAGCTAGGGTGAGGAACTAATGAGACTGCTGATGCTTTCAGGAGCATTTCCTGCACCGCAAACACAAAAATCCAAAGGACTCCGCTCAGTAATTATACAAACTGTGAAAGTTTTTCTGTATTTGGAGAGCAGCTCCGAAACAGCGACGTCAGCTGAACTGATACGGCTTCTTGTCACGTAAAACCACAGGAATGTCAGCTCTGTGTTTCAGCAGTTTTATTTCTACAGGACATTTCAGGTACAAGATGGTTTAATATGCTTTACATAAAAGATGAAAAGCATTAGAGATGCTGCAACAAACAACAAAACACAATAATAAACAAAGTGTGATTAAATGCAGAATCAGTTAAAAGTTACGGTGCAGATTTCCGGCACAAGAAAAAAGTTCTAAAATGGGTATTAAAGCGTCTCCATGTGGTGAAAGTTTCATCTCTGCTGGCAGTTTGCTCCACATGTTTGCAGCATGACAGCTAAATGCTTCTTCTCTGTGTTTAGTCTGGACTCTGGTCTGGTCTCAGGATCTGAGCGCTCTGCTTGGTTTATATCCTCTGAACATATCACAGATACATTCGAGGCCTGAATCATTCTGGGATTTATAAACATAAATAAAATAAAATCTATTCTGCGACTGACTGGAAACCAGTGAAACCTGTCAGCAGCGTTTTGCTTTATGCACTGAGAAACTGCAAACAAGCAGAGAAGAAGAGAGGATAGAGGATGGTTTACTCACATTTTCTGTCAATTTTACATCTAAATATAGAAATCAATTTAAATTAAATTACATGTAAAATGCTAAACATTAAATATGAAACATTTTGAACTATTTTAACTCAAAACAAATCCAGTTTTCATGTTTAATAAATATGTGCAACTTTTAATGCCATTTAAATGAAACATATTTATAGAAATAATGTTATGGTGGGCCTTAATTATTGTGGCATTAATAGTTCCTTATAATGAGAATAATTTGGATGGAGCATCATGTTTATATATGAAAGGAAACTTTTGTCACAGCCCTTAAACCTTTTCAGCTCCTATCGTTTCGTAGACGTTTGATGCAACTTGTGTGTCGTAAATCCAAACAGGCTCATGAATAAACAAAAATCTCAGAGAACATGAAAGTAACAAACCGTGGATCTTTATCAGATTCATCCTAAGGAAAGTTTCCTTTACATCTGTGTGGAGTTATTGTCAGACAACCTGCTGAACATGTCACGTCCTGCAATGCATCATATGGACGCATGATGTCCACATCTGTCCTAACATCTGCTACAGCTGCAGTGATATTTACCAACCAAACAAGTCCAGCTGTGACAATATTCACTTTTTAAATCTGGAAGAGACGGGTCTTTATGATTACTGTGTGTGTGTGTGTGTGTGTGTGTGTGTGTGTGTGTGTGTGTGTGTGTGTGTGTGTGTGTGTGTGTGTGTGTGTCCTATGTGACTTTGGCCTGTTTACACCACGCTTCTACCAGAAACAGAAAAGTTTTCCTTTTGAATTGAAACACATTAACATAACAGATAGAAACTATCTCTGTGCAGGAAAAACACAATGAGGTCTCAAAAGCTCTTAGTGCACATGCCAGGCCTGTGATGGGAAGTGAAACTCTGCAACGACACACCCGGGTGTGTGCCGGATCATCATAGGACCGAGACTTACAGGCAGCTGAGATGTTGTGCGCTTCTGGTGCATGTAACCCAGAGATCCGCCGTCCAGAAGAGTTTTGATGTATCCCTGTTCCAGCGCACAATGCTTCCATTAAATGAACCCAAAAACCGATCAAGTTCAGCATAATGACTGATTCACTGTGTTGGACCAAGAATACATGGAAAACCTGCAGGATTGTGGTGCTCGAGAACCAACTTTGGGCACCCTGATGTAACATGTTCTTCCTCACTGAACAGGTTTACCTGGATGAAGCAGATAAAAGAAAAAGATGCAACAGGTCAAATGAAACATGGAGGTCCAACATGCAGGTCACACGCTAATATGAAGATACCCGCACACGCCTCATATTGCATTGTACACAATGCAACATTTCACTTTGGAGGTCGTTGTTAGAGCTTTGTTACTATGGAAAACGAGCTGTCAGATCACAACCTCACCTTTGTGTTTCAGTATCTCAACAAGACCTGAGGGGGTTGAATCTAAAAGAATCTCTATAGGGAAATGTCTCATAAAGGAAATGTTGGGATCTCAGGTTGACAGAGGATATTCCAGCCTGGAAGCATCCTCTCAGAGCATCTTCAGCATCATCAGACTGGGGGGCGGGGACACGTGCCGGGTGGTGTGGGGGGCCGCCAAGGTGGTCCAGTCCACTCCACCTGGTGTCTGGTCG
>JBAMIG010000023.1:17627436-17639667 GCA_037177335.1 Kiunga ballochi | reverse complement strand
ACTTAGACTCGGACTCTCACTCTGAGGACTCGAGAGTGACTTGGACTCGAGAAATGGTGACTCGACTACAACACTGGTTTCTGGTGGAAAATGTAACAAGCTTCCCTCAGAGGGCTGGAAAGCAGACAGGGACTGAAAGTCAGTGTGAAGAAAAAAAATCCCGTCAGGAATTAAAATCACTTCTAATTTATTTTTTTTAACTGAAAAGATCAGAAAAGCCTCAGAGCCTCTGCTACAGTAAAACAAGCTATTACCTTTATATCAGTGTTATTTATGCAACATTTACTGCAGCACTGTGATGCATTTCTCTGTTCCTCCACCAGATGGCGGTGTTATTTTAATTAGAACTCCAGACCCTGGATGTGATACTGATCCAAAGTTTTACTCACACTTTGGTTGAACATATCCGTCTCGTGTCGAAGGGTTGTGTACTGACAGAGATGCTGCCTGATCATCTCCACGCGCTCCATCTCCAGCCTCTCCAGCTCCTGAGGACGACAGGAAGTGAGACAAATGTGAATCTGATCTCACATCTCCACATGAAACACACACACACACACACACACACACACACACACACACACACACACACACACACACACACAGGTCCTTACCAAACTAGTGGTGACTATCTCCTCAAACCATTTGGACTGCGACTGATTATAAAGGTCGACGCAGCGCATCAGATCGTCTCCTGGCACAGAGCAGAAAAACAACAGGCTCAGATGTGTGTTGGATAAAACGTCACACAATCCAGCAGATGGTGCAACACAAACATTTCTCCATGATGTGATCGACACAAAGCAACGCAGAAGGATAACAGATCCAGATCAGAGAGATATAATGCTAATAAACATGAGCGTCTGAGGTGAGTTGGAGTCTAAATAAGTGACACATCGGATCCTGAGAAGGTCTGAACCATGGTTACCATGATTTCCCTGCTTTAACACACCAGACTCAGATGAATGAGTCACTGTGCAGATCTTCATTGGTTGCCGGAGTCAGATATGCTGGAGCACCGTAGTCGTCTTCTAACTGGACTGTTATGAACTTTAAGATTTACCAAGCCGGTCCCAGAGACTCTGAGATGAACATGGTGTTTCTCTGCTTCCTACCATCTGATCTTAGTCTACATGTGACCTTATTGTCCTTCTCAGATGGATGGACATCAGCAGCTGCTTCTCTGAGATCAGTATAGATGTCTTTCCTCCTTGGCGTTGTGTCGACACATGCGCCGGTTTGCTTCCTGCTTCTCCACATTAACCTTACCACCTCAATGCCTAACCAGTTGCTTGACTGATGTGTCGAGAACAAGCTGCAAGAGATGAGGTCCATACATCTCCTGCTAATTGCTATGGAAGTGGTAACGATGGGCTTTTCTGCATCTATTCAGTAAATAATGACCTGGTCATGTGATGCTGCGTTAGAAGACGTTATGACTGTAAACATCTTGCACCATAAGAACCAGCACGACGTATATATGAGACATCCATTTTCTCAGACATTTTGCATCACTTCATGGTAAAAACTTCATTTTTTTTTATCTTCTTCGCCGAATTGACACCAGAAAACAGAAAATATCACATGGTAATAAATAATAAATCTTTTTTGCATTAAGGGAACATTCCTGCTTCATGGTTTAGGCCTTTAAGGGGTAAGACAGTATTTTACTGACATACTTAAAACTCCTCTATGGATATTTGGTATTTTTGAAGTTGTGTTCTGTATTGTGTGCATGCAGTATTCATTTAGATCAAGTAAAACTGTGTCTGTTGCAGCAGAGTTTGTAGAAAACAGGTCTGTTCAGAATGTGTTTCTATAGATAGAACGTTTCCAAGTTGCTGCTTAATATGCAGATCAGACTTTTTTATCTGAAACTGAAACTAACAAGCGTTTTAAAATGACAGCATTTAATGGCTGGTATGAAATGTAAAGGAGGCGCTGTGGTGCGGGGACATAAAGGTTGCGTAATCCACCGGGATAATGAGGCTTTGTTATGGGCAGACAGATGTCGTGCTTTAGTTGTTTTGGCATCAGTTTCCTCTCTGCAGTCAGACGCCTTGATCGCCATCATGCTGCTGTTTTTTCTGGTTGTGTAAGCAGCACGGAGGAGGGGTTGCTGTGTTAGGACACAGGGTTCGTACTGGTGTGTGACAGCATGCGGTCGACTCGTGACATCACACTCTGGCTGAGTGTTTACATCTGGTCATTTTTCTCAGGTTTCCACCCAACACGTGTCTTTAAAGCAGACTCTTTTTATCCATTCAGTCTGACATCAGGGTCAGTTTTTCCTGTTGGTGAACAGAAGCTCGCTCTCTGAAACCAGTCGGTCTGTTTAGAAAAATGCCTGAACGTCACTTAAAGGTTTCAGATGATGCAAAATTAACTTTTCTAAAGTTTCTCTAACAGCCATGAGTGTCCCACATGCTGTGTATGAAGCCCAAGAATGAGAAAGCTCTCTCACCTTTTCTCACTTGCTCCATCTTTTAGTGAATGTGCGCTCAAACTGGTGAGTGTGGGATCTGTCTCATTATGACCTCATGAAGGGACGTAGCCCCTCCCCCAGGAAGTGGATACTGTTATTGCCATGAAAACTTTGAAACAGTTTTAATTTTTATTCAATTTTCATTTAGTAAATAAAATAAGAAAACTGATGATAAGTGAAATAAAGCAAAATGTAGAAAAAACATTTGACTTATTTTACTTATTAAAAGTAAAATAAGTCTAAATATATATATATATATATATTAATATTAATCAAATGGGGTTAATTTTATATTGAGATAAAATTATCATTTAAATCAAAAGAAGAAAATTTCATGATAATTTTTATTTGGAAAAATAATAATCTTTCATCATTTTATGCTTCTAGGGAACACAACGGAGCAAACAAATTTAAATAATAGCTTGATCCGTGAGTCATAATTCATAAACCTGTCTATGCTTTGTGTTTCATATTTCATTCGGAGACCTATTGCATCATCTCATGGTAAAAACCCATTAAATGCAGTCTGATAGACGCCTTCTGCCCTCTGGTGGATACTTTTGGCACAACAAAGATGATGACAGTTTAGACAGGAGTCTGTAACTCCAGTCCTTCAGAGTTATCATCCTGCAGGTTTTAGTTTTCCTCATTCAAATGAAAAAGTTCTTTCACAACTTGTCATCTTGCTCCTGATTCAGCCATTGATTTGGCTCAGGTGTTGCAGACTGGAGTCAGAGAGCCCAGTTTCACACAATAACAAACTGTACATACATGCAAATAATAAACAAACCTCCAGAGGTGTCAGACAATCATTTTAAAACATCTCCACGATGTTAAAAAGAAGAAGAAAAAGTATATAAAATACACCCTGAAATGAACAAGTGATATAGACGATGGTTCAATGGACGAGTTTCTGGGACATTTTGCTTCCCATCTAAGTTAAAACTTGACTCAAAATCCTGTTGAACATTATCTGCTACTAGTCTTTCACCTCATAGATGCCAGGAAGGGGAAGATTAACTATAATAATGTTGATATAACATGTAGTAAATGCTATAGATTTCAGATAACTTCATCAGATGATGTCGTGTTTATAGATAACATTATAACGCTAGTAATGACGATGTTGTTTTATCTTGTGTTCATGTTTAAACTTTGCATCACCTTTAGTCTGAAGTACTTTATTTTAAATCGTCTTTTTAAAATCTTATGAAAAATCCTCTGTTTCATCATTTCTGTGATAAATGCAGAGCGCCATGCAGCTGCAGGTCATGACAATGCATAAAAGCCTAAACTATAAATGATGGCTTCCTCTAAAAAAAACCTTCATGTGCTTAAAAGGATTTACAACTCAGCAAACGATAAACCCCTAAAATGCCGTCTTTAAGTATTATTTTAAAAAAAAACAGAGCAGTTCTTCAAATAATCTAAAGTCCATAATCCCCATGTCATACTAAATAACTTTGTGGGATGGTATTTTCTGCAGTGGGCTTATTAATGAGCATGTGCAGAATGTGTGAGTGTCACTTCACCCCTTTCAGAAAACAGCCTGATGGAGCAGAATGTCTTTCTCTTTCCCTTCTTCTGTTCTGCTTTAATATTAATAAATAGCTATAAAGTCCCAGCCTGGTTTGAAGCACTGATAAGGATTATGATTCATGTGGAAAGACAAACACAGACGGTCTCAAATAATATCTCCAATGAGGAGCTTAGAAAGCTCTGGAGGAGGACTCAGATTTTATGTCCAGTATCTTAACCCTTTACAGGCCAATGTGTGGTAAAACACGTTTGCATATTTAATTAGCCATGCAGTCCCACCTAACAGCCACAAGTCGCTCATTGTAAAGGCAGACTTCAGCTTAAAACAGCTGGTAAACAGATAAAAGCCATGCTAATCATGTTAAGTGGGTGAAAGTCATCTGGATGCTACAGAATCCTGATTGCAGCTTGTTTTTTGCTCTTGTTCTGGTAAAGGACGGCTAACAGCTAGCATTTGCTAGCAAATACAGAACTGCTTTGGTCAATCTGTACACAACCAAACAGATGAGCAGGAATTAGCCTGAGCATTGGCTGCAGTCGGATGTTTACTCACACTGAGATGTTCAGACACTATTTGGCTAGCAGTTTAGCTAGCTAGCATTTATCATCCTGAAAGAAGACAACACAAGCTAAATATGTTGGAGGTTAGTGAGGCCTAAGAGGAAAGTTCAATGGGTTAGGGTTGGGATACCCGACACGTCTCACCTCAACAAACCAATCAAGCTTTGATGCTTCATGTCTGATGTTGAGTCTTAAGACCGTTTTAGTGCACATTCATTTAGCATTTAGCATCATGAAGCTTTAACATTGCAGCTGTGGTGGTTTTCTCCGTTATCAGTCTGGGTTCAGAACACTGCTGACTCTGGATCTGAACGAGCAGAACCGCAAGCTGGACGCCCCACAGAGGCAAACAGGAACTGAAGCGTTGACCATCATTCTGGCTGTTTGGAGTCCTGACACCATGCAAAGACTCAAAGCTGGGAAATCTGCTAGCCTGACCCAAACAAAGCTGCTATCTGAATCTGGCTCCCTGCTGGCCTAAAGGCCAGATGTGAAGCTCTTCTGTGGACCATCTCCCTCACACCTGCAGCGACACATAAAACCTGTCAGGTTGCTCTTATTACCGTAGCGATGTGGCTGCAAGACGAACTGAACCAGTTAACACACATGACCAAATCACACACACCCCCTTAAACCCCTGTCTCAGTCCTTACCCCCACCTTCACACCTGAATGGCTGCAACTTGACCTCGGGGTGCTCCTGGAGGCCCCTCTCCCTCCTCCATCATGTCTTTCTGTATGCTGTGACTCATCTGCCAGGTGTTTTTTAGGCATCTCTAAACTCTAAAACTCTAATCTTGGACTGTGCTGTACTGGAATCATAATAAACGTAGATCTCATCTTATTTTCAGTGCCAACAGAAAACGGTGTTTTTTCAGTTTGCTAAAACAATAAACACCTGATTGCAACCGACAGCCCCTGCCTCATGACCTCTGACCTGCTTGCGTGGATTTCCTGCGAGCCTTTTTGATGTCCTCTTCACCCTTGCTGCTCAGTTTGATCTCCAGCTGCTGAGTCTTCATCTCCAGCTCTTTCTGCCTGTCAGCCAGAGCCTTGCGAGCCTGATGAGACAAAGAGAAGATCACTTTTTCCAGTGCTGATCTCGTCTCTGGAGCTGTTCTGGAGCGGTTTCACGCAGCCAACAGGATCTTATCTCCGGTTCTGCTTTGAATACTCGACTTCCCCACAGATGGATCCATGTGCTGCTCGTCTCTCATAATGATAAATGATAAGACGGATTGGATTTTACAAAGGTTTTGTTTAAAAGAGACAAGAAACAGACGTGCAGTTTTGAAGGGGATAAGGAATTTTACTATTCACACACACACACACACACACAGAGCTGAGTCCTGATACCTTCTCCACCGCCGCGTAGCGACCGACGAGCTGTTTCCGGAGGTCGGCGATGTGGTGGTCGAACCTTTTCATGTCCTTCTTGAAGTTCTCCCTGAATGTCAGCAAAGGTTTCTCCACTTCGCTCTGGAGCTGCGCAGAAAAATGAGATCAACACACTGCTGTAAGCGTTGTGCTGCCGTTGAAACGAGACAAAGCTGCAGACAGTCTCCCGATGAGGAGTTAGTGTCCCTTTATGAGAGACATTTTCAGTCGCATTGCAGCAACTGAGCACATTTAGTCATGTAGATATGATGACTGAGCATCAGAATAAGGAGAGATTTAGGTAACTAAACGTGTCGTGTTTGTTGGTCTGAGATGCTCAGAAACTGCTAGTCTGACGGGACTTTCACACAACCAGTATCCAGCGAGCTGCAGTTTGTCTGGACAACTATGTCTTGTTGAAGTCAGATGGACGGACTGGTTGGAGATAGTCAGGATGATAAAATACTTCCTGTAAACATAATATGAAGGTTTTCACCCAATCACAGTCGGTCCTATCAGAAGTTCATTTTAACAGTATGGTGGATTAAAGTTTCCCTTTAATCTGGTTTATCTGGTTAATCTGTTTACTAAACAAAATGTTTGTGGTAGGGATCATAAGCAGGCGGATCGCACAGAGTCAAAGGAAAAACAAGCCAGTCCCGTCTGTCGCTACTTGTTTTAATATGCAAAATCTAAAACTGCAGCTAGTTGGAAGCTTATCTTTTCATCTTCAGACCCGGTGAAGGAACAATACGCAGAATTACAATCAGATCTAGAAAATATTTCTAGCGTCACAAGATGAAAGCTTCATTTTCATCACAACTTCCTGAATTTATCCTTGGATGAAGCTGTTTTTGTATCCTAGCAACAGCTGAGCAGATGACATCACATGTTGGCAGGTGAACACAGGTGGTTTAACAACAACAGAGCCACTCCCACACAGTGATGCATTCATGCTCACAGCATCTGTGTGTCCTGCAGACACATTTCCAGCTTTCTGTCCTCATCAGCTCGTTCCTTTCATCACCCTGGAATCAAACCTGCTCCTTAACTTTGCTCCTGCTTTTTTTTATTTTTTATTTTAAATTGTAATTTTAATTAGAATTTTAATTTAATTTATTTTTAATTTTTATATTTATTATTATTATTTTTAATTTAAAAAAGCAGAACTTTGCCCTTTTTTATTTTAAATTTATATTTATATTTTTATTTCATTTTATTTATTTTTTAAATTTTTTTAATTTTTACTATAATAATTATTATTAATTAAAAAAATAGAAAAAAAAACTCTGCTCCTGCTCTACATGCATCTCCTCTTTAACTTGTCTTCATCTTATTCCAGTCATTTCCTGGGCTTTGGGAAGATCATTCAGTTGTGATCACATATAAACTGCTTTACAGTAGCGTGGATATAAATATTATAACAGAAGCGAAAAAGTACATTATCCAAAGCTGTCATAATTAAAACCCTATTTTTCCATTCAGGTTAAGCAAACACGGCTTTATAAGGTCACACATAATGAATATGATGAAGAGATAACACGTTAAATATTGCTGGTATGATTTACTAAGACAAAAACTAAAAGTAGTTCATGATGTCTTCATGCTCCCATAATGAGCTGGTTATGATGATAAATGGTCTGATTTTCATTACTAACAGCTAAATAAGCTTAAACAAACAGAATAACTCACAGCTGGCAGGATCATATTGGATTTGAATGAGGAGAGAGCGCGACACCGGTGTTATGATCTCACTAATGGATGTGGCGTTCGGTCCCAGCTGTCAGTGATGAATGAGATCTGCAGTCGTACTCAAACCCATCATTCAGAGCTCCTTTCTACTCACATGCTTCCCCTTTTCCTCCAAGATGCTGGAAAAATGCCACACATCTGTGCATCTCTGCTGCATAACATCACCGACTCCATTTCCTCCATCAGTCCAGCGGAAATGCTGACGTCTAAACTTTATTTTCAGTTTCTCCACACGAGGAATGAGAAGTGGTAGTTTTCACAGGTTTTTACAGGTTTTCACAGGTTTTTACAGGTTATAGTAGAAATAGTTTATGGAAAATATTCCTGCTTTTAAAATTCTCTGCTTAGTTATATAAAAATAAAAAACCTTGTAGATTCTGTTTTTCTTTTTAAATAATTAAGTTTCAAGAGTTACAATAAAAAAATAAATAAGTAAACATAATCAAATAAAAAATCTATTCTAAAAAACATATAAAAAGTATTTGCATTTTTTATTTTGGATATATTTCATAAAAGAAAATAAAATTCAATTATTATAAAATAATTTAACATAAAAAGTAGAATAAAATGAAATGCAATAAAATTCATGATAAAATAAATTAATAGACTAATTAAATTAAAAAATTTAACCAACTACATTAATAAAAATACAAATAAATAAAGTATAAAAAGTCTTAAAGTAACATTTAAAAAATGATCAAATAAAATAAAATGCGATTTTAATGTGATTTATAAGCCTGAGACATCAGTCTAATAGCTGGATCACCTGGATCTGTTTAGGGTCATTTAGGACAGTTTGTGATTCAGCCTTTCAGCTATGATGTAACTAAACTCGGTTCATACAACAAACTTAGTCAGATTTTAGGGACTCTCAGTCATCCACATTAAAAACCATCATGATCCCGATGAACCCCGATGGAAATAAACTGTTACGCAGATGATGTGAGTGTGTTCAGGAGACTCAGTATATAAGTTAAACAGAACCGATTGTTTTAAGCTCACTTTGGTTTCACAGTTGCTTACTGGCAGACCAGCACAACACATAAACATATGTGTATGTTAAAGTGGGACAGTACAGAGGAACTTATTCCCTCTAAACAAGCAAAACATGCCTTTCAGATGTCTTCAGTTATAAAAATCCATGGAGTTGTTGTGGCTTACCAGCCTGTAAACAGTAAGGAGAGAATACATGCCATACATTTCACCTCCTGCAGGGTCACCACAAGCCTAGCTACCTCTAATCAATACCAGAACTGGATTAAATGATGTTGATCTTAATTCTGTTTATTTTATTGGAACAGTGCAAATAAATGAACATCAGTAGCAAAACATGATGTAAACATACCAATTATTGCAAAGAATGCTCCGTGGTCCCAAAAGCAAGTAAGCAAAAGAAGAGAATAAAAGATAAAAAATGGTCATAGATTTGATATTTTAAGTCATTTTATGAGCCTTGAAGATAAACTATGTGAAATATCTTTTTGCTGACAGAACAGCCGGTCCAAAAGCAGCATGTCTCAGATGAAAACTCAGACCTCTTCCTCACTTCTAGTGGCCTGCAGGCTTAGATGTTTCCCTGCTGCAACATGTCTGACTCAAAGAAATGGCTCTGAGTGTTGATGACCAGGATAGATGTTTCCTAGCGTTCTTCAGTCATTTTCTATTTCACAGTAATGTAGCCGACACAAAGAAACCAAACCAACCAGGAATGATGAGTGCTGGTCAGACCGTGTTGTGCTAGAGGTCCTGTGTTGCTTTCGTTTGTTTTGTTCCTTTCCTATTTCAACAATAACCCCTTTGTTTAATCATGAGATCACAAAGTCATCCAAATATCTTGTGTGTCAGTGCAGGCAGCTTATGCAGTGGTGAGCTGGACAACTCTTTCTAATTCAGATAAGTACGGAAATGCTCCTTGATCAGCTGAGACTTGTTTTACTGGTCATCTCTTTCAGATTCAACATGACCTGCTGTGCTGTGAGGGGATAAAAAACATTTCTTCTACAGGTAAACCTGACCTATTAAACCCAAAATGTTGTTTTTGTGCCAGGCTGTAAAAGATGTATTTCTGCTGTAAAGGTCTGTTTAATATGGGAAATCTTTGGGGATTTGCTGTTTTAAAGCCCCTAGTGGATGAAAGGGGGACTGCACTTACACACAAGCTTCCCTTTTTTCTAACAAAGGTCGCTGCTTGGGGGGAGATAAGCTGCTCAGTTTTCTAGTCACTATATTATCTTGTAACGTCGGCACTGAAGGTAGAAATAAATTAATTTATGCATTTATTATGTGTAAAATTACCTGATGCAGAATAAACACAAACACATTAAATTATATTCATCTCTGACAATATTTATACAAAGTAAATGTGGAATCATGATCAAACTTATGATTTGCACTTATAATAATAAAGTTATAAAAGGCTGATTTTTATCATCAATACATGTTAAAAATGGATGTTAGAACAACACGTTCTTTATTAAATACTTCTTATAAATGATGCCTGTATTATATATTCTAACTGGATTGATGCAATTTACTGGCTGATAATTAAAACAATGTATAACTGCAGACAGATGGATCATAACATCTCGAGTCATCAGTGAGATAAATTACCTTTGATGAGAACTTGAGATGAACTTCGGCTTCGTCTGCCAGGCTCCTCTTAAGCTGAGCCCAAGCCTCCCCCAAAGTCCTGAGAACAGATAAGGACGAGGGAGAGTTTGGGTCATATCTTACACTAAACAGGACCACACATATTTGCAGGAGACATGCAGGAGACGTGCAGGAGACGTGACACACAATGGACAGATGGGGCTCATGAAAAGTTCGCGCACACATAAGCGAGCAGTAAATCAAAAGAGCTGGGCTCGGGTCCACGTCTTGTTCAGCACCATTAGAACCAAAAGGAAGCGAGCTGCTTTTCAACACAAACTGTGTTTAAAGATGCAAATCACACGTCTTTTTCATCACATACACATTTTCAGTGTAAAAGGGGGAAAAAGTGGGAGCGAAAAGCTTCTTTTAAGGCTATAAAATATAAGTCGAGTAGAGCCACGGGGCTTCAGGATGGAGTTTATGGCTAAGCGAGTCGCTTCAAAGCCTCACTCTGAATGGAAGACATGTGTGGAATTCCCTCATACCGACATCCAAAACATTCCTGTCGCTGTCCGAGGAAAGTCTGGCACCTGCAAAGCGGCGTGGTCAGAAAGCGCTCTGAGCTGTTAAAATCACAGCCTTTATTTCACCGTTCACGCTCGGATGCAAGCAACGCTACCTGCTGCAAATCTCAAGCTTCCCTCCTGATGCAGACCGTCCCATTAGGTCCTATTCACACCATGTTTGAGCTCATTTCTTAACACTCATCTAAACAATCTTACCTATGTGGAAATGTAGAACAAGAAGGTTCAAGTTAAACTTTATTCCATTTCAGCGCGAGCCAGCAGACACCTTATCAGTCATCTCCTCTCCTGCCTACATGCTACATGGAACTTACATGTTTTACATCTTAGTTTAAGCCTCTAAACTAATCTATGTGCAACAAGCTGCAGATACTGTGCACATTTTCTCTCCTGTATTTGATACATGTTAAAGTCAAATATGCTCCTTATATTCTAATCTACAGAGAAACCCTGATGCATTATGTGTCATGACCATCCCTGTGAGTCTGAAATGTAGTAAATACATAGGATTTTTATAGTAATGACACATTTTCATGTCTAAAACCATTCATTTTGGTTAAAGGAGGCAACAGCTACACATTAAGGCCAGTTATACACATCGTCCCAAACATGAAGGACGTAAGACAGAAAGATCAGTTTCTATCTAACTGCATGTGAAATAAGCAGGAAGTGAGAGGACAGTGATATCTCCTCTAACTATAGGCAGTGCACTCTGATTATCAAAATAGCAGATTTCTCAGCTGCACATCCATGATGACAATCTCCTGTTCCACCACATCCCAAAGCTCTACTGGATGACGGTGAAGTGCAGTGAGTCATCATCATGATGAAGAAAGCAGGTGGAGATGATGTGACATGATGCATGATCCTGCTGGAAGTAACAGAAGATGCTGCTGTGCTCATAAAGGGATGCACATGGTCAGCAGCAATACTCAGGCTGTGGTGGACAAACCATGTCATGATGGTGCTGATGGGACTAAAAATGGCCCAAAAAAATATCCCCACACCATGACACTACCGGCAGCAGGAACTTTGATTCAAGTCAAAATGGATTGGTACAAATACGATGTTCTGGCTTATGAGCTGAATAAAAAAGCATCCATCATTCATACACTGCTGTTCCTCCTGGTGGCTCAGCGCCACATCACTGTGTTTTTACACACTCTGAGCAACAGCATCACCATTAGCTCCACCATACAACAGCATCACCATTAGCTCCACCATACAACAGCATCACCATTAGCTCCACCATACAACAGCATCACCATTAGCTCCACCATACAACAGCATCACCATTAGCTCCACCATACAACAGCATCACCATTAGCTCCACCATACAACA
>JBAMIG010000023.1:17402610-17419698 GCA_037177335.1 Kiunga ballochi | reverse complement strand
TCTCTGCTCTCCCAGATTCAAGTATAATAAATACTATTACTTTATCCATCTTTGGGTCTCTGATTATTTTGGGTCCGGTCTAGTGGTTTGTGACAGATGATGCTTTTTCAAGGCTCACCAAAACCCTTCTGGTTGAACTTATCATGCTGTCGTGATTCATTGACTGAATTTGGAGAAATGAGTCAACTAAGTCGAAGCTTTTGGTGTATTTTCCATTTAAAGCTGATTCCTTCACTTTTCACCATAAATTCCTGATTCTTGTTGAACTGTGATGGACTGGCGACCTGTCCAGGGTGTATTCCACCTCTCTCACAATGCTTGCAGGGATAAAAACCCAGCTACCCGCCGCATTGATTTGGAATAAGTTCAGAAAATGGCTGAATGTTCTGCAAAGGTGCCAGCAGGTCTAAATGTTGCAGTGAGAACTAGAAAGAGCACAGTTCTCTGGTTTTATCTCCTTCAGCTTCCTGTGAAACCAACAGCAGCATCTGAAGGTGTCCTGAGGATTCAGGTTCTCTGTAATCTAACCTGTGCAGATTTATGTCCTTGAGCTGCGTGTCCAGAGACCTCTGGTCTTCAGCCCAGTGAGGGAGGATGTATCCCATGGGGCCGCAGTTCTTGTCAAAGCGTAAGTGGAAGCCGTTGGAGTGGATCTCGGGACAGTCTGTGACCTTAAACACTGATTTGAAGCCGATGCCTTTTTGTCCTGGATGAAAGGGGGACAGCAGTTTAATAAATACGATCACAATGAATGTGAAATGTTCAGTAAGAGGTCAATAAAAACAGATTATTAGCAGAGCCTGTATTCAGCTGAATACACCACAAAGATATTAGATCATCAAAATGACACTTTGTATTTTCAAATATTCATTTTGATGCTTGAAAGATGTTTTCAATAAAGCTGGGACTTTAAAATTCCCGTAACTGGGAAATGTTCTCAGACCATTTGCTCTCTCGATTGATTGCAAAGTGGTGAACCTGGCCTCATCCTGAACCTATCGGGGAAGCTCTTTTTGTACCTATTTCTGACTCTCACCTGTTTCCAGTGAACGATCCAAACGGGGCTTTTCTCAGTCTTTTCTGTCCCTGTCTCACTTTCAAATAATTACTAAATAATTTTATCACATCTAACATTTTATGTGAAGTATCTTTAATCAAATACAGCTGAAAAAGGATGATCAAATAACTGGATTGTTATGTTTTATAACGTCCCAGCCTCGCTGGAATGAGTCTTGTTGTTTGCTGCTTTGGTTCTGAAGAGTAACAAATGGATGCACATCATTACCAATGTATCCATATTTGTGTTTTCCCTTGGTGCTGCGACCCACATCACAAATAGCCTTGATGTTCTCCTCCCGGAAGCCGTTCTCATTGTTGAGGATGGTGATGCAGTCTCTCTCCACCACAAAGGTCAGTGCAGGAACCAGACCGCCCTCCGTAGCGTAGCTGTTGTCATCGGCGTTCTGAATGAACCACAGGAGTGGAGAGACAAATCACATGACGGCTCTTTATTCAGCCTGAAACAGAATCTGTACATGTATAAATGTGGAGCAGCCACCTGAATGAGCTCTAGCACAAAGTGCGTGTCTTTGCTGTAGAGTTCGGTGGAGAGGCGGTCCAAGCTGCGGCCCAGCCTCTTCTGATGGACCTGCATCAGGTTCTGGACCTCTGCTGTCAGTTCCACTCCAACACCAAACTCATTTTTCCTGTAAGAAACAGCGACTCTGCTTTATTCTGGCTGTGAATCTGACCCCGAAGCGGAGGAACAGAAATCACAGCAGACCTGATGTTTTCTATGACGGCCTTTTGGAAATGGGAATCTGCCTCTGATTGGCAGCTGGCCGCATCAGAGTCAGACGTCTCCTCACTTTGACCGCCTTCAGCTTCACTGTGGACATGTGAGGCTTCTTCATTAGCAATGGAGGCCAGCTCGTACAGCTCCTCCTCATCTTCTTCCTCTTCAATCTCTACATCCGACTCCCCGTTGACTAAAAAAACATTGTGTAAAGCATTTTGTTACTGATTGCAAACATTTGCATAACGTTCCTGTAATGGGCTGGGCTTGTTGGTTACCTTGTTGTGTGCTGTGGTTGAGGTGGGAGGAACCCGAGCTGCTGTCTACGTCTTCCTCCAGTAACTCGTCTTCACTCGTATTTAGAGCAGACAGACTGCTGCTTTTAGAGTCCATCAAATTAGACTGAAGTTGCAGAAAATGATCAAACATCAGAGCGAGTGATGGTAACCATGGTTACATAACAAACATACTCACTTCATTTCTTACAGAGATTATATTTGTGTAAATGTAAATATTGATGCTGTTTATGTAACTTTCTGTGCTTTGGGAATCATAAAAGCTGATGTTTCTTTATCCTCACCCTGTTGGGATCAGCTGGAGCCGTGGGTGTGCTACAGATCCGACTTTGAAGTGGGTTCAGCTTTTTCTGGTAGTCTTTCACCCAGTCTGTGACGCCGAGCAGGACGCCGAGCCGGTGCAGGCAGTTCAGGTGCTTCGGGTCGGACTGAGCCACGGTGATCAGGACCTGCTTGGACTTGGCCTGGCCCAGGACACGGGACAGTGGCTCCAAGAACACCTGGAAGTTTACATGCATGCAGGAACACGTGAACGGGTTTTTCATCAGTATTGCAACAGAGAGACGCGGTTTGATTTCCACAGATTGTTACACAACTGAGCTTAAGCGCTGCCAGGAAGGAGTCTGACATGACTGTGAGTCATAGGAAGAGAAAATGAGTCACGCAGGTGGAATCAAAACAACCGATGATAAGAACCATCTTGTTGGCAGATTGCAGACAGAAATGATGTAATGATCACTGCTGGCTATAAAATCCAGTCATGGTTCTTACATGTTGGTGCTTCAGCTTCTATGTTCTGCTGAAATATGTGAGATAAACTGGAGCTTTTCTGCTTCTGAATAAAAAAACCCTGTGATCTCTTTAGCATTCGTGTTACTGACCTGCTGCAAAAGAGCCTGGCAGGTTCTCGCTGGGATTCGGATCAGACACTGCAGGAGGAATTTGGCCACTCTGCTGAAACACGTCACGTCCTCTTCAGCCCGGGACAGATCTAAGAACACACACGCCCGGTCACCATGCAACTGCTGTATGTGCGTTTTGTTGTCGCTTTGCAAACTGAGCTACCTACCTTCCTCGGCCACGGCTGCAGCCAGAGAGCTCTGCATGTGATTGGCCAGCAGAGCTGTGGGAGCGTTGTCGATCCCGTCTGCCACCGCCATGGAAACGAGGTGGCCGGCCGTGCCGACGGGATCCAGGGCCGAGACGGCGCACGAGAAGTGTTTGTCTCCCGTGTCCGTGGTGATGCGGAGCAGCACACCTGGTGTTACCTCCAACGCTGCGAGCCCCGTGTTTCCTGTCCCGTCAACAAATCGATGTCAGTCTGAAAGCTGCATCCTACTGGATGTACTGGTAAAGTTAGTGGCTCCAGTTTGAACTTATGCTCCTCTCTTTAACCTGTTGCTAGGACTAGTTTACTTGTATGGCAAAGTTCAACAACAGAGTGATTCAAAGTGTTTTTAGAGCAACATTAGAAAATAAGAAGCATAAATGAAAATTGGAAGTGAAAGGAACAGTATCACTGCTGTAAAGTATATTTAAGAGCAAAAGCTCATTCAGTTATACTAATAAATAGTTTCTGATGTTATTCCTTTATGGTAGAGGTGTCAGCATAAGCCTGACACTCTGTAATACATGTTCCTGCCTTCTGCTCTTTAATAGCAGGAGTTTATGCAGCAGTTTGTGAAGCTATCATTCAGACTTTCAATGGACTCTTTGGTGTATTGATAAATAATACTCCCATCAGAAAGCTGCAGTTGAGCCACATCGCTCCCTTCTGGCATGTCAAGCTGTTTTTTTATTTGGAAAAGTGACCGCTCCCTAACTCTGAGATGTTTTACACCCTTAGGACATTTGATGTTTACATGCACATGGGAATTATTTTAGTTTATGTGCTGGAGAGATTAATAAAACCTACCTGTCCCTCACTCTGGGTTAAAAAATAATCAACAGAATCCTAAATCTATCTGAGTTTTAATACTCCATCCATCCTTTACGGGTATTTCTGCAAACCCCATCTGTTTTATTTGGGTAAAAATGCACATTTCAGTCAGGTCCCTGGGTTTTCACTCAGTCCTGTTAGCCTAACACATTATTACCCTGATGCTAATATGCCGCACAGAGTTTAGATCTCCAATCTGTATAAACTTTGATGTTTCCATTGTAATATTTTAACCCTCTATTTATCTGATATACACCGTTAAACTAGAGAAACGTGAAAAAGACAAACAAGCAAATCATGGCTGATCCCTACCTGCATTTCTTTCAATGAAATCTCTGAGGGGGCCGTGAAGGGGTTTAAAGATCAGTTCCCATTGGCTCCAGTCGTTCAGATCTTCCAGCAAAGGGCAGGAGAGCAAGCTTGCCAGAGCCTGAGCCTTGGACATCTCCCCTAAGCGTCCTACAGACTCGTATCCACTTTCAGTGCTGTTTATGTTAAAGCAGGACAGAAGGGAGTAAAGTGAGGACTGGAGATGATGGGGAGTTTAGACACAATCCAGATTTACTAAAGCTGCCGTCATCAAAATGTAAAACAGAAGATAAAACTATTTTAAAGTGAATATAAAACCACATCAGTGATGTCACACCTTGATTTGCAGTGTTTGGCCAGCAGGGCGGACTCGTAGTAGACTGGGCTCAGTCCTCCTCCTACGAGCTCTCTTTGCCGCTGAACCAGGCCCACCAACATGTGCAGGGCACCGTAGCCCAGGTCCCGACTGTCCCGTACTCTGTAATGTGACCTCAGTGCTGACTCGATGTGAGCGAGCTGCGAGAAAACAGCAAGATTCAGCTCTTTTTTCTGCTTTTAGCACAGCGTTAATGTATCTGACTCACTTCGTCCGGATCAGTGGACGACATGCTGCCGCACTGCTTGATGAATTCAAACACATCCTGTCTGGTTGGTCGGAAACCGCTTCCGGTGAGCTCTCCGTTGCTTCCCAGAAACAAAGCAGAGCCCAGACTGTCCTGCAGCAGCTGCACAAAGCCACGGGATGTGAGATACGGAGGATTTCTACACCTTTGCTTGAAATTTCCCGATAAATCAAAGCCGTACCTGAATGTTCTTCACCAGAAACTCCAGGAAGGTGCCTTGTTGAACAGAGAGGAAATCCCTGACGTGGAAGTGTTTGGTGAGCTTTCTTTCCAGAGCAGCAATGTGGGCCAAAGTGATGGCTGAGTTCTGGTTCGCCAGGCTGTCTTTCACATACTGCTTCACTTTAGCTGAGAGGCACAAAACACACACTTCACATTCATTCTGGACTCCATAAACAAAAACATAACAATATGGGAACATCTAGATCCACGTCTCATTTTATATACCCCTAAAACATATTCAAACTGCAGCTATTTCATGTTTTATTATCTAATTAGAGGAGGATGATGCAGGACTTTGGCCCCATGGTGCACATTGTCACACGCAGAGAAGTATTTCCTGTGTAAGAACCTTCGCTGGGGGGGGAGGTGCTGCCGTTCTCCACCGTTTTAGTCTGTTCTGTGGGTTTGGGGGTCTTGTCTTTGAGCACCAGGTCCTGTGGAACAGCCAGGGAGCCTCCGCACACAGCCAGCTGAAACAGAGCTCTCGCCAGCCGGTCGTCCGTCACCTGGATCAGGAAGTTCTCCACGTGCTGCATGTGATCAATACATTTCTTTATCAGTAATCATTTACATGTTTTCATGTCTGATTATGCTTCTAAAACAGCCACTCTTTGTTTTTCTGACACCCTCAAAGCAAACACAGACAGCTGCAATACATGTCCTCTGGCTAATATTTACCTATGGCTTTAAAGCGAGCTGTCACAATGTTATGTTGCCATGACAACATTCTCCCTCATAAACTTTAGATGCTGCATCTGGGCAGCAGCATTGCATGTTGGAATAATGAGTAAAATGACTTGAATGATTCAGAAATCAGTATTTTAGTGATGAAACTGTTAGTTTTGGTTAACTACCCAGGATGCATCAGTTTAATTTAAGCTTAGGAAAGCAGCACTCTGAAGGTTCGTGTCAGACTTATACATGTATCGGGGTGAAGCACCCACCTTGGCCATCCTGGGGCTGAATACTCCTGCTGCGTTGGTAAACACAGCCAGCACCACGTCTGCTGACGCCATAGACGCGTACTTCTTTCTGAGATCTGAGTTTCCTGTGGAGGGAAAGGAACCGCCACCTTGCAACGGTTCTAAAACGCTCTTCTTGACCTTCCTTAGCCGCTCCAGGGCCTCTTCCTCCAGCTCTTTCTGGATGATCTCTCTGGCACGGTCCAGGGTCATCCGCTCATTTGAGGTCACTTTGTTCAGAGTCTGTGGCGGACACAGAGGTATCAGTATCAGATGAAAGTACTGCTTTTATGGTATGTGTGCATCCCTGCTACTCAGTGTGTAACAGGGAGCATCTCTTACCCCTATAGGCAGACCGAAGCTGTGTATCCTGATACCCAGCTCATAAGGAGAGTCGCAGTTGTAGTGATCAGCCAGATGCTTTAAGAACTCAGCCAGGTCGAGTTTTGGCTTGTTCTGCTTCCTCTTAAAGATGCGAATTTGCTAAAAGGAGAAGCAAAAGTGTGCAGGGATACAAAGATGTACCTCTAAATGTGAAGATGCTAAACTGGCTTTATCTTGTGATGAATGCTGAAATGTGCTGTGGCTTGTTAGTACCTTTAAGATATCCACAGTCTCTATCTGGTGGATATCGTCATCCTTGGTGTTGCTGTCGATCTTGAACATGCGGTGTACGAGGGGGAGTTTGCACAGAGGCCCGAGGTTCAGCTCCTCATAGCGCTTCTTGTCCTTCAGGCCAGCCAGCGACTGGCCCAGCTCATACAGGGTACAGATGGATGTCACTGCTTCAGTGCACTGGTAGGAAGAGGAAAAACAGTGGTTTATGTAACAACTTAACTCTGACATGGGAACAAGTTTGGACAAATAGAAGCGCGTTCACCTCTATGAACATGTTGATCTCTCTCGTGGCGTACAGGAGGTCTTTCAGAGCCTGATAAGCCCAGGGTTTCACCTTTCTAGGGTCCAAAGAGGGAACCATCATGGACACTTTGGATATCACCTTGATGGAAATGAGGCGAGTAATAAAGAAAACAGAAGTCAAATGAAATAAAGCTTCATAAATATTAAATGTTCATCATTTATCAATGAGACTAAACAAAAGAAAGGAGACGGCAAGCCTCTCATTTTGTTCTTTCTCACCTTTTCTTGAGTGACCAGTTCTCCATCAGCAGCTATTTCTCGTATCACACTCTCCATTAGGCTGTTGATCATGTCCTTATCCATGGGCCTGTTTGTCTTCCTCCTGCTTATCATGTCATCATCTTCCTCCATGGCCTCCACGGCCCGCATATTTCCTCCATGGATCTCCCGGAGCTGGGCGTTGTAAGCTTCTCTGAAGACCGGGGAACTGGCGTCTCTCTGGTTGACATCTCTCACTTTGCTCTTCTGCTCTTTGGTCGTGCTCTTATCGGACCCCAGTGCTGGAAAGTCACGGCTGAGTTTGTTGGCTGCTTGCTGCTCTGTTACAGGCTCTTTTGTAACATGTAGTGCTGCTGCAGCAGGAAACAGAAACACATTTTAAGTACGGATTGATGGCAACCTTAATGTTTTGGTATAAAAGGGAACATTTGCGTGTTTTTCCTACCTTCTCGAGTCTGCCATGGGTTACTCTGAGCTGCTGCTGCTTCAGGTTGAGTGTGCAGCTTCTGAGCTTCCCAGTTGTCATACAGAGACATGTACTGTGCCAGTGGGAGCTGCTCACCAAACAACTGGGAATAGCTGGTTTTCAGCTCAGGCATTGATGGAGAGGTCAGCTGGTACGTCTTCATCACCTGGAAAATATAGTTTCCATATGAAGCTTCAATTTGCACTATTTCTGAACGCGGTGCTAAATGTAAATAAAAACAAATATTTCACATTATAAAATATTTTAGCCAATTATTGATCTAAGAAGCTGCTTCTCCAGATGTTTTCCTTTAAGCCTTTCATTTTCATTCTCAGTCTCATCTCAATTTCTATCACATCCAAATGCATAAAATAGGTTACATTTATAGATAATATATCTTGCTTCTGTTTCAATAATTAACCTTCAAAATCCTCTGGTACAGCTGCTCTTGGGTCAGTTGTTGGGCTGGCTTGGAAGAAGGGGCGTGTAGGTTTATAGGAAAACTCTGAGCAGAGGATGAAGAGCCAAACGACACCAAAGGGGAGCCAAGAAGGCTTGATCTTATCTGAGGGAGTATTTCCCTGTGAGGGCTGGAGGTGTCCCGCTGTGGATCAGCGACATCAGGACTGTCACTCCTAACAAAAGAACCTGGCATCTGTGGCTTTGCAGGCGTGCGGTCAGTTCCAGCTACAGGCTGATGTTGAGGCAGTTTGGTCTTATGGAAAACCATCTGCCCCATCACAACTAGATCGTCTTTCAAAGACTCTAAAAGGTTGGACATGCTTTTGAAGCCCAAAGAGGATAAGATCAAATTCTGGTGATATTTCTGGCTGTAGACAATAGCTATCTTCTTCAGAGGAATCCCTTCTGGGTGCTCTTCCATCATAGCAACCAGCTTTTTCAGAACATGCTGGCTCATTGCGCTGTCTTCTCCCGTGTCGGCTAATACCTCCGTTTCGGCCCCAGCGGCAGCCGGAGTTTGAGGACGATGGTCCTTGTGAAACACGGTCTGGTCCTGAAGAACCAGATCCTTTAGAGAGGCCACCAGGCTGGCCATGGAGTCACATTGTAAGGCTTGTAAAGACAGGCCGCTGCGATACGTCTGGCTGTAGATGGTGGCCAGTTTCCTCAGGGGGATCCCATCAGGGTGCTGCTTCATCATGGCCACCACATTTTCTAAAGTCTTCTCCATCTTCACAAAGGCTATTTAGAGAAAAAAACAGCAATTAATGCAAAAATACTCTATATCATTTTCTCTTCCTTTGTTTCCATCTTTAACTCTTCACATGCAACTGAGATGCTAAGCTACAACACCTTGTTTATAGAGCTCTGCAGATCAATCTGCTCCCGGTATAATTGTATTTATGGGGTAATAAGAACAAACGGAGAGCTTTTATCCTTACATACAGTTCATATTTGTGCATTTAGGATGTCTGAAAAGCTTTAATCATGATATATCCTGTGGCCTATCCCGGCTTATCCCGGCCATCGCAGGGCAACAGAAAGACATAAAAGCCTTAATTACTTTATTATACTTCACTTATAAATGAAACTGTTCACGAAACTTCACAATATAACTATTTATTCATTGTAACCATGGAGACAGTTACTGCGTAAAGCCGGCTTACCATTAGACAATCACTCTGAATACAGAAAACTCCTGTTATTACTAATGTTGTAAATGATTATTATATTTATTTTATCCGTGTGATGGACAGGTGACCTGACCAGGGTGTAACCCACCTATCGCCTGCTGGGATAGCCTCAATCAACCCCCGACCCTGAATAAGATGAAGAATTATGGAAAATGGATGGATGTTTTCTTTAATGTGTTTTAAAAGACTATTTATTACATATTGATTACATTTACATGTTTAAAATGACTGTTAGTGTTTTCCTTTGAATCTAAATGTGCAACTTGTTTCTATGTCATTAAGCAGCTATCATGTCTTTTTAAATTGTCTTGTGGGGACAAATAAAATGATCTGAATGAACTGAATTGAATTTAAAATAATGAATATTTTTATACTGATTTATTTCTGTTTTTTGATAAATGGTAAAATATAAACATACAGACATATTAAGACAAAGATAAATTAATAGTTTAAAATAAAAACTTTTCATTTCTAATTTCATACAGTTGCATAATGCACAAAGTGTCATAAATGCATTTCTATATTAGTCATGTTTACTGACGTGTCACTGGATTTAAATGTCTGTTTCCTGATCCGTTTCTGAAGCAGGTCTTAGATTTATAAAAGCAGTTCATCGGTATCACAGTACCACATTAAAATGTGTGTATAAATATATTTCATACAGCACACAAACCATAAATATCCATTATCTCAAAATACAAACAGGCACACCCAAATAGTCCTGATCATAATACTTAATGCGACGCATGCAAAGCTGAGCGCAAATATATAAATAACTATGATTAATATCACTTATCTTACCTTTTCTTCTAAATAAGACTCCAGTTTAGCTTCTCCAACACAACATAGTCTCTATGAACCAGCAACCTCCCTGTAGCAGCTTATATACCCCCCTCCTCCACCTCCTCCCTGCTCTTGTGTTTTAGTCTGAGGAAGCTGCCTGAGAAATGAAACTGAAAGTATCTGCTGTGTTTATGGACATCTGTGTCTCACTGTCAGCTGTAGTTACAGCCTCACTTCCCTAGAAATAGCTTTCATGACAACACTGGTACAAATAATTACACAAATAAAAATCAGAAAGCTGATTGCAGGGGAGCGGGACAACCTCAGGACATCAGGACATCACAGTGAGTCTGTGTGTCAGGCTGAAGGATTTAAATGCCTTCTTTTCTGATCAACACATTATTAATGAGTCATCAGCTGCACATTATGACAGAGAAGGGAAAACAAAACCGGGTGGGGAGGGAGGGTAACTTTAAGTTTCACATTCCCAGCTTTCATCAGCTGATTCACAGTTGCTCTGGCACAAACCATGAGACCTGGTGTTAACTCCCAGCAGTTGCTCACTGATAAACACAAACCAGTACCTAAGGAAACAAAACCACAGTCTGTATTATGTGGATATTTAGATTAGCTGGATTTCCAGATTCAGTATGTTTTTAAAATATACATACTCTGTTAAAGGGACAGGTTATAAGGGTGTGAAAAATGCAATCATAAGAAATCTCTTGTGCAATTCTTCAGAAAAACAAAGTAATCTGTTTTATATATATATATATATATATATATATATATATATATAAATATAAAGCGTGAAAGGGTGAGAAAAGTAAGGAAATTGTTTATTGTGGCTGATTAAAAAAAGGGTGTACACTTTTAACCCTTTATAGCCTGATGTCGCATATTTAATACATACTGTTTGTGAGACATGTTGCATGACTTTATGGCAGAAACTTCACTCATAATGTTGTTTACCACATGATACTGGTCTCCTGGACCCTGGTGACCACCAGACAGCAGGAGATTACACTGTATCATTTTTACTTGTTCCATGGTAATAAATAGTAAATATATGAAAAAAAGAAATAGTCAGAAATAATAGATTTAGTTAAAGGGTCAAATAAAGTTGTTAGATTTCAAAAGTGAGATGTCTCTGCCCAGTTACTCTCAATTCAGGCATTACGGGGTTAAAACACACTGTCAGTGTCAAAACATCAGTGAGCAATTACTTACAATCATGCTCCACCTTTTCTGGTAATAAAGCTAGAATAACATGCAGTCCTGCAACATTTCCTCATATTGAACATTCATTTGTTTGCTGGTCGCGGCTCTCACACACGTGCATTTTTTAAATTAATCTCAGGTGGATCGTGTTGCACAGATGTTGACATGTACATCCACATTATTCTGCCTCAGAGGAGGTAACTGAGACCCTCCAGTCCATTTCTGAGTTTCCTCCTGAGCTGTTAGTGCATCCTTTGTTTACTGTTATGACTCGGAGCTTAAAGCATGGGGGACCATGCTTACAACAAGGAAGTTCATATGCTTTATAAAGAAACATGAAAGCTTTGGGACAACGTGATGATATAAGTGTGTAACTAAGGTATTAGTAAATACAGATAATCTGTTCATATTGGCACACCATCCAAATGTAGAAGATTGACCGGAAAAACAAGCTATACACTTTCACCATTTGAGAATCACGGTGCTACAACCAACTACATGCTAGCAACTCTTATACAATTCAGTATTAAACCTAAACAACCACACTCGCAAAAGCACGTTCTATCTACCTGTTTGTGTGGCTGCAACTCTTTGTTCCTTTTGTCGAGTTTTTTGTTTCCCTTCATTTAAAATCTTCGTTGAGAGTGGATAACCATGGCAACAGTAGCTTTCTGTGGCGGCTAGCAACGCTCATATGCTAGCTAATGCTAACAAATACTATCTGTAAAAGAATAAAATATCAGAATAATGTTAGAATTAATTGATTTATAAACGTATAAGGGGGCAATGGCACACGTGTAATTTTGAATCTTCACGATTTTGTAATTAGGCTCCATTAAAGGTGCGAAATTCAGTTATCACTACGGTTTCAGGCAGTTCCAGACCTAGCATGATGCTGCATTCAAGTTCATAAAGAAAGGGTAGTAAACACAACTTGTCAATGAAAAACGAAAGCAAACATTCCTTTTTGTACTTTTTGAATCTGTACTAAACTTTTTCCGTGCATTCGCATATTTTATTAAGTGTTTTTCCTTTCAGTGCTAAATAAGATTTGTAGATAATAAAAAATATATATATAAAAACTTGTAATTACACTAAGGTTCTTGAATGCAGCTTTGTGGTACCCTGTGGTAGGCTTCCGCAACCTGCGAGTGATCCTGTTAACCAAAGACACTAAACCACATTTTGACACACTATACTGAAAGTAGTTTTTACATCTTTTATTTAAATTTTTACACAAATCCTTGACTTACATTCCAGTAAGAAGCAGCAAGGCCTCTGTATATTAAGTGATTTGTTTAGTTTGTTCTCTATAGGAGTTGCTGGGGGAAATTGTGTGAAGAACCACAGTGATGCAATATGCAGCTTTATTTGTTGTCAGAGCTCGTAAACCAGTCAGTGGCCTCTGTGTGAGTTGGTTTGTTCCACAGGAACCCCAGCTTCCTCCCACCATCGTGTCTCTAAAGCTTCCGCAGATGTGCGAGCGTGATCTGTTGTTTTTGTCTGAATGCACTGGATTGGAAACCTGTCCGGGTTGTACCCTGCTCATTGCTTTGGTAGACCCCACGATCCTCAACTGGAATAACTGGTACAGAAAACGGATGGATGGATTAATGGCTAAAGCTTCCCGCGAATCTGATTTTGCCTAAATAGTATTGATGTAGATTCAATTCTCACTAATAGTTATCTTTATCTGGGATACAGATGATTTCAGTTACTTTCTTATACTTTACTTTGATCCCAGAAAAAAGCATATTTGACATTTTTCATTTTGTCTTTGTAAACAGCATCAAAGTAGTCCACTTCTCCTGGTGTAAGCAGGTTTTTCCAGTCTCCAGCTATTCCTGAAACAACACGAGAGGAATTCATTAGCTGTGCCGTGATCTATTGGATTAAAACATTTAAATAGTTAATCCCTGTAATGTAATCACATCTGCTTTTATCTTGTATATGATGAAACCTGCTCCAGTTATACCTTTTCTGAGGAACAGGGACTTTGTCTGGTCCATGAATTCAGGAGGAACTTGTGAATAGTTGGACTTGTCGTTCTGCTTCATGCTCTTGAACAAACAGCGGTCTGCTATCTTCTCGATCACCTCCGCATCCAAAGATTTCTCCAAGAAACCAGCGATTCGGGTCAAAGCGTCCCTCAGGTCCTGCATCTCAGATCACATGTTCACACAGTGGGTCTCACTCCCGCCGCCTCCTCTGATTTATCTAATGAGCTCTCACCTTTATCATCTCCTCATAGGAGATGTACATTATGGGCTGTTTCTCATGTACATTCAACCAGCCCTCAACGTGATCAAACCAGGAGCCGAAGATCACTGAAGGGGAAAAAACACATTGATCACCTTTAAACTGCTGATGTTTGTGTGTTACAGCTGTAATATGAACAACCTTTTCCATCAAGGAACTTGTGGAGGAACTCGCTCTGAGGGCCTGGGTTCACCAGGAAGGATGCCATCCCATAATAATGGAAGGACGATGTGAAGACATCTTTGGGGTTTCTCATGACGTAGATCACCTGCAAAGTTTAAGACATGTGCTTTTATTCTGAAAAACAAACAAACAGACCTCATGGGACTGAATCGTCCTGCTTTATTTGGTAAATTTACAATGACTGAAGCCATGATAACAACATTTATCACAGTTTATAAACAAAAACACTACAATGTTGCTAAGAGACTTGTAGAGTGGCTGAGAAATTACAATGTAACTACTTCCTGTCAAACTTTCCTCCAATCAGAGAGCTTATAATAATTAATAATTTAAAAAAAAAAGATCCTTTATGGCTGGAATAAAGCCATCATCTCATAAAGCACGGTGGTGGAAGGATGATGATCAGGGTTTGTTTTGCAGTAAGAAGCTTGTTTTGAAAGCAAAGGGTGAAGCTACCTATCTGATACTAAAGCTAAGAACAAACTGGATCTTGCAACATTGGGACTTTGATCCGAAACAGCTACAGAAAGAACATGTGCAACGTGTAGGTTTGAAGCTAAAAAAAACCTCATTTGAATGCATTTTTAAACAAGACTAACATCAGGAAGTGTCCACATCACTCAAACACTTCCAGTTGCAATCATTATTACAGATATCGCTGCAAAAAGGCGTGCAAAAATCCCGTTACTGCCCAAAATACGACTGACATTAAAAAGTTATGTTTAATAGGAGCAGAGAAGTAGATAAAATGAGTGATTTAGATGCATTTTTTAAACAGATTGACCCATAAAACCCATCAGCCACATCACATGTTTTAAAGCCACCACAACTCTTATCATTGTGTTACCTTAGGCTTTACTTCAGAGAAAGATGGCGGCATCATGTTGTAGTGGAAGTGTGTTGTAAACACCCGGGGTGATGGTCTCTGTTCCAGGTTTAGAACAGACGCCCGAGTCTCCTCCAGGAAGGGAACGCGGTCCCAGTTATACAGAGTCTCCACAGAAGCTGGATCTCCTTCGCTTGTTATCAGAGGGACGATCTCCTGCATCCAAGTCGTACCTACGCAGACAAAGAAGCCTCTGTGAAAAGTTCTGCAAATGGTGATAAGCGTGCACATATTTAGCACTACCTCTGTTAAAAGTTTAGCTCCTGTTAAATCCACATGAGCTCAATCAGCTCTTAGCTACAGCTTAGTTTGATAGATGTCAATCATCCATCACAGCTTCCCTCTCAGCTCTTTGCCCATTTTTTGTATTTTCCTGGAGCAACAGTGCATGTGATGCCTGTAAGATGGCAATGGTAGGAACGGCCCAACAAGCTTCACCTTTGCTCTTCAGAAACCCACTGAGAGGCTCCATCAATCTCTCATATACAGTCTATGGTTGGTCCTGAAAGGTCTTTAGCATGAGGATACAAAGGCATCAGGATCAATCAGCAATGTTATAACCGTGGACATGAAATAGACACAATCGCTTTAGCTTAATATTAAAATATTCTCCTAGTTGTTGATGGTTGGATAGTAGGTAGTGCTAACATGTAGGCTAGTAGGTGGTGCTATAGCAGTTTAGCTACTGCTAGCTAGCTTGACTAATGTTAACTTTGCTAACTTGCTTGCTTGCTTTTCTTTAAATTTAATATAAATTTAAATTAAATTAAAAAAACTTTATGTCAGGTGAACATTAGCATTAGCTAACTATAATGAAAGGCAATGTATATTCCTGTTATATGGGTTAATGCTACCAAGCTAATGTTAGCCAGATCAAATCAAGACCACTAATAAGTTATGTATAAATTATGTTATTAGTATTATCTATGTTATATAAAGAATGTTTTCATGCCAACTTGTTTTTAATGCTAGCTAAAGTAATTTGACACTTTCTTTTAAGAAATAAAATCATAACTACTTAATTAAATCCTTAAAAAAAGAGACTTGGCTCTTAATTTCGCATTTTTAGAGTTAAAAACCTGACCGAGGTGAAGTTAGATGGATATTGGGATATTCGCCTCCGTGCAAAAACAGACAGTTCCCACTGACTGTTCCCAGCCGACTCTGATAAGGTGCGACAAGCTCGCGCTAGAGGCACCACTCTGAACGTTGTTCGTTTTGATTTAGGGACCGTCAATGAATTACGATTCTTGTGTCTGCGTAAAAGAAATGGAAAAGCACTGACAAAAAAAACCTCTTGTAATCCATACCCTTGTAATCTGTAAATACTGTAATATATACCCTATATATATCTATTAACCCGTGGTAAACAATATAATAAAACATTTTTGCTATTATTTGTAAACTTTTTCTTCAATAGCTCCCAGGTCATGTGACCTATTCTACTCAGTTAACTTTATAATAGTAGAACCTGACCAGTAGTACAAGGCACAGCTCTTCTCTTCCAGAGTTGATTCCTTATTTGATTTTTAATACTTTACCTTAAAAAACAATTTTTAGTTGTGTATGCCCATCCATCCATCCATTTTCTGCTGCTTATCCGAGGTCGGTGTCGCGGGGGCAGAAACTTCCCTCTCCCCAGCTACATTCACCAGCTCATCTGGGGAAACCCCGAGGCGTTCCCAGGCCAGCCACGAGATGTAATCAGTCTAGCATGTCCTGGGTCTTCCCCGGGGCCTCCTCCCAAAGGGTCGTGCCCGGAACACTTCACCAGGGAGGCGTCCAGGAGGCATCCTAACCAGATGCCAGAGCCACCTCATCTGGCTCCTCTTGATGTGGAGGAGCAGCGGCTCTACTCTGAGTCCCTCCCGGATGGCCGAGCTTCTCACCCTATCTCTAAGGTAGACACCAGCCACCCTGCGGAGAAAACTCATTCGGCCGCTTGTACCCGGAATCTTGTTCTTTCGGTCACAACCCACAGCTCATGACCATAGGTGAGGATGGGGACATGGAGCGATCAGTAAATCTAGAGCTTTGCCTTTCGGCTCAGCTCCTTCTTCACCACGACAGATGGGTGCAGCGTCCGCATTACTGCAGAAGCCGCACCGATCCACCTGTTGATCTCACGCTCCATTCCCTCCCCCACTCTTGAACAAGACCCCAAGATACTTAAACTCCTCCACAAGGGGAAGGATCCTATCCCTCACTTTTAGAGGGCACTCCACCCTTATCCGGTTGAGAACCATGGTCTCAGATTTAGAGGTGCCGATGTTCATCCCGGCCGCTTCACACTCGGCTGCGAATCGCTCGAGTGAGAGCTGGAGATCGGGACCAGATGAGGCCAACAGA
>JBAMIG010000023.1:17323559-17336860 GCA_037177335.1 Kiunga ballochi | reverse complement strand
TATATGGGTATAAACCCAGTAGCGTTGCATGTCCAGCAGATCCTCTGATGTTGTCATTACTCAGCATTATGAGGATGTGAAGTTATATCAGGACTCTTTCTTAACCATCCAGCAAATCCAGGCGAGGCCAAGCACAGGTGCACAGTATAACCAGCTGGCTGCTGGTCCACAAACAGCATAAACAGCTCTGTGCGGAGCAACGTCATGCTGCTGTTGTTTACAGCTGGTTTTAAAGTGAAACATTCGGGTGTGTGAGATAAACAGCCCGAACGGCTGGAATTCGCTGTTTACACTGAGAGGATTTGTTTGTTTCCAGGTTGCCTTGACAACGTTTGCCGTGTACGTGACTGTGGACGAGAACAACGTCCTGGATGCGGAAAAGGCCTTCGTGTCGCTGTCGCTCTTCAACATCCTCCGGTTTCCTCTCAGCATGCTTCCTCAAGTGATCAGCAGCATCGTGCAGGTGGAAGCTTTTCAGCCTCTCCTGGATTCTGCTCCCTGCAGCAGGTTGGGTTAAACGCCTTTGTGTTTTGCTCTTCATCTCAGACCAGCGTCTCTCTGAAGCGAATACAGAATTTCCTGAGTCACGATGAACTGGACCCAGACTCGGTTGACAGGAAGAACACAACCTCGGGTAAAATGCAGAAGCACGCTACACAGCATGATTCAATAGTTTTTACTTGTCAGACGGATGAACAGAAAACGTGTCACACTTCCTCAACAGACTGTGCCGTGACGGTTGTGAACGGGAAATTCACATGGGCCAAAGAAGATCCGCCCGTCCTGCACCAGTACGTCCTGCAGACATACACAGAATGCCTGCTGTGTTGAGCCTTTTGCTTTTATTAAGGTGTTTAAATGTCGACTGGCTGTTTGTAGCATCAATGTGATGGTGCCGCAGGGCTCCCTGCTGGCAGTGGTGGGCCACGTCGGCTGTGGGAAGTCCTCCCTGATCTCCGCGCTGCTGGGCGACATGGAAAAACTGGAAGGAGATGTTTCCATTCGGGTATGACATTTATGGCAGGAGGTCATTTATCGCTTTTATTTAACCCATTTCCTCCTAAAAACAAACTTTATTCATATCTACACTCATAATTCACTGTATCACATCCACCTTCATTGTTTCTACATGAGCTGTTAACATGATGATATAATATTTGTGTTAACAGTTTAGATTTAAAGGTGGTCAATCTCGTTGTCTTTAAAGATGTAATAAACAGAAAATGTTTATGTTGTCAGAAAATGACCAAAACTACTGAAATAAACAGTAAAGGAGTCCAGCTACGGTGAGTTTATGAGCCTGTTCTGAGGCTCTGAGATGCTGCTCTGCATGTTTCAGTGTCATTATTAAAAGGAAATTCCATCTGAGGCAGCTAACATGAGTTAGCAATGTTTTTCCAGGCATGTTGGTCTTATTTAAAGCAGGAGACAAGATGAAACGCTGTCTGCTTTGGTCCTCAGGGGTCCGTGGCTTATGTTCCTCAGCAGGCCTGGATTCAGAACGCCACGCTGCGGGACAACATCCTGTTTGGGAAAAGTTACAATGAGCAGAAATACCACTGCGTTCTGGAGGCCTGCGCCTTAACCCCGGACCTGAAGGTGCTACCTGGAGGAGACCTGACTGAAATAGGAGAAAAGGTACAAAAGCAAAAAGAAACACTTTTTATTCTTTATAATCAGTTGAAGTTTCTTCAGGCTCTCTCAAACCTGTTTCTCATTTTCCAGATACTTTTCCTTACGTGATCTTTTTGTTCTGACAATCCCTGATTTTAAAAAAACGTCCCGTTGTCATCCATCAGGGCATCAACCTCTCCGGGGGTCAGAGGCAGAGGGTGAGTCTGGCTCGAGCTCTATACAGCGATGCAGAAGTCTACCTCCTGGACGACCCGCTGTCTGCAGTGGACGCCCATGTGTCCAAACATATCTTTGACAATCTCATCGGCCCGGAGGGGGCGCTGAAGGGCAAGGTGAGAGAAATATGTGTGTGTGTGTGTGTGTGTGAATGTATATATATATATATATATATATATATGTGTGTATATGTATATATAATTAAATAACCCTGATTCTAGGCTTAGCTGTAGGTTATAACTCTGGTTTTCGGCCCTGCTGAATACAGAATACAGCATCTAATAGATATTATTCAGCTCTGTGGGGATGAGTGTGTCTGATGTCTGTGTTTTAATCCCACTTTCATTTTTACCAGAATCATAACACATCTACCATTACAGAATAAATCCACCAGGATCTCTTTTAATCCGAACCTGAATCTGATGTCATCTAACAGCTCATCTCTCTGAGCCACATGCGCATTTTATACAAAGACAAACAAGAAACTGAAGAGATTATTTGGTCCGAACAGAAAATGCATGTGGATGCAGAGACTTCTTGCTTCCTTCTCTACATTCAGTGCATATATTTAAACTGTTTGCATGAAAATGTTTGCACATAGTAAATAAGTGCTCAGAGCTGAAATGATGCTCCTTACACAGCACCTTTACAGCGGCTGACTCTGTTTGTTCCAGTAGTAGTTAAATGTTATCTTTCCTCTAGGAGGAAGTCGTATCAGTGTTTATTACTGGTGCCCTGTCGTAAACGTAGATAAAACATGAGTATTTTATTATTACAGTCTAATGTAAACTTGTGAAATTGAGCTTTTGTTATTTACAACAGCATAAAGCAGAAGTTCTGTGTGTTTGTTTGACTCCAGACTCGCATCCTGGTGACGCACGGCATCAGCTTCCTGCCTCAAGTGGACAACATCATGGTCATGGTGGAGGGCCGGGTGTCGGAGATGGGCTCCTATCAGGAGCTCCTCAACCAGAACGGAGCCTTCTCAGAGTTTCTCAGGAACTACGCGCTGGAGGACATCGTAGAGGAGGACGAAGTCACTGGTAGAGCAGAACTTTTTAGCTCCCTTCATTGTGAAGGAGATTTTTCATCCTGTTGGTCTTTGTGGTTTCACAGATGAGTTAATTGAGGAAGAGGAGTTCTTCCTTGAGGATGCCCTTAGCAACCACCACATAGACATGGTGGACAATGAACCAGTGATCAATGAAGCCAAGAAAAGTTTCATGAGGTACTGGAATATTTTAATTCAGCCGTCACAAGTTGGTTATCCCTGGTTTAGGATTATTTAGTCATTAATCAGTAAAATAGATTAAATTTATTGTGTTTTCACAGCATAAATGAATAATTCATACCCAGCTGCAGGATGGAGAGATCTCATTTCTCCTGTTTTACTTTTATAAACAAAGTTTGATTCAATCCAGTTCATAGCTGTTGTATTATAATCCCCTGTTATTAACATTTTACTGTTTATTATATAAACTAAAAACACCTGCTTGTTCCATCAAATCCTTTGTTGGGAAAAAAAACCTCCACCAGGACCAGAACCAAGAAAGACTGGGGAAAAGGGGTCAACATGTACCATAATGCTTAAGCCAGTTATTTCTGCTGAGACAGAACAAGAGACACAAAATTAATATCAGTCATGTTTTAAGACATGAATAAAGAGCAAGCAGAGAATAATGGAGGAGCTCTGTGCATCATGAGACATCTTCCTAACTGGACTGAGCCCGTCCTAGCTCCATCAGAAAGGATCCTCTGAGATACTGAAACACCATTAAATGAACCAAACTGTGTGGAGCTGCTAAAATATGACAATTAATGCTGAGATTCCCAGATGATTTAGGACCACATAGGAAAGCAAATCTGGTGAGATGCTGCTTAGGCTGTCTGATAATGGTGACACGGGGCAAAAAAGTTAGATTTATCTGTGTGAACGTATCAAAACGTATCAGCAGCCATTTGTGAGACACGTTCTGTGATCGGCTTCCTGTTTGCAGACAGATTAGCATCGTTTCATCTGAAGGAGAAAACCCCAGATCCCGCTCAGTCAGGAGACACGGCTGCAGCCAGAGGAAGCATTCAGAGCCTCCAGAGAAGAAGAAGCCACAGGAAGTGGAGAAGCTCATCCAGGCAGAGACGGCAGAAACGGGCCGGGTGAGTCCGACTCAAACTGCGTAAAGCAGAACATCTCTAAAGCTCTAATCCTTATTAGTGTAGTAAACTTTCATCTGGACTCTTCCCTCCTAATCAGGTGAAAACGAAAGTGTACCTGGAGTACGCCAAGGCGGTGGGGCTTCTGCTTTCGGTCATCATCTGCCTGCTGTACGGCTGCCAGAGCGCCGCCGCCATCGGAGCAAACATCTGGCTCAGCCAGTGGACCAACGACGCCTCAAGAAACCAAACCAAGGAGAATGTAAACATGAGGGTGGGGGTGTACGCGGCACTGGGCATCGCACAAGGTAAGAAACTCCAGAAACCTCTTTGGGTGGAAATGAAGTGCCTCATGTTACAAAATGCCACACAAATAATGAGGGTTTATTTACTTTTCAGCCATTTTTTCTTTGTTTAGAGCAGAGATGTAACTGAAGAATGGTTTTAATGTGCAGGCTGAGACACCTGGATCTGCATTCTGACATCATATGTGCCTTTTTTTTTTTTAGCTGTGGATGGAAAATGTTTTAGTTGTCCTTCTCCGTTACCTTCACCTCTTCTTACCCAGGCTGGACATCTCATTCCTCAATAAAAACGTCCTGTCCGATATGTTGTCCCTCTTCTCCCTCTCCTGTGGTTTAACCCTTTCCCAGGTATCCTGGTTATGATCTCTTCCTTCACTCTAGCCATGGGGAACATCGGCGCAGCCAAGAAGCTGCACTCTAATCTGCTCGACAACAAACTTCACACGCCCCAGTCTTTCTTTGACACCACCCCTATAGGACGCATCATCAACCGCTTCTCCAAGGACATCTACGTCATAGACGAGGCGCTGCCGTCCACTGTGCTCATGTTCCTGGCCACCTTCTTTGTCTCTCTCTCCACCATGATAGTTATCGTTAGCAGCACGCCCATTTTTGCCGTTGTCATAGTACCCCTGGCTTTCATATACATCTTTGTTCAGGTACTCCTGGGTGGGGCGAGTTCTCAGACCTGTTGTTCTCTCTGTTCCTCTTCTTTGTCTGCTTTTTATTTTGTAATGTTACTCTTCCTCTTCCTGGAGCAGCATGTGGTGTGCATGCTTTGGCAGGTTTTTGCAACCTCAGGCTTTTTAGCTTTCATTATTTCCTCTCCTCCGCAGCCTGTGAGGTTGATGACGACCGTCTGCTGATGCAACTTCTCACTCCTGAATTCACTGTGCTCTCTCTCCGCAGCCAAACACTTCCTGTCATGCCTGCAGCCTACACTTTTCACACACACACACACACACACACACACACACACACACACACACACACACACACACACACACACACACACAGAACCAGTCAGTATTGACCGAACGCGCCATGTTGCGGAGGAGTGGAGCATAACTTCCCTCTAGTGTTGGACCAGTGTTACCACAGCCAAGTCTGTCTGATTCACTGGGTTTTTATGTGGGCCATGTGAACGGTTTCACTGGGTCTGTTAGGAGCATTTAAAGTATTAAATAATCACCAGTAAAGTAATAATTTTGGCCGTTTTAAATGTAATAATGCCCGTTATGTAATAGGTTGCGAGTAATGTAATAAATGATCCTGTTGGTCGCCAGCATGAAATGTGTATTAATTGCTGTTGATGATGTCACGGTACATAAATACATACAAGATTTTTCCATGTAATTAAGATATGAATACATTATTTGCAACTTCTTATACAGTTATGTAGTTTAATTCAGTTTATATGGCAAGAGTTACTACGTTATTCTGCTCTTAGTCCCATTACATAAGAGTTTCTGTGGGGCTGGTTATGTCACTACTGTGGTGCACATTATCACCTATGTAGGTAAGGAGCTGTTGTCATGGTAACATAGAGCATCTTAGTTCTCGGGTGGGATAATTCAGTTGGTTGATTAGAGACTGGGAGAACCAGAGCTCTTCGTTTTCACATCAGTTTGTGGAGCCTGGATCTTTTATACCAGTTTCAGGCCTGATTCAGTACTTTTTCATCATCATTGGCTGCATGTGCATCCAACAGGATCATTCTATAATTAACCTGAATAAAGTCACAGTTAGAGGGAAATAACTGAATTAAGCTGCATGAAGAAGCCGTTTGTAAGATAGGAAACATTTTATGCAACTCCCATCTCCACATGCAACCTTGTTTAAACCTGTATTTAGTGCTGTATTTAAGTGCTGCTTCCAGCACACGGGGATGTCTGTTTACCAGCAACAAGACGAAGCTTCATTGTAAGTGTGTAGCGGTCAGATTTGATGCTGATGGAGAACATATATAAAAAAAACACGTAGAGACAAAGATGAAACATTTGATGTATTTTACCTAATCAGTATTTCTCCACTATAAACCGACTTTTTAAAGCAAAGCTCCATCCATATGGTTTCATCTCACAGATAATAAAGACCTTTTTCCATCCGTTTTTCAGCTTTTACGCACCTAAAGTAGCCTGACTTTACAGTCCCACAGAGAAAACCCCTCAGAATAAGACCGACGATGCTGTTTGTTAACCGTCACTTAGTTATTAGCGAGTGGTAAAAAGCTCTGACCATCGCGGTTCTGAATCCACCTGATAAGGTGTAGAACGAAGGGACACAAATCTGCTTCGTCACAGAGTCCGTTGTTTTACTTGTAATAGAAACGAGATGGAAAAAAGCTTCACTTGTTTCCTCTAATCCAACTGTTGAAGCTGCTGTTTGATTAGTTGGAACAGGTGTTTATCTTTTTAACGCAGGTGTTGTTGTTGTGTTGTCACAATCAAACCCCCCCTCCCCCTCTTCTCGCAGGTGTGCTGATTTTGGTTAACTGCATTTTGTGCCGGGCCTACAGTATGCTGCGGGCAGCCAAGCTCACGCACTGCAACATGCTTCAGGGGGTCCTGCGCGCTCCGCAGACCTTCTTCGAGAGCAACCCGACTGGGCGGTTACTAAACCGCTTCAGCAAAGACGTGGATGCTATAGACTCCCTCATCCCAGACAATATTGACATATGGATGCGCACTTTCTGGTACACACTGAATGTGCTGCTCATATGCTCTGCCCTCACCCCAATGTTCCTCATAGTGGTAGCCCCGTTAATGGTGTTCTATTGGTGGGTTCAGGTAAATAGGAAATGAGTCTGCTAACTCATTAATACAACATGCATGGCTGAGAGTGTTGTGGAGTGAGTGTGTTGGTAGAGCTCTGCATGTGATTGAAGAGCAGATACTTGCTGTTTTAGAGCTGTAGGCAAAGCGTAGCTGTCACCTCCGTTAGGTAGTCGTAGTCTGCTGTGTAGGTGACGAGCGGACCCTCCAGCAAGCCTCACCTTGTTAAGCTTGTTGCAATTATAGAAGTTCGATTCAGCTGGATTACGTTGGTGTGCTTCAAAGCAACACAACTGGTATTGATGGAAAGGCATCAGCTAAAATCACCATGGTAACTAAATATGAAGACATAGCCTGCTCTGATGCAGTTTATGTTCAGAGGTCCAGATTATTCCTGATAATGTTCCTATTAGGGATGTCACAATTATACATTTGATTGATACAACCTATTGTCAGAGGAACTTTAACAACTATTATCACAAAAATTAGATGTTAATTTCCCAACACTATGTATATAAATGTGTCTTTAAGTGTGGTAAATTAGCATCTTTTGAAGCCAACATAAAAGGATGTAGAAACAAACCTGTTCTGCAAACTAAAAGGGTCCCATTAACTCTGGATTTCTCTCAGAGAAACAGGACTTTTTTGTGGAAACCACAGTTTAAAAATGGCTTTAAACATTTTATTTGAGCCTGAAACAGGAGAAATCTAGTTACCTTTGACCTCCAGCTACTTCTTAGCAGTTTAGCTGCTGTTTGAGATGTAATGCTGAAATAACGAAAAGAGAGATACTGTACATCATCAGATATGTGGAATTAAACATGGTCTGTCTTCTACAGAGCATTGTTTTATCAGTTTTTGTTTTTCTCTTTTTAAGGCTTAATTGCAATTTAAGCCCAGAGTTGAACACACTTACAAAGGTGCAAATGAACCAAGTGACATTTAAAGGGGTCGTATCATGCAAAATCCACTTTTTTTTTTTTTTTTTAGCTCTAAATACATGTTTTTGTGCACTTTTAAGTGTTTAGAAAAGCAGAAAATTTAAATGTAATCCATCCTGATGTTGTACATATATCTTTATATTCTTTGTGGTCATATTTTTCAGTCTGTTTAATTTTCTCTATTACGTTTTTTTTTATCTATTACATCACAGTATTTGCTGTGGGTCTGCCAAATAAGGTCGTGGATTTCCAGGTATTAAAATTTGAGAAACTGATACGTTGACATTTTTAGTAAACTTACCAATAAAATGTTTCTCTGATTAGCGTATCGCTGCTATCAAGCTACAAACATGGTGGAACAGGGTAGAGTTGAACTTCCTGTGACCTGAAAGGGGGCGGGGCTTAACATGCCTCATTCACATTTAAAGAGACGGCACCAAAATGAGTCGCTCTGAAGACGCACCTCAGAACAGGGTTATAAGGTTCTACTTTATACGGACAATAAATTAATGATTTACATGTTAAGAGCATTTAAAAGCATGATATATCTCCTTTAATGTTACAGTTGTGTTTACTGCTGTAGCGTAAAAGCTGGTGGTTATTGTGAAGATGGCTTCCCTGTTTTCTGAGCCGTCCTTTCAAGTGGCCGATTGGTCATCTTCCCTGTAACCTAAGAAAACTAAATGGATTTAATCTGTTTCTTTGGGGAGAATAATTCTTCCTGCTCAGAGACATCGGATCTGCAACTCAAACATAAGCAAAGCAAACAAACTGCAACATGCGGATGCTTTCTGTTTTCCTTCCCAGTTGCACTTATCTGCCAAAATGGTTCAGATATAATCGTTGATGGAAAGTTACAATAGAAGCACAATATGATTACCTTACAGCAGATTTTAATATTGTGAAATCAAATAATTGTGACATCCCTATTCCTCATTACATCCCATCAAATAAAATGAGAAACAAATGTAAAAAAAAATAAAAACAAATTGTCAAATATCTGATAGAAAATCATTTAGCAATCACTTCACAAGTCTGCCAGTGGATTGAGAGATTGATTGCTCATTGTGATGTGATTAAATCAACTCTAATCACAATGAAACAACTCCAATAAAAGTTGGCCGATTGAACTAAAACTGAACCTTTATTGCCAGAAAATTGAGTACATTAAATGATACATAAAACCGGCTGAGAAACAAATCTGTTTCCCATTACCATGGAAACCCAGCGATTTACATTTTCTGATATGTTTGCCATAATCTGCTGAAATGGATTTAATACAGATTAGAAAAATTAGTGTAGAAATTGATACATTTCCATTTTGACTTAGTTTGAGGTCCATGGGACTCTAATTCAGCTAAAAGAGCTAATCGGGTGTAAATTTTGTGTTTAGTACAGAGCTTTGCACCGCTCCATATATAGTATAAACTTACTTTTTTATCAAATAAGGATTTTCTGATTGCAACCACTTTGTTGTGATGCATCTAAATGTTCAATAGTGATTATGAGTTTATTTGTACAATCTGCTCTTGTGAATGCAAAAGAGTTGCGATACAGCATGTTCACCAAAGACAGACTATTGGTTAATCTTCCCTGTCATGTCTGAGGGCAGTTATACGGTTTTGTTGAACCAGCTTGATGTAAAGAAAGACTGTGCTGAACTTGCTTCCTAGTTCATAACCTCTGCCATTAAACCGAGGATCATTGAACTGGTCTCTCAGAGAAAGCAGGCTGTTATTTCTACGTGCTCAAAAATGTTCGATACACAGTTAAAGTGAAGCTGATTCCATTGTTTTCTGAGCATCTCTGGGATTTGCTTGCATTGAGTTATGTGAACGAAGTGGTGGTCAAACTGGCCAAAAGGGTTTATATTTTCCAGGAGGATACAACTTCCACTCAGACCGAATCACAAAAAGCAACTAAAATATCCAATTCTATGCAGATGATTACCGCATCTATATTTCTTTATTATTTCCAATTTGCATCCATGCGGCTGGTTTCTTTATCATTAAATCAATGTATTGATGATTTTGGTGGTATTTGTTGAATTTTTCTTGTCTGATGGATGGCAAAGCCCCTTGAAAACGGACCAAGTTGTGTAAATAACGAGGTACCGATCTCACTGATCTGACCTCAGAGTTTTACACACTGAGTCAGCAGTTCTTAACAGCATCATGTTTAACCATATGATGGAGTTTGTTGTGAATGAGAAAGAACACAAACCGATTGGTTGACTTGTGAGATCAACAGTAAATACAGATTTACTGAACCAAACCTTCCAGACTGAGTTTTTAGTGTTAAAGCTAAAGGACCACCCAGCAAACTAAAGAGTGATGGAGAGAAACATGGTTTATGTCTCGCTGCCTCTCCTGCTGGTCAAACTGGTCAGATTCTTGTTAAAGACCATTAAGTTTGAACCCTACAATAAAAACACAAAACTACTTAAACTTTTTAGATTTTCTGCTTTGTCCTTATTGGTCAGTGGTTGTTTCAGAGACCTTTTGTTGGTGGTTGTGGTGTTTGGGCCGGTCGGTCCGGTCACATAAGTTTAATTTCTATGTAAAGGAATAAACGATGGAAGCAACCAGAAGCAACACTTTTACAGATAATAAAGAATACGTTTCGAGCCCTTCTGGTCTACAGTGAGCCACGTTGACCACCACTCCATTTCACGTACAAGCAGTGCCATGTGAATAGGAGCCATGTGCAGCTTTCCTCCCCATGCTCCAGCGTTATCTTCTCTTTAGGCTCACGTTGTTTCAGAGCATTGCCAGGAAAGTTTCTGCTGCTCTGGTGTATTGGTTCTGAGTAGAAAACTCCTTCCTGATGCTCCTTTGGTGGAGTTCATCACTGCATTTCTGCTTTTACTGATTTCACAGTTAATTGCTAATCAAGATGAACTTTTCTAAACAAACTTCCATCTTCTGATTGAATTTATCCATTAAAGGAAAAATTGGCTTTTTTGTAGCAGCTTTTTGCTCTTGGACATGTGATTATTACATCAGAGGCATACTTTAGGAAGTATTCAGATGGTATTTTTTAGATCAAATGACACCAAGTAAGAACTTTTCTACTTTTATCTAAAACAGGTTTTTATGACTGGGAGGATGCAGGGAAGGGCAACTCCGGTCCTCCCAGTCCTGCAAGTATTAGGACTTTCCCTGCTGCAACCCGCCTGACACACATCAGAGCTTAACATCAAACTGAACAAGCGTGTGAATTATCTCTTGATCTGAGACAGCAGGGACTTGCAGGACTCTGGCCGTTGCAGACTGGAGTGCTGATCCCTTTTCTAAACGGACTCCAAACAACTAAAATCAGATTTACTAACATGCTTTGTCATGGCATCCACCCTGCATGTCCGTCTCTCCGCTGCATGTCATGTTGGATTTGTGCATATTAACACTACGACTAAAGAAAACAACTGTTTCTTTAAGCTTCTCATGCTTTGGAATAATTGTCTTTATAAGACTATAAATTGGATTTTAATGAGGATATATGTGTGATATAAAGCAAACCACCTGCAGCTGAAAACCTCCAGTACTGGCAACTGCTTTAATTACACCCTCTCAGTCCAGCGATGTTGGCTGGAAACATGATTTGGCATCTTATCAACAATCTGAAAGTTTGATTATCACACGTGTTTGCAGGTGTTTTGTTCACACAGGCTTCCTTTGTTACTCTGTGTGGGCGAGTGTGTGTACGTGTGTGTGTGTGTGTTCTCATATATGTGCAGCATATTTTGACCTTCCTGAGTGTGTGTGGGGTTATAACCTTGTGTTTGTTTCTCTCCCCCCTCCTCAACGGCTGTAGAGATTTTACGTTGCAACGTCTCGGCAGCTTAAGCGCCTGGAATCGGTCAGCCGCTCTCCCATATACTCCCATTTCTCTGAGACCGTCACGGGCTCTAGTGTAATCCGAGCCTATAACAGACACACTGCCTTTGTTCTGATGAGTGATATGAAAGTGGATGAGAACCAAAAGAGTTACTACCCTGGTATAGTGTCCAACAGGTACGTATGCTGCCTCAGCTCAGGTACACAGCAGCTATGTGCTCCAGTTTTGGGACCTAAAACCACTCTGTACACATTCACTCTGAGGCTTTGGGTCTTATACGTCTCTGTTTAAGTAATGAAGGTATTTAGGTTCTGCTGATCTAATCCACCCGATCAACTGATCATCATTAAAAATGTGTTAATTTGCTGCATTTAGCTTTAACTTTAAACTACCTGGAGTCCATTAACTGCTGATATGGACGGATTTGTGTGAAAAAAGTGAGTAATAACTCACTACTTAAAAACAAGTACACTCGGTTAAAAACGTTTCAACATGAGAAGATCCAAAAGCCTCATGTTCATCCTGAAGATGAATGGTGGTGACTGAGTACAGATGCAGTGTAAAAACCATCATTACGGGACCACAAAGCTGCTGTGCTTCACAAATCCTCTTCTGTTTGCATTCCCATGTGTACGATGCTGCTGTTGAAAAGCAACACATTTATTAACCTCTTCCACTCCAAGGCCCCAGTGTTGGTGCCCACAGGACTGGTTTCACAGGAGTAAAACAACAATAGACATGTCTCACAATTTCTATCCCCACCGAACCCAGTTAGGACAATAAGCAATTGAAAGACCAAGTAAACAAAGTCTACAAAAATATGTAAACAGCAGCGATGGATCCACACAGCAAGCAAACGTACAACACATATGCTGCCAGCACACATCTCACTCACAGTTTAATCTCATTATGACCAAGCTTCATTAAACCAGAAGCAAAAGAAGGCTGAAAATCATCATTACAGATTCTGTTTAACCTCCAAAACTTGTATCTACTGATAGAAAACTGCATTTAGTAAAGCAACTACGTCTCCTGTGGGAGTAGTGTGCCGAACAAAATCACAATACAAATAAAAAAAACACTAAAATTATTAAAATATTCACAAGGAAACTGATGTACCAATTATTTTAAAACTGCATGTATATGCTGTTTATTAGCAACATAATGAGCCTCAACGCGAAGCTGACAAAGTGATAAATGGTTGTTCTGTGCTCTCAATTGAAGGATGTTTAAGCTGTCAGCTAACACTAAGCTAGGTTAGCATGCTAGTTAGCAATGTTATTGCAAACAGATTGTATAAAAGGCTAATTTGCTAAATGAGTGAGTAACTAGCTTGATTAGCAGCACAACTTTAGCAATGCAATGTAAGGCTGTGTCCGAATGTACACCCTATGCCCTAACCCCTCATTCACTACATAGGGCTGCACTATATAGCTCCCTAC
>JBAMIG010000023.1:17304778-17319845 GCA_037177335.1 Kiunga ballochi | reverse complement strand
TCCTCTCCTCCTTGTGTGGATGTTTTTAGTCACGCTAAGAGCCCAAAGCTTCAGACGAGCTCTCTCCGCCTCTTTCTTCCTCCTCACCGCTTCCTCCTCACCACCTCCTCACTACCTCCTCACTGCCTCCTCTCCTCCTCTCCTCCTTGTGTGGATGTTTTTAGTCACGCTAAGAGCCCAAAGCTTCAGACGAGCTCTCTCCGCCTCTTTCTGCCTCCAACGCAGGAGCCCGTCCTGTTCTCCGGGACTCTGAGGACAAACCTGGACCCGTTTGAGAAATACACCGATGACGAGTTGTGGAGAGCTCTGGAACATTCTCACCTCCACAAGTTTGTCAGCAACCAGCCGGCCAAACTGGACCTGGAGTGTTTGGAGGGAGGAGAGAACCTCAGGTATGCTCAGAGGAGGAGGAGGAGGAGGAGGAGGAGGAGGAGGAGGAAGAAACTGGTTTTAATGGGTTGTTTTGTCTCCAGTGTGGGTCAGAGGCAGCTGGTGTGTTTGGCTCGAGCTCTCCTGAGGAAGACGAGGATCCTCATCCTGGATGAAGCCACTGCTGCTATAGACCTGGAGACGGATGATCTCATCCAGTCCACCATAAGGACCCAGTTTGAAGACTGTACTGTCTTCACCATCGCACACAGACTCAACACTATCATGGACTACACGAGGTTAGATTCATCATGTCTGGAAGTTTGTTTAAGAACTTTTTATTTGATGAGATCAAAGAAAAAAGATTCATTAAAATGTTCATAAGTTTGTCCTAAAAACCTCTTTACTGGTTGGAGGTGAAGGAGGCACAGTGGCTTCAGAAACCATGACGATGACTGCACGAAGGCCTAAATGATGCTAAAAGCAACAGGTGCCTCTTTGAGCCGCAGCACGTGGCGGCCGTGTCGCTCCTAAAGGTTTCTGTTCTCAGCTTTGATCCAGCAGAACAAACATCTGAGACCACACATCTGCTAGACGCTGGGAAACAGGAAGTAGAATTCACCATAATCAATAGAAACGCTGTCATTAATGATTGTCCTCCTCTCACACAGCCTGTGATGATCATGTGATGTCATACAAGCCGAAGCATTAAACATCCGTCTGTTTGGCAAATACGGCAAACTAAACACATAAACAGAGTCTCGTCTCGTCTCCTTTTGCAGGGTTCTGGTGTTGGACAAGGGACAGATAGTGGAGTTTGACAGTCCCACAAACCTCATCTCTAAGAGAGGAATCTTCTACAGCATGGTTAAAGATGCAGGACTGGCGCAGTGAACCCATCCGGCAGACCAGAACCGGCCCAGGAGGACTTTTCATGTGCACTTGGTCATATTTTTATTAAAATGATTGTTGGTATATATTTCATGGCACTTCCTGCCTGTTTGGAGTGAAGTTTGATCTCTTTTGCAGACTCGGGTCAACTTGCTCTTGTGTTTGTGAGAAACGTGCTGCCTGCCTCTCTGGGCTCAAAACTGCGAATGCTTCTTGATCCGAGTCTGCTCTGAAGTGCCTTCAGCAAGTGGGATAAAGAAATCCAGTGAATGTATCGTTTTCTAATCGGCTCTTTGCTGCAAAGCTACTAAAAAGGAGGAACAGGATTTTTTATTTTCATTTTTCTACAAAAATTACTGTGCCACTGCACCTTCCTCATGAGAAGAAAACCTTTGAGATAAACCCGCTTATTTTTTTACTGTACTGTTATTTATCTACTTTATAAAGAAATGCGTCATTTAGGGACTTTTTCTCAGTTAAATGTGATTCTTTTGTGAACCATATCTATGAAAACTTGAATTCTGTACCACCAAAATACAAAAGTAAATAATGTCTTTATTAAAAAACAGGAAAATGAATGTTTCTGTCCTGTGTTGTTGGTGTTTTATGGATTAATTAAGGGATTATAATCTAGATACTTTACGATAAAAATAAAAAAACTGTAACAAGCAAACTCAAAAGCAGCAACAATAACTTTCAATATTAATAACAATCCAAAAATAAACTGAAGTCTAACCTCCATACAAGGTAATTCCCAGTAAACACACAGTCTTAAAGGGTTCACACTCCACAACCAGTCTCCAATGCAAACTGGGCAAACTGTTGAGAACATCTCCCACTGATTGATCCTTTTATACGTGGAGCGAATCAGACGCACCGATGAAGGAGGTGGCTGTTCATCTCCAGTTTGCAGCCTCAACCAGAGTCCTGGGAGCTTCAGGGTCCTACCAGTATCTTGGCTATTCCTAGGACTGCACTCTTCTGGACGGAGATATCTGATGTTTCTCCTGGTATCTACTGGAGCCACTTCTCCAGTAAGGAGGACAATGACGGCCCCCAGTGCTCTGATGACCATTGATGTTTTCACCTTAAAGGTCACTGGTTTGAATGTCGGTGGCCTTTCTGTGTGAAGTTTGCATGCTCTCCCCATGTTCGCATGGCTTCCCTTCCTACCATCCTATGCTTGTCAGACTGATTGGTCATTTCAAAAGTCCTCTGTGTTGATGGACTGGTGATCCATCCAGGGTGTTGTAGTAGTTACCTGCAACCCTGAAAATAGATGGATGTAAAGACTCTACGATCGTCCTTAAGGTTAAAATGAGCCTGCATGCAGTTACATTAGTGCCCACTAGAGTGTGCTGTCAGATCTTTGGTTTATCATCATCATCATTGTCAACATCCAGATCTAAACAGAAATGTTTTTAGTATCCTATTTTTGTTTAATGTTCTCCTAAATGCAAAACGTGGATCTAAAAACTGCAGAAAACCTTTTTAACATTTAACAAAAGAATCTTCTGAAGATCTTCATCATCAGAAAAACAGTTTTCTGCAAATATACAGACATGATTTATTATTTTACATGACTTACATAACAAAAAATGCAGACTGTAAGACGTTATTAAAGCTTTTTGGGGAATTACATCTTATTTATGTGTAAAACATTTTTTCTGAGACTCATAAACATGAAGCAGAGTATTTACACCTGGATACATCAGCTTTTAGTTCTGTTTCAGAAGCAGCTCATTGTTGTGTTTTCCTGTCCGTTTGTTCACCTGTCTTGTTTCGGTTTGTATTTAGATAATTTGGTTTTCAGTTCAGGTCAGAGCTGCTTTGAAGTTTTCCTGCCTCCTGTCTGCTCCTCCATACCGCCTGCATAAAAACAAATGCAGCTCTGAAGGCTAAACGAGGTCAGACCCGGTACTGGAAGGTGGGCCTGACAAAGTGGACCCTTAAAAAGAAGATCCTTCCTCCGACGGGAATATTTAGAAGTTTTTAATCTGCAATTTATTCATAAAAAAAAGTTCAGAAACAGCTAAAATGATAAAATCCTCTTGTATACCAGCTGAAACTTCCTTGTGGTCGGATCCAACAGAAGCCTTCAGACCTTCAAACCCCTTCAGCAAGACGTCTCATGCCCCACACAGAGACAAGCTGTGGTTGGCATTTCCCAATGTTTTCCCCAAATGACAGGTGATGTGCACACTCTGCCTTTGTCTCCGACATGCCAAAACTAAGATGTCTGGGTTTGAGTGAAAGCTGCTGCTCTGTAATGTCCCTGCCTTCGGGCAGAGATGTTTGGAGTGACAGCGAGGTTGGGCTCTGGATGTCTGCTGACTTGCCCCGGCAGTTTAGGCTACAGGCAAACAAACCAGCTTGGAAACAGCTCCAGCAAAGCCGTGATGCAGCAATACTTTCTGCGCTTCATACACCATTTTGCCAGATTGTTTCTCAGAGTTTTGAGCACAACAAGAATACGACCAGCACGGGGATTTCTGGAAGTCCTCCCGTGCACATGCTGGGATTTCCAGCAGAGAATAAAGGTCTTTTAAAACACAAGACCCCATAAGGAAGTTTGGACATGTCTGCTGTTTACAGGACTCAGATTTTACCAGCATGTTCTGGAGGTTCAGTCAGGAAGGAGTACATTTGCTTTGAATCAAGTTAACTTTTGTATGAAAAGAAAACAAGATGTGTAGCATTTATCGGATAAGACTGGGAAGGCCTTAATGGTAACACTGGGCCATAGTGTTTTCATTAAACAGGAACCAAAAAATGTCCACTGGGCGCCTGCAAAACCAGTTCAAAATGGCAGCTCAACGACCAGCAGAGGTGTTATTTTCATATTTATTTGTCCATCTGAGAGGCTCTGTCTCTTTAAGGTGCTCTGTTTTCACAACCGTTCCTTTTATTTGGTGTTAAATACTTCACTGTTCTTATGCATTATAAACTGATTATGATTCATTTATTAATATTTTTACTGTCAAGATTAAATGTTTTATCTTCTCCTCCTGACTGTAAAATTTAAGTGGGTGATTCATGGACACTATAAATTAAATAAGATGATGGGGATGTCTCAGAATAAAGGAAATACTGTTACCATAGTAACTGGCATTTTTTCCTGCTTTAATAGATAGTGTGTTTAGGGACAGCTCATTGATTTTAATAAGCAAAATGGACACAAATCAGTTTATTAAACCTACATATTCATATCTGAGTAACTTCCTGTCCCGTCTGTTCTCATGTTGGCCCCTTCTAGCAGAATAATCAGTATTGACTTCGCCTTGTGCTGACAGGCATCAGGATGTTATGCATACCAGCATCAACTCTCTGGTTGTTGGACATGCTGCTTGTCCATGTCCTGCAGCTGAGTTAGCCTCCAAAACTCATCAGCCTGGACAGATGTGGCCACAGCTGTTGGATGAAGGTGCATATACGGATGAATATTTGTATATTTGCAACATAAAACAGGTTTCTATGCGCAGGGAAAGAAACTTGTCAGCCAGAGAGAACTGTCCTGCTTCTGTCCTCCTGTAATTCTTCAGGTTTTCTTTATTGAAACATTTTGCTACTCATGAGTTTGGCCTTTGGTTCGCTCACCGTCCAGCCTTCCAGTTTTCACTCTGCTCAGTTTTGCAGCTGCCTTTGGTTTTTGTTGCAGCCTTTATTGCATCCACAGCTGTCTGACGAGTAGGAATACCAATCAGTCTCTCTCCCAGCAGCTCTCCCCTCTGCACATGTACACATAAACCCAAATCACATTTAATCAAACTCAACAAGTAGCACAAAAATAACACAAAAATGCACAAGTATATAACCTTATAACATTAAATGCATGAACCTGATATTCATCATCTCCCCCGTCTGAATATTGTTTCTGACCTTGAGCTTGTGTCTTTAACTGAATATTAACATGGAAATAATCTTCTGCAGACTGGGCATGCAAAGCCCCCGCTTATAGGATGACAGGACATCCTTTGTCCTCCATGACAGAGGACAAAGGATGTTCAGGATGGGTCTGTCACAGTCAGATATCTGTACACATTGCACTGAGAACACGATAGACAGTTACTATCATGCACTGTGGTCCTGCTCACCTGTTCAGAGATTCTGGCTTAATGTATGTAAAGACTTATCACAATGGTTTCAGTGAAATATTCCTGCAAACCCCACATTGTGCCTACTTGGTGAGTTAATATAAACCTATAATACCTATATATAAATTTATAAAGTAAAGTTAATATAAACATCTTTTCTGTAAACTTAATCCTCACTATCTTATGCTTTGCAAAGAAAACTATTCTTCCGAATACAGAATATTTGTATCCAGCAGTTTAGAAATCTGTTATTAGATCACATCGGTATTGAGACAATGTCTGCCACTTCAAAAGACCAGCTAGTGGAAGTTCACTCCCTCTGGTTTCCTGTGATTAGCTCCATCACTTAGTCTGGGGGGAGGATGAGACCTCAATGCTCTGGGGGTTTGCTGGGGGTCCTTGGTGGCTGTGGGTATCTGGCAGTCTCCTGAGTGGCTGCTTTCTGCCAGGGCGGATGGTGGGGGTTTGGACGGTGGTCGTCGACCCAGGTGGACGAGTGAGAGGAGACTGGGTTTATGTGGATCAGTCAGAAGGTTAGAGTGTGAGAACAGGTGTGTATGTATTTGTGTGTAGGTAGTTTGTTGATTCCCGGAGTTGGCATCTGGTGGGCCACGATTGGACTGGTCTTCGAGGGTGGTGGTCTAGGGACCCCAACAGGTGTAGGTTGGCCCTTCTGCTTGTAGAAGTGGGTGCTTTTAGGCTCTGGTTGGCGATTTTCATCCTGGGCTCACTGGGGTCCATTCCCTTTGACTGCGGGGGGCTCTGGCTGGGTACTAACTCTGCCGCCTACAGGGCGGATGTTGAGTTTGCCCCAGGGTGTGGTGGCTGGGGTCCAAGTAATAGACTGACTTTTTGCCCTGGTCTTTTCACTCCGGGGAGGCGGGGTGAAAACCTGGAACTGGAAATGTGCAAAACTCACACATATTGCAATTGAAACAGTAATGAAAACCCTTACATCTCTGCAAGGTGGTCCATAGAATGTGTCAGAAGTTTATCACAAAGATGTGAAGAAGCACTTCTCCACATTTACACGCTGTGCTGAGATGCAACCAGTTCATTTTAAGTAAAAAGACGAAGGAGGAAACGGACATTTTGATACTTTGTTTAACAAATCTCACAGATTCCGGTTTTGTCTTCGGATGGAAAAAGCAGCAACCTCACAACAGGAATATCTTCTCCAAAATACTGGACCTCTCCACGGTCATTTATTGAACCAATTTCCACTTCCTACTTCTTAAATAAAGTCATTAGAATTTATTTAAAAGTCATGATAGATCTTAGTGGTGTGTTTACTTTAGTTCCTTATGTGACATTAACAACACTGTTCTAAATAGTTATATTTTACCTCTAAATTGTGTTTTGCTGTGGACACACATTTAACCCATTAATGCCTATTGTCGCGATTTCGCATCAAACTGCTTCAATTCAAAATACAGCTAAAAAAGTGCACGTGTTCCCCCGTAGTCGGTTTATGCCTTTTTGATACGGACATAATTGCATATAATTTCAGGCGTCAAGGGGTTAATATTTGATTATTAATACATTAAGTGAGATAACACTTTAGAGACTCATTCCATTTACAAGAAGTTAGATTTCCCTTCTTAACCAACACTTTGTACAGTCTTTGCATGCCTTTACTGCCCTAGTTCTCAATACTGGTCCACCAACTTATTTAGTCTGTCCGTCTGTTTTATTTTTTTTCAGATTGGAAATCTGCATTGCTCCTCCCATTTGTAGACTATCCCAGCAATCAATGGGCGAGAGGCAGGGTAGACCCTGGACGGGACGCCAGTCCATCACAGGGCCAACACACAGAGAGACGAACAACCATACACACTCACACACACTCCTATGGGCAATTTAGAGTCACCAATCAGCCTATCCCCAAGGTGCATGTCTTTGGACTGTGGGAGGAAGCCGGAGTACCCAGAGAGAACCCACACTAACACAGGGAGAACATGCAAACTCCACACAGAAACTCACACCGGGACTCGAACCGGCAACCTCCTTGCTGTGGGGCCACAGTGCTAACCAACTGCGCCACCGTGCAGCCCGCCAGTAATCCAAATAGAGGAATTCAGCGTTACCAGATGGGGAGCAGGCAGAGACGTATATCCAGGTAAACAGGCAGGGTTCATTTACCAGTCAGCAGGCAGGATCCAGACAGGGAGCAGACAGAGACGTAAATCCAGATAACAGGCCAGTGTTCAAACAATCCAGAAGGCAGGCAAGATACAGACAGGGGCAGGCAGAGACGTAATCGGAATAAACCGGCAGGTTTCTTAAATCAGGCTGGCAGACAGAAAGAACAGGCTGGAAGCTTACAAGGAGACAACCAAGATGATCTGGCAACATGGTGCTGCCACAGACTGCTTAAATAATGCACAGCACAGGTGAAGCACATCAGCAATCAGGGTCAGAGAAGGAAGAGGGCATTCAGGGACCACAGGAATTCCCAAATACACAGGTGGAATATGACAAACTCTGCAATGATTTTTTTAGATCTGGCCACGGCCTCCCAATCAGGAGACTACAATATCTCTATCGCTCTATGGTACAGGCCTATCCAAGACTTTAATAATTATGTTCAAAGAGTAAAGTAAGTAATATTGTAAAAACCAACATCTCCACTGGTGTCCCCCAAGGTTCCATCTTCGGGCACTTCTTGTTTTCTATCTACATAAAGTACATGACCAAAGATGTCGGTGCTACCTGAATACATCTCTACGCTGATGATGCCATCATTTCCTCATCTGGTTCCTCTCTCCCCTCTGCCGCAGCCACCCTTTAACTCAGTCTCACCATTATCGAGGCATCCTTTCACAACCTCCACCTGGGTCTCAACTCAAAGAAACTCAAATTCACCAAAACGATGTCTATGTCTCCCCCTTCCCCCAAAGATCCCCTTTCTTCTGATGGTTTAGAACTGGCTTAGGTTAGCTCCAACAAATACCTTGGTTTCAGGTTGGACCCTTTCCTCCATGCTCCACATTAATAACCTACAGGCAAAAAATAAGGCCAGACTAAGGTTCCTTTACTGTAATCAGACTAAAAGTATTAAAAATTTAAGCATGTTAGTAACATGATTAGATACAAAGGTTTTTGTATTTTGTTACAAGCTACAACTTTAGACCAAGGAGATAAAAAAGCTGTGACTTTGTTGTGTAAACACAAAGCTACGTGCAGATTAAAATGTTGTTCCTTCTCATAGTCCAATTCATTAGAATTCACTCAGTCTCAAAGTTGAATCCTCAAATAACCTAATGCCTGAAGGCATGTCAAACTTATGAAGGAGGAGGGGGGGCTTTATTAATTTCCAAGAAATAAGCACATAATTTCCTGGTTAAGCTTAGCCCCGAGAAGTATTCATCCACCTACGTACAAAGTGTTTTGTTTCATGACAGATTGAGGCTGTAATGAACAGACATGTTGTTCTATGGTTGTGAATGAGCATTTATTTTGTGTAACACACACATTTTGTTCCTTCTGATGCGTTTATGTCTGACTGTCAATAAAATTATTTTAAAGATCTCTACTGGTGATTTTAAACAAAAAAAACAAAACTATTTTGTTGGTACATACAATTACATGAAACAAACTAAGTAAAAAAGCTGTTAAGCTAAGCTGATTTAGGGAATAATACATAATATGTGCAGTTGTTCATCATTGGCAACAAAACAAAGATAACTAATTACTAGACTGAGACCTGCAGATCTGCAAGTTCCAGCTAAACATAATTAATTTCTTCGTCATGCACACATACACACGTTTACAGAAAAATCACCATGCTTGCATGAAGAACTAACAATCTCCCACACACACTTTGTCACAGCGTGAGCCCACAGTTATTGCTAATACCCTATGGCTAATAGCTCCCCTGTCCTCAGCTGAACTGTGGAGGAAACCATTCAAAGTAGTTTACGCAGGAAAGGAATGAGCAATGCAGACTACATAACAACTTCATTCATTAAACGCTGTGCCAACACACACACACTTGCTGTCTCCTGATCTTCAAAGTGTTTTTTTTCTCTCTCTCTTCTTACATTTTTTTTATTAAACTCTTACTGTCCTCATCTCACCCCTGCTGGCTCACAAATCAAGTTTGTAAAGTAGAGTCATATTTGCTATTTTAAGTCCTGATGAGGGGCCAAACCTATAAATTCATTAGTAAATTCTTGAGTGTCGGGTGATGACCTGACACAAGTGATGCAATTAAGCTGTTTTCTTGTTATTATCATGTCCTGATGACTATATTTGCCACAGATGGAATTTGTGTGTTGTAAATGTCATAAATCCACACAAAGTGTTTGTACTGACACAATCTAGCTGAAGCCTTAACGCCTGGTTGGTCTTTAAAAAGGCTGGAAAAATTACAGGCTGTTATATATTAAAGTGGATAATGATGTTTATTTTCAACTGTTGCTCAAAGTTTGTCTATAAAACCAGACCAACGTTTTTTTTCTGTGCAAAATGCTTAGAAGGAATTTTTGCTGCTGCAGATGTTAACAGGACAGTGTTTTTAAATACAAATCAGCATTAAAACCTCATATTTGTTCTTTTTTTTATCTTCGTGGTCTTAGATGTCCCTGCACCCCCTGACTTTGAAATATTTACAATAAATATTTTTTAAATATGTGACATGTGTTACATCTAAGAGCAAGCAGACTGGTAATATGTTGCTTCTTTGTTTACTACCGTGTTAAAAAATCATCATAAGGAGAATGCATATTTAGAAGAAAAAAAACATTTATATCACGGCAAACTTGTGCTGATATGATGTGAAATGTGTAACATCAGTTATTACTGATCACAAAGCAGCCCAAAAAACTTTTGGCTTTTAATAAACTCTAAATATGACTTTTTACCTTTTTTGTTGACACCATTAAGATGCATAAAGCACAAATATTAAACGGATTTTTTTTGTTCTAAACTGCTTTTAAGTCTGAATTTTACAGTATAGACAACAGCTAAAGCATTCAATCTCATTTTCGATGGTGTTTCCATTATATTCAAGTTATTTTTCACCATAAACACAGAGGCAACACAAAACATAAAACATGATTCCAGGGTGAAATGAACATAGAATCAGCATAATTTCTGATGAAAAACAGCTATAAATTCAGCCAATCTGACTGTGTGTAAACTCAACATGTGTTTTTGATTCCTGCTTTCGTTAACTAAATATCCTCAAAGCAACAAAATGCCTCTTTTCAGACTCTTTTCTCCGTGCGTCTTGGCGCGCTGTGCGTCCTGGCGCCTGTTGCAAACCGCAAAGGGTTAAACAGGGTTACCAGAAATCCTTTTAACAGGCAGGTGCCCCCGCCAGCTCCAACCCAAAGCTGAGTCCTCACTTATTAAAACCCTTCTTCCAAAACATCTGAGGAGCAAATCGTAATTGTCACATAGCTGCGCTTGGCGCGTCTTAAAGGCGATGGCTGCAGGTCGCTGGTATAAATAGAGCATAATCGCTGCAGCTGAACTGGATTTTTCATCCACATCAGGCTTTCCGATACAGGCACGTGCGATGCGCTTTTGACTGGTTTCCCCTCCAAACTTCCTCTTCAAACAAGTGCAAGTGAGCGCGTGCCGGATCGCAGACGCACCGACAGGTTTCTGTACCTTCACACTTGTTGATTTGCGCTGCGCTCCGGAGATGCGGTGCATGCTGTTTCCACGGTGGATCTGGATTCTGGCGTGCGCGTCAGTGTCAATGGAGCTCAGTTTGGCCGTTTTACGCCATGTCACCTACTCACACGCGGGCATCTGCCCCAATGACATGAACCCCAACCTGTGGGTGGATGCAATGAGCACCTGCACGCGGGAATGTGAATCTGATCAGGTAACTCTTAGATGATATTTTTATGTGTTTGAAGATCACGCGATTATTTAGTGCACATTTACCCTTTAAAGTTTGCTGCAGCTCCTCAGTGACAGTTTGTAAGTACCATAGTGTTTAAGGTAAATTGTGATGGATACTTTACACAGACGTTTTCCAGTAGGTTTAAAATCAGCCACAAAAAGCAGATTTTATTCAGAAACTCTGTGAAAAATCCTCTATGAATATTTATCACATTTTCATAATAAAAAGACAACTAACACCTCTTCCATCCTCTATTTACAATGTTTCATGTTAAAATGACATTTTAGCTTAATAATCTGAGAACTGAGGAAAGTTTGCACACGAAAACTATTTATAAGATAAATATAAAATATAGGAGAAAATCCAATATAAATCAAGATTACATTTAAAAAGAGAAGAATTTGGAGTAAAAAACTTGCATTAAATATGACATTTAGCTGTATTTTATTACTCCTGGTTGTGCAAACAGCCTCTTCACGTCCTCCTGTGGTTTGTTTCTCTGTCTTGCAGGAGTGTGAGTCCCATGAGAAGTGCTGCCAGAACGTTTGTGGGAACCGTAGCTGTGTTGCAGCGCGTTTCGTGGACGGAAACAAAGGCCCCATGGGAATGCCCAAGGAAGCGACCTGTGCCAGTTTTATGTGCACGCAGCAGGGGTCAGAGTGTGAGATCTGGGACGGCCACCCAGTGTGTAAATGCCGGGACCGCTGTGAGAGGGAGCCTCACTTTACCTGCGCCTCCGATGGCATGACTTACTATAACAAGTGCTACATGGATGCGGAGGCATGCTCCAAGGGCATCACCCTCTCAGTTGTCACCTGCCGCTTCCACCTCACCTGGGCCAACACCAGTCCCTCGATTCCCCAGGCCACCACTCCACGCCCCACCACCGCTCCCCTCCAGGCCACCGTCCCACCTCCGACTGAGCCTCAGCCGCCCATGGTGGTCAACAGCCCCATCTCTCTGACTGTCACCGTGGGCGACACAGCCAGCTTCCTGTGTGACGTCACAGGTCGACCTCAGCCTCAGATCACATGGGAGAAGCGGCTTCCTGATGCGGCACAGAGGGCGGTCATGAGGCCCAACCATGTTCAGGGTAACATGGTGGTCACGAACATCGGTCAGCTGGTCATCTACAACGCCCGGGCACAAGATTCAGGCATCTACATGTGCACGGCTTGGAACCCATCTGGGTCGGTGCAGGTCTACCACCCACTCACCGTGCTGCTGGGAAAGGTCCTCAGTACCCCTGGTCCCAGTAACCTGACCCGCTGCTTGCCTGAGGAGTGCGCAAAACCCTCTGATAGTCAAGAGGATTGTGGGAGCGAGCTGGAAAAAGTCAGCTGGTACTACGAACCCAAAACCAACAACTGCTTCTCCTTTTCACATTGCCACGGCAACAGCAGCCAGCAGCAGAGGAAGGTGTTCGAGGCGTACGAGGACTGCATGCAGTGCTGCGGTCCGGAGATGTCGAGCCCCTGCAGTCTTCCCAGCCTGCAGGGCCCCTGCAAGGCATACGAGCCGCGGTGGGCGTACAGCAGCACCCTGCGGGAGTGCCACCCCTTTGTCTATGGAGGCTGTGAGGGAAACGACAACAACTTTGAATCTAAAGAAATCTGCGAGGAGATGTGCCCCTTCCCAAAGAAGCATCACTGCAAGGCCTGCAAGCCCAGAGGCAAGATGGTGACGAGCTTCTGTCAGAGCGACTTTGTCATCCTGGGTCGCATGTCGGAGCTCACGCAGGAGAAGGACTCAGGCCACGCTCTGGTGATTGTGGAGGAGATCCTTAAAGACGAGAAGATGGGTCTGCATTTCTTCGGCAAGGGGCCCCTCGAGGTCACTTTTGTCAACATGGACTGGAACTGCCCCTGCCCCAACATCACGGCGGCAGCCTCAGAGGGTCAGGTCATCATCATGGGGAGTGCCAACGATGGCATGGCCGTCCTTAAGCCAGAGAGCTATGTTGGCGCCTCCACTCCTCGCAGGGTTCGGAAACTAAAAGAGGTGGTCTCACAGAACCCCTGTGACATTCTCAAAGCGATCACCAACAGCCCTCAGTAGGGTTGGATGTCTCTGGCCAGCGTTGGCTGTTTCATAAGGCTTCACAGTGTCGATGCTCCTGTTTGCTCCATGTTTTATACTAATCCCTCTGACTTTTGTCCAAAACAGAGCCTCCAGACTTTGATTTTGTTTGTATATATTTTACTGATCTTTTCTTTGAATTTCAACTTCAACTCGGTGCAGTACGACTTATATTTGATGCATCTTGATGAATGAGTTGTAATATACTTTCTTAAGCATACCAGTTAACCTTTTATTAATATTGTCTTTCATTTCTTTACTATTTATTTATGTATATATTCACATATATACATATACCTTCATATACATACACATATACCTTATCATTTTTTTTCACTGAAACTGGAGTTTTGTAGAAATTGTGTGAAGAAAATAAAAATTTGGGATTTTTTTTACTTATTTTTCTTCTCCAGCATCTTTTAAGTAGTAAAAATGTGAATATAAGTTTATATTTTATGACACTTTTTAGACAAAGTGCTGTTGGAGGTCAGTGTGTGTCAGGCTGTGATAAAACAGACTTGGACATATTACATTCCCATTCCATCTTTTCTATCCCTGGAAACTTCAAAACAGATCCATCCGTTCTAAAGACCCCCGTAGTATTGTAAAAACTTCACCTTATTTTACTTTGCCTCCGTGGGCCGGTCTAATTGGGTAAGGAGCCCAAGCTGTAAACTTCAATTCCACTCCCATACAAGAGTTATGTGTTTCATGGCATGCCAACAGGCATCTCTGGGTTACTAGAAACAGGCCTTGGTGGGCTACAACGAGGGTGTTCCACTTCCCAGATGAGATTCTGTTTCTCCCATCCAGTGTGAGGATGGAGGCAGGACATCAGCCCATGCAAACCCACCAGGGAGCTCAGAGCTGCATGTCTGCAGCTGTTCAGGCTCTGCAGCAGAGTAACATCAGCCCTGACTCATTACAACTCATATCAGGTCTCACGTCTTCAAGACAAATAAAAAAATATTATCTGTTCATTTAACTGTATCTTATTTTCTAATTCAGCACAAGTGGACACAAACATCATGTCAGTATAAAGGTAAGTGGGTGGAAATCTGACGATACCAGTAAGACATAATTGTTTAACACTAACCCAGCAGCCGTAGACCCATCAGACAAAACAAACCAACATGATACCACCAACAAGAAAGAGAGAAAGAAATGTTGAGTTGGTTTGATGTGATTAAATGTATTTTATTACTTAGTTAATTTGTTTTTTTTATAACTGAAAATGTTTGAAACATAAATAAAGGAGAAAAAGCCTCTTCCTTTACCCTCCTGGGTCTGTACTCTTCATGGAGATGTCTGATCTTCCTCCTGTTGGAGACACCTCTCCAGTCCAGGCTTTCTCCTGTTCTTCACGAGGCCTCTGGGATGTTTCTGTGCACTGTGCTGCTATCTGGTTGTGGCGTTAGTCTCCTCTGTTGTGAGGTGATGAAATGTTTCAGGGTTTCTTTGCAACCGGCTGGTACGGTACCGCTCAACCTCAGTGACCCTGGTACTCACAGCTTACTGTTCCAGTCCAACCCTTTTCAGCCATTGAACTTGTTCATGTTGGCCACTTCAGTAATCTGTGGATGGGAAATCCCACGCAGAGCCTTTTGCTTCCATGATGGATCCTCTATTTCATTCTCCTCCAGGTTTCAGTACCTGAGATAGTCACTGAGTGCTTTGTCCCTTGGGGCCAGCTTCTTGATGTATCCATGGAGCCTGGATGTTTCATACGATAGTGTACCTGATGCTCACTACAGGGTTCCAGACTAACCGTCTT
>JBAMIG010000023.1:17244119-17255306 GCA_037177335.1 Kiunga ballochi | reverse complement strand
TTCAAGTCAATAGCCCAAAGTCAAAGTTAAGTCACAAGTCATTTCAGAGCAAGTCTAAGTCGAGTTGCAAGTCATTTCATCTCTGATTGTAACTGGCATTGTGGACCTGTTAGCATGTGTTGGACACTGCAGTGAGAGACCACTACTAATATATGTTATGTCTGTGATAACAGTTGAGCTTTGGGTCCTGATTGAAAGCGAACAGAATCATGAATCATCGACCTTCTCGTTTGTCGTAGTCGCTAATGATTCATTGGCTGGCGGTGTGGGAACACACACACACAAACACACACACACTAACACGAGTTAACTGGCACTGATTTGCAGAAGGTCAGCGTAAGTGAAGAAGGAAGGGAACGTCTCCTGACACGGACCCGTGCTCCGCTCTGTCGTCACCGCTCTGTGATGAAAAAAGAGGGTGATGAGGAACAGATCAGTAACTGCGTCTCGTCTCATCCAGCTTTTACGTCTCAGGTTGATGTATGGCTGAAATCCCAACCGCTCCATTACATAGCTGGGCAGATGTCAGCAGCTGTGCGTGCTCCCCGCTGAAAGCCACGCCAGCAGAATGTAGCCGTATTGATTAGCTCTAGCAGGAACTGTAGGCTATTAAAAAGAGAAAACATCTCTGGTCCCGTGGAAAGGCCAGCACACAGGAGGATGGAGCATAAACTGGATGGAAACACTTGATATGCAACGTGATGCCATCAAGATGATGAATGTCCACTAGTAAAGGAGGAAGAGTGGGATGAGACAGTGTTGTAATATGGTGAATGTTAAACCCTCCGTTGGTACGTGACCCTGGTCTTTACTGACAGATGACTTGAATTGCTTTAACAGTGTAAGAGACTCCAGACTCAAATCCTCATTGCAGTCTCTGCAGTTACATAACAAACAACTAGTCCCCACCGTGTGAGGTCACCTTCCTCTAACAGGGCTTTCCTCACATCCTCACATACCCTTCCTCACCTCTGCTTCCTCTGCACCGTGTCTTCACTCCTCTCTGATCCACTGCTCTCCTCCTCCTCCATCAAATGTTAGAACATATCTGCTCGCCCACTGCCGCCGGCTAGGGCGGCGCTTTGAACCCAAGGATGAAAGAGCTGATCCTGTAATGAGAATCTTAATACCCAGCAACTGTTTGGCTCCAACGCGCGCACATGCATGCACATTTGCACAGCGTGAGGCTTTGAGCGAGGGAGTTTTCGCAGTGAAACTTTGCACAGCTCAACGGCATGTCTAATGGGAGCTATTTTGAAATTCTGCTGCTGCATGAAAGTTGAGTTAAAGGGGTTATGCAATTTCAAAGTCTCCCTCTGGCTTGTAGGGGATGGATAGCAAACGCATGTTCTGAGCACAGAAGTCAACATAAACAAGCGACGTGGATGTTAGCAGAGCTTGTTTTTCATGGTGAAACATTATTGCAGATAGTATTAATGACGATTTAAGCTAAACTGGAGTTGCAGGACATTGAGTCGAGCAGGAACTAAGTGTGGTTTATGTGCCAGCATAAAAAAGGGACGTTTTTTGAGGTCATAGGGTCCTGGTTTGTCTTCGTGTTGGCCCTGTGATGGACTGGTGACCTGTACCTCGCCTCTGGCCCAATGCCAGCTGGGATTGGCTCCAGCCCGGGCTGACGGATAATAAATGGATGGATGTTGAGGCAGTGTGTTGGCGTAAGTATTGCACACCTGCAAACTCAACAAGTGTGTAAAGGTGGAAAACCCTGTGGGGATTTGAAGCCTCATTTTGACATTGTGAATCTGTGTCAAGCTCCCATCACTGATCTCAGACCGGAATCAGGTCCAGCTTCCTCTGCAGCCTGTGGTGTCCTGTTTGCACCGTAGTCCTGAATCGAGTTGCGCTACATGAATAGTTCCCCTCACTACGCCTTCTTATACTGGAAAACAGTTGTTCAAATATAATCTGTGTTGTCAGATAATTCCTGTTGCGCTTCTTTGCTGAATCTGCCACAATGTTTAAAACCACCGGTGTGTCAATATCTGTTTGCTAGCATGTGACATGTGCAAAGCGAAACTCACCTGCAACTCATACAGCGCCCCAGAAGGAAAATATACCACTCATTTAATGTGTGGAAAGAACATTTTTAAAGGAACTGTACTGGACACTTTAGTTTGAGCTATTAGACCCGTCCCTACCTGTTATCCCAATGAGAAACCTTCCCACTCGATGTGCATGTGATGACGCTAAATAAATGGAAAACTACCTCTCTTGGAGGACGATAGCCGGATTTACACAAGATATTTTCCTTATTCTGTTTCTCTTTCACTTCAAATCTTTCTTCTTTTCCTCAGCTTTAATCGCTTCAGACTGTTTAGTTGTGTGGTCAACAGCCAGTGTACAAGCTCTATTGTGCACATGCTAGGAGAGACAGCTCTGGCAGAGAATAGCCATCCCAGTTTGGAAGCTAGTTAGCATTAGCAGCTTCCATCAACCAAAAAGGCCTGTGGTCTCATGTACAAAGGGTTTGTACACATAAAAATAATACATATACCATGTTCTGCGATGAACAGGAAGATCATTTCCATGCGTGTCTGCATGGCACCACTAATTCGACCAGGTGTGACCATGTTTATACGCAAATATTTGTAAGGAAATGACATAGATCTGAATTAGTTCACTGTAAACTGTCTGAAATCAATATGGATTTAAATTAAAAAAGTCATGCATCTGATCTGATTCACTGAAGTTACAATAATAATAACAATAAATAATGTCTCATTAATGTCTTCACACAGCTGCTGTGGAGCACACACACATTTACACACCACATGACTTCTTCTCTCTCAGACTGAAGCACAGTGTTGGACAAATCTTTTCGCTCAGTTTCTACAGGAATGATGCCGGATTCTGTCCCAGTGCGTCTCTGGGACCCAGCTTGGTGTTGGGTCAGTATCCAGTCAGACTGGTGTCTCTCAGCGGGAGGTTCAGGTGTCTTTTTATTTAAGAAATTGTAAATGAGGCAATATGCATGACAGCTTAATTATCTATTAAGATAAATGGGTCTGATAGCAGATTAACACAGTAACACAGATTAATCCCCCAAATCTGAAAAACTTGTATTTAAAAATTAAAATTAATTAATTAATTAATTGTATTTAATTAAATCCAAAAACATTTAAACACCATTAAGTTGCTGAACTCACGCAAGGCATGCTGGGAAGCTACACCCACTTGTCTTTAACAAATAATAAATGTGTGTGTTCCTGTTTTATCCTTTTTTCCATATTATTTATTTATTTATTTATATTTTTTTATATCCTTTTCCCATTCAACCACATCGGGTTCTGTATTAAGTACACTGTATTAGTGTGTTTCTCGTTGTTTAAACTAAAAGGTGAAAGCGTGTAATTATTTTTATCTGCATATATATTACGGGGAGGAAATGAGGAGGTTCTGATCCAACTTGCATCAGTGAAAGATGTGCGGGAACGAGCGTAGGGTGAGATTCATACATCTAAATATTTTAGGTGTAAGTGTTTCCATTTATATGATCGTATGCCTTTCAGTATATATCTTTCAGTATTAAATGCATGCACATGAGGCACCAGACTCGTACAGGTCTGGTTTAGAGTCTGGTGCCACTTCTGCATAGGCTTCACTAAGAATAACCTGAATAATAGTCAAATAAATTAATTAAATAAATAATTAATGCTAATTAAAACACATTTTTACATGTGCTCTCTTATTTGTAATGATGTTAAATTGAACATTTAACATTTTCTAGAGATTTAAAGACAATGAAATCAAAGCCAAAGACAATCTGGCTATTAGTTTCATTGCTGGAGGTGATGTCCATATGTCCATATGTCCTGTATAATGTCACCACCTTACCAGGGACGTATGTGCAGATGTTTAGATGAAAATAAACAGCCTTATGTTAGTGTGCATTACATGTCACATTACAGCATAAATAACTGTGTGATGATGGTCTTATGGTTCCCAGCATACATTGTGTTATAATTCAAACCATGTGGAACAAAAACTTTGTGTTGAATAACAAGCAGAGTGTGTAAAACTACCTGCTTTAAAGAATCCAAAGACCTTCATGTGAAATAGCAAGACAACCATTGTCATAATCTTGACTTTAACATCACATTGGAGTCAAAAGAAAGTGAGCTGTAGAGGACATTTGTTTCTATTTAGGTCTACTCTGATCAGAGAAGATACTGAGTCATGATGGATAGAAACTCTTTCTGCAGAGTCATGCTTAGCTGTTGTGTATAAGAGGAATGATAAGTAAATACAGTTGTTTTGCAAAAGCTTATTGGTTGAATTATTTTGTACATCCATGAGGCCACGAGTGCAAGAGGAAATCAAACAGCTCGATATTGCAGAGAGACTTGGAGCTGAAGTACTGGAATGTAAGCCATATCGACCCGCAGGGCAATGATCCGAGGCTGACAGATTTCCCAGCAGCACTTGCTGGTGAGGAGTCATAAAAACAGCACAGATGTGAATCTTTCCATTCCACCTTGACCTTTCAGTGAATATCATGTAGCGCATCAGAATGCCATTAACTCTCCGGGCTGGTGAAATATTTAAACTGTGGATAAGACTGCTCCGTGCACAGCCCCACTCTCATCTTTTCCTTTACAAAGATCTGACAGAAACTGGAAGGTTTCTTTTCATTTTTATCTTTTAATTCATAAGATTTTACAAGAATAAATGACTAACTGAATTTCATCTATGTAAAAGCATGTGTGTTTATTTCTACAGAGACCAGCACTAAGCCTGAAAACATGCTCGCTTTTTAACCGTATGTTTGCATATTCCGCTAGCTTTTTTTTATTTACCTGAAAAGGTCCATTAATGCTGGATGTAGAATACACCCACGCATGTTTAATCCATTTCTTGCATTGAAAATAAGCATAAATTAGTCCAATTTCAAGTGGCTTGTGTCTTATGTCTTGTTGACGCAAAAAACTGAATAATACCGCAGGAAATGAGTTGTGTGACTCCCATAAGGAACAAAAAGGAACATAATGATGAGAATAAATTTAATCTCTTTATTTTATTATTTCTTCTGCTGTTGTTGGATGATTGTAAACAACTTGATAGCAGAAGTGAAGTCGGATCTGGCACTAGTGGATGAACTGAATAAACTACAGCAATGGAAGTATGAGGCAGTGCTGAATGATAGCATTTGAAATGGAAGTTTGATGTTATGTATAGGTATTTCTCATAGATTTCAGTTTGTTAATGGAAATGATGAGTCTTCCTCACACACTAAATAAGCCATGGAGCTCCTCAGGGTTCTGTACCTGGACCAATACTTTTACATTATACATGCTTCCTTTAGGTAATATCATCAGACAACATGGTGTAAACATTCACTGCTATGCGGATGATACACAGATTTACTTATCCATGAAGTCTGATGAAGCCAATCTGTCTACTAAATTACAAAGATATCTTAAAAATATGAAGACTTTGATGACTGTGAATTTTCTCTTTCTAAACTCAGACAAGACTGAGGTCATTGTATTTGGTCCTAAAAGACTGTGGTTAATCTGGATGCATTCCTTTGGATTCCAGAACTACAGTGAGAAACCTTAGAGTTATTCATGATCAGGATTTGTCCTTAAGCTCGCATTTAAAACGTGTTTCTAGAACCGCTTTTTTCCACCTGCATTAAATTGTAAAAATTAGGGACATCCTGTCTCAGAGTGATGCAGAAAATTTAGTCCATGCCTTTGTTACTTCAAAATTGGACTATTGAAGAGTCCTGAGCCGGGATCTGCTGTCTTCTTGTTAAAAGGGAGTTTTCCTTCCCACTGTCGCCTCATGCTTGCTGAGACTGGGGATTGGATGGAAGTCAAGATTTGATGCAATCTTATGATTTCCCTTATCTAGGCTATTTTTGATGAATTGGCTCAATATGATGTCTGTGAAGCATCCTGAGATGGCACTGTTGTGAAGTGGCGCTGTACGAATTAATTTGGATTTAATTAAATATATAGGATGCATAAATAGGCTTTGGTTGTTGCTTTAGCACTAAACTTGCTGAAAGATTTCAGTCGGGGACACATTGGGGACGATTGAGACTACATAGTTTTGCATGATTTGGAAGATCTGGCCAATTCAATCTTACAAGGGCCGCAATCCAGCAGGTTTTCCATGTATCTTTAGTTTTACATCAACACAACACATATATGAAAACTAAAACAAGGCTAAAAAGTACAAACAATGCTTCTACACAGATTTATTGTTTGACCATAACTGTGAGATATATTTTAAAGCATGTAGCAAGATCAAGATTCCTATAGTCTAAGGTCCTTTTCTAGGTCAACCAGGCAATAGAAGCAGAAGCCCTTTTGTGCTCTGCTCTGATCTTAACAGCAAACAGTGGTCTGGTTGAGTTCTTCCAGAGGTTTAGACCAGTGTTTTCCAGTCCTTCTTGCCCTGTAGTTTCCAGAGTTATGTGCTAATAAACCATTCGTTTAAACTGTGTGACAAACAGTCACGCACACATTTACTCCACAGGAAAATGTTAGCCAGTCAGGCTAACATGCATGCCGTTGGACTGTGGAAGGAAGGATCACAAAATCAAATCTGCTGCTGAATGGCTTTAACATGACTAATATGTTTCTATTTTGCTCTAAAAGCTTGTCATTTGTTTGCTGTTTACATAGTGAAATGCTTGAATTATCTAAAAGTTAGCTAACATAAGATTGCTAACATAAGCTAGCAAATCATTTGGTAGCATACATAATAAGCTAACAGCCTTATCTAGCTAAATTAAACAATTCACCTTAACAACTTTGACCAAGACTCACATGTGTAAAGCTTTGGATTTATGTACTAATTGTACAGTAAAAGTTAGCAGATATCCCATGCATGTGACACACAATAAGAACTGAAGATGTTAAATAAAACATTTCCACAATGATCTTTTTAACCATGATGGCTTAAAGAATCACAGATTAAACTTCACATAAACATAGCATAATAAAATGAGCCAATGTTAATGTATAATATGTAGAAATTAATATTTAAGAGCATACTGGCTGTATAGACCTAACATAGAGCGTGGATATATCAGTGCAGGTTGGATCACACTCTCAAAATATAAAATAAAACAAAGATTACTCCTGAAAAGGTTAAAAGAATGGAAGTCAATGTGCTCTCGGCCTGTTAAGCTTAACCGCTGCTTTTGTTATAACTGGTCATGACGTTTTAATCACAAGATCTGACAAATGGATCAGATCAGATTAGGTCCGTGCAGAACATGTCCGGGTTCTACCACAATTAAATTTATTGTCATTAATTGCTTCATCAATCATTCTAAATTTATTTCTTAGCTCTATCATTGTTCCTTTTACCCAGCACAACAAAACATGTGGATAATTTAAAAACACAAACTATTCCTTCATACTTTTATAGGACAGTTTTAGTTTTGCTGTTCGATTAAACGAGTCTAAATTACACCTAATGCGTCACCTGCACTGATTCTTTATTCATGGTGTTTACATTAACAAAGTCCTGTTAACACACTTTTACAGACACATTTATTATAAATCAGTCAAATGAAAATCTAAATAAAATAAATGAAACAGTGCATTTAAACCAAATAAAAAATAATAACCCACACAAAGGAAACCAACTGATTGCACTAAATCCTCCCTTTGATTCACCTCCTAAACACAGGGGACAGTAGAGAGCAAAACCTACCCTTTATTCACTCGTTCCTTCATTTTTTACACCATTTATTGTCCTTCACAGTGCTACCTTTTGACAGGAAGAGGACGCTTTGGCTCGGAAAAGTCAGAAAGAAAGGAGTCAGCCAACACCATACTGTAAGCCAGGATTCCTGCTGAGAAGAAAAAAGAGGCCCTGACTGATGACAATAACAACATTATGTGTTTAAATGTGGAAGATAAAAGTAAAGTGAACTGAAGTACATCATGGGACCAGCAGCCTGAGCTTATACAGCATATGTGAAGGAATGACTAAGGCTCCTCCAGCTCTAAATATATACTTATCACAAAGTAAAGTTTTAGCCCTAATCTAAAACAGATAGAGGTCTGCTTAGCAAACCTTCATCAGACTCAGGCCAGCAGCTCATCATGAAGGCTGTTTAAGTACAAAAATGGATGAAAAAACAAGGCAAGGTCGAGTGTGTGCCTTGTTTCCATCAATCTTCACATTTCTGTGTCAACTCCAAAAAAATAGAGCAGAAGGAAGCCTCATTTGGAAGATGTGTTTTGATTTTTCCCAAATAGGCCAAAGCTGAGTGTTGGAAGCAGCTTGTTAGAGACACATCACAGAGGATACAGACCTACTTCTACGCTGTTTAATCAGTTCAGTTTCTCTCGTCTTAATGTTGCACTTAACACCGGTGCAATGCACGCTCGCGCTTTCAGTCTCCAAACACCTGAGAAATTCTGCACCGCTGCTGTAACTTCTCTGAATCATGGTCTGGAAGTGGCCAAAACAAATGCAGCCTTATCTGTACAGTGCAGAGGCAAGAGCAGTTACACACCAATATCCACACAGAGGCACAGCTTAGAGAGGAGACTGGGCCTGGGTTTCCTATTATTAGAGCAGAGGTTTATGGTTGGAGAGAGCTGCAGGGAATCACTGAGATTAAATTACACAGACGGGGAACATCAAATACCGGAGAAACTTCTCAGGCTCTGGGGAGAACGATGGGGTTTGGATGAGCTGGGAATAGAGAGGAAGAGATAGCTGAGTGGTGTAAGAGGGAGATGGATTAACCCAAACATATCTTCATCAGCTCCTTTTAGCTGGTTGTTGTCAGACAGTAGCAAGTGAGGATTTGCTGAAGTACAATGGCCGTGAAAATCATTCAAACATGCCCCATCGCTTGTGTTTGTGCTGTTTTTTTCATATGCAGAAGAGTTTGGGTCTCCATTAAACCAGTATAGGTGTATGTATAGGTGTATGTGATGCCTACATACATCAAAATGTGATGCTGCATGCATGTATTGGGGGGTTCAGTGTCAAGCTTTAGGTCTTACAGGTGTAGCATGTAAGAAAATCAGAGGTCAGTGACAGAAAGTGTGTTATCCTTTTACTTCTGTCTCAGCTGGAGGTGGTGTGTTTGTGCAGTCTGTTGGCTGCAGAATGCAAAGGTTATGAGCTGATTTGCATCACATTTTCAGGAAATCTTAGGAATGAAATAAGGAACAAATCATTACATTTTGAAAAAATAAATCTAACTGCCTGGGTAAAGGACTTTCTTTCTTCACCAAAGTAAAATGAAAGGTCGTCTAACTAACACTACTGTCCACCATTACAGGCAAAAATGCATCACAAAGGCCTGATGAAGGGCTGGAACTAATTACTGGAACCAAAGCACCTAACTGAAATAACTAGTGGGCTTTTGTTCTCTTAAAAGAGACATTTAGTACACTTATTGTGGGTCCACATGCATGTCAGCTGCTGTTTTTGTCCAAACATTCCTACTATGGTGTCCCTGAATGGACAAACAACTCTGTGTGTGCAGGGCGAAGCCTCTGAGGTTTTAAACTGCAGTAACAGAGTTTTGCTTGGCAGGCGCTAGAGCCTCGTTTGCAGTAACCTGCACAGGCTCAGCATGAGACATAAGGAGTGCCAAGACACCAGGAAGCAGAACCTGAACATTAATAAAATGATCTCTGTGAATTTGGGGTCTGTCCCTGGATTGTCTGGACTCTGACCATTGCTAGCGGTGGTCATCATCATCAATCTTTGATCACTTCCTGAGTCATTACCCTGTGTAACAACGCCATTAAAACTGCTCAGAGTTACTTTGTTTGTTTCTACATGCACATTCCTCTACTTATTACTGGAATAACTGGGTTTTTTGTTACAATTAGATCATTTCTACAGTGTTCCAGGTGTTTCCACTCATACAGTAATACATATCTTGATTCTATAGTGATCTCAGATGTCTCATCATTGAGACAAAGATTATACAAAGAGCCCTTGTAGTTGTGAAGATGTAATTAACTTGAGGTAAAATAAGCCTGATTATGAAGAGATTAAACAAAGGTCTGAATCTAAAATAGTCTACAAAAGCTGTGGAGTAGGATCGCAGCTTTCAGATTATTCACTATCATCCACGAGGATCAATCATTAGTAAATGAAGGGAAGTAGGTGGAGAAGGCCGCTTATAAATGAAAAGCTATTGTTCGTTGTTGGCAACGTTTTAGTGATGGTTTCTCCTGCTGCGTGTTACCCATTTGTGCTTTTCTTTTCATTTGTCATCATTTCAAACATGCCTTACCTGGCTTGCTCCTGCCAAACACATGAGGAGAAAACTGTTCAGTCCAACAGTATGAAACCATAACTCAGACTTTAAAGTTACATTTTCCTTTTAAAGGGAAACTTACTGAGGCTTATTTTCTTTGCTACAGACAAAGCTGCAGGTCTGTACACCATGTAGCATCACCCCCCTGCTGCAGCCTTTACGTGGAGTTATTAGATTTAATGGACAAGTTAATAGTTAACCAATTTAAATATTTATGGAAAAATTAACAACAATTTCCGCACTAGAAAGAAAACCTTTGCGCTTTACATGACCTGCAATTAGTACAAATCCACTGACATTTGAATGTAGAGTAAAAGATAATTACTAACAGAATTCAATTATTTAAAAATACTGTTTTTACTTATATTTAATCAAATACACTACTAAAACAAGATTTTTAAGGTTCAAACCGATAAACTTTATTGGCTTTGTAAAAACATTCCATCATTTTGAATTCGATGGATGATCCAGTAAAGCAGGACAGAAACATGTTTACTGCTATGTTTGGGAGCTAAGATGGAGCCCCGTAGCTTAGCCTAGCTGTAAACAGATAAACGGGTCTCCAGTATCTGGCAACGGGAAGGCAGAACACAGGATAACAGTGTTTTTTTTTTAGTTAGCTTACAGCTAACAGCGTGCCTTAGCTTAGCTTTCGCTCGCTTTGCTTCGCTAGCTGGTTAGCTCCGATTAACTCACTTAGCTCTACATTATACAGTTTATGGCCGTTTCTCAATTCAGAAACTGCACACTTCGAAGTGTGGATTTGCAGACCGCATACGTCATACTGGCGCGCCAAGTGCTGTTCCAATTCAAAGTGTGCTTCAGATGCACACTTCAAATGCGCGCTTCGGAAGGAGCATAGCTAGCTTAAAACAAGTGTTCATGCTATGTATCGTTCGCGGTCTCAA
>JBAMIG010000023.1:17211815-17225061 GCA_037177335.1 Kiunga ballochi | reverse complement strand
TATCATGTGGTAAACAACAACATTATGAGTGAAGTTTCTGCCATAAAGTGATGCAACATGTCTCACAAACACTATGTGTCAAATATGCCACATCAGGCCATAAGGGGTTAAACCTAATAAACTGAAATGCTCCCCTTATGTCCATTCATGTTCCTGACCTGCTGCCAGGTAACCTGATAGATAATGAAATGCTCCTTTAATATGAGGAGGATTTATTGTAGCCCACTTTATTTAAATAGTTGTTCTCTGTATTTATAAAATGTGACTGCATAGAAAGTTTGCTAATGCAACTAACAGATTGGATTGATCATCACTTTGGACAATCAGACGATGCACAGAATGGTGGGACCTTTGTTGTGCTGTAGATCTGAGCTATAAATGTTGCCGTTTACATCTTCTTCCCTTTATACCTGCTTTATTCATTGTCTGAATCTAAGGAAATCTGCATCTTTATTCAGGAAAAACTAAACAAAGGTTGGAAAAGGATCCTTTTTACATTCAGCGCTCCCGTTTCAGGAACGCGAGGAGGTCGAGTGCTACGTGCTGCTTCCTCTTGAGCTGTTTACAAACGCTGTGGCAGGCGAGGGGAGGCCACCGAGCTCATTTTCACACCACTGCCAGGAATGTCATTAATATAAGCTGTGGTAATGTTTGCCCTCCATCCTTTACCGCCTCCCTGCACACACTCATATATGCATTGACAAAGACACATTTCAGTAGCTGACTTATCATCGGGGGATGGAAGTGGTGTTCATGTGGAATACTGAGCCCATACATAGCATGTGGTACCCAGTGGTGTCATGTTTGAGCCAGGTTACCGTATTTTGACCCTGGAAAGATTAATATGCAGCCATCTGGAGGAGGAGGAAGGTTACACAATAGGGGATCAGCTGTGCTCCTCCTATTTAAATACCATTCTGCTCTGCTATTTGGTTTCATGTCAGAGGATTATGCTTAGCATGCCGGCTGCTGTGTCATGAATCAGACAGCAGAACAGAACAGAGTCGCATTAAGCTTAATAGCAGCTATGGCACTGTGACAAGATCAGTACTTGTTTTTTTGCTGCCGTTCTGGCTCACACAGAGCTCTACATGGCACAGCCTTGCAGTCAGATTGACTTTTTGAGGAATTCAATTACGTTCTCAAATGAACAGCCAGTGCTTGTGGACAGAATGGGTTTTTGAGCGAGTAGGCATGTGCCACATATCCATAAATACTGAATGGAGTGTGCAAGGCTGTCCCCGTCACTGTGATTTGTATTTTTACCCACACCTCCCCCTGCTTTTCCTCCATTTGGACCCTTGCACCCCCTGCACACTCCTTAAAACACATCTCTGTCTTCTTTCTGTCATCCGTAGGGGTGAGAAGCTTACATGAACGCCGTGCATCATCACGGTTTGGATATTGACAGGAACGTGTGAATGTGGAGGCTTAAAGGCATCCTTCAAACGCAGCTTTTTTCACATGGGTGTATGCAGAGCCAGGTTTTAAACAGATCCTCCATTGAGAAGCCGCAGATTCTGTTTGCTAGAAATGATGTCAATGTCGTCATGGCAACTATTCTTACACATTACCCCATGCTCTTCAGAGTTTGAGTAGCTCTCAAGTGCTCTTTTTCTGACAAATGTTAGCTCTCGTCTCTTAAATGGCAACGAGGCTTATTTGGTTTTCTTTCTTTTTAAAAAAAACAAAAGCTCAAAAATCTGTGCAGGAAGTGTTGAATGTGCCGAAGAGACAAATGTGATGACTTTGATCCGGCTTCATAAACAGCTGACCAAGGTGAAATGGAATAACGAGCCTGAATCACGATCACTCATAAAGAAAGGGCAATGATGGCTGCATATATGTCTTGCAAATACCCTAATGGGAACTCAAATAACACCTTCTTCATAGGATTATTAGCCATTTTCTATTGAATAAAAAGGGCTTAGAAATAGATATGAGCAGGGCTGGGGTGTACTTTCTGTAGGCCTTGATCTTTCTCCAGCACCACCAGGAGCAGCAGTGCATATCTCTGATTCAGGGAGCTGACATAGTGCTGCTGGAGTAACAAGAGAAGGTGGAGCAATATTTCGCTGATGGATGTCTTTTGATAGAATACGCAGAAAGGTGATAGGCTGAAGTAAAGGGGAAAAAAAGCACGAGAACACAAAAAAGAGTCTCGGTGCAGAAAAACAAGTGTTTCTGGGGCCTGTGCACAACTGCATCAGCAGCTCAATGCAGTAATCTCCGGGGAGGGAAGAAAGAAAGTAATTGTGACATTGCTTTTTGGCTGGGAATAGCTACACAGAGCAATTCAGCCCAGTAATCAGAAAGCATTGGGGTGAATAGCCAACATGGTCAATTCAGTCAATTCTGCAGATTTAGATGAAAAAAGCAAAGTTTAACTGTGAAACACCTGGATGATGAAGAAATGTTTAACTGAGAAACTGTCTGTGATATCCCACAATTCTACCTATTATTCAACCAGCATAGTTCCACACCAGTCCTATTTAAGTCATGCTCAGACAGTAAACACATCAGCTAATGAGTTACCTGATGTTTTTATGCATGCTGCTTCTTTTGCATATATTTTGTATGAGCCAGTGTATCAGTAGTATTTACTCTGCAGATTGGTCTGCTTTTATCTGACTGGGTTTTAAGTGGGAAACTGAGTAAGGTTAGATGGAGTCCTTAAAATTATTTTTGAAACTGGCCAACAGCGAAGCAGGGTAAAATGGCATTGACCGGCTGTTTGCTGTGCTGGTGTCAAATATCTAAAAACATATAAACAATTCATTTAAAGTTTCTATGTGGAGATATTAGATGTTAAAAAACATGAAATTGCAAAAAATCACTCTGAAGTCAGTACAGGAGATGATGCTAGCAGAAAGGGAGTTAGCATTAGCTTAAAGTAAATTCAAACAAAAAGTTTCTAAATGCACCAAAAGGTCACTCCAGACAACTAAATTGTTATATTTTTGTTTATTTTCTTTAAAAGAAGTCCAAACAGCTATGAGAACATGTACTATAAACAGTTTCAGAGCAAATAAGGTTGCAATATGCTCATCTCACATCTGCTATGCTAACTTTGGCTAACCAGTTTAGCTAACAATTTCTATGTTCCCCTAGACTTTATTTTATAAACTAATGAAGAAATGTCCTAAATTATTGCTTTGCCCAGGTGCTAAAAGATTTCTGTCTCTATTTCTCATATAAATAGCATACATAGCTTTCATTAAATACGTAATAAATGATCCCTTGGTGTGAAACGGCTTATTTCACTCATATTATTCAGTGTACTAAAGGTTATTTCTTTCAAATGAGTGCAAACTGGAAGATAAAGCCTTACTATAAATAGTTTCAGACCACATTGAGCTGCTTTTTTGTTTGTAAGATGTTTATTGGTTCTTAGCCATCTTGCCTAACCAGAGACTTGCACTACCAAGCAGGATTAACATACCTCAAATATCTATTACCTGGGCTGACCTTCCAGACATTCAACATCTGAATAAGTGGTACTATGAAGCTGGTTATCAACCTGAGAATTCAACCCAGGTTATTTCCCAGGTATCAGTGTGGGCTCATGCTGAGCACCATGGAGAAGCAGATATTCAGAAATATGAAGAATCTGAACACATCCTTCAGGCCTTAAGCAACACTGTTGCCGCAGCAACAGACAGGAATAAATCTGGCAGAACAAGCTGACTGTTAATGTGTAAGATCAGATAATATTAAATTATCTGACAATATAAAAGGAAAGTACGCTGATTACTCTGTTACAACCAAGGACAAAGAACAAGACTGAAACATACTTCAGAGCGGTCATTAACCAGACTTTATTTTATCCTTAAAGGGATTGTGCTTATCTCTTATAACTCTTTTAATCCCAAACATAGTACATTCTTTGTACAGGCTCAACACAGTGCATAATGGACACTTTACTCATTTTTCATATCAGTTTTAGCCCTGAAATCTGCTTAAAAATAGCTTAAATTATGCATTTTTTCTGTGATGAGGAGCAAAAACACAGACAACCTCTGACATCTTGTTTACTGCTCATGAGCATGATAACCTGGAAACCAACTGAAATTTGACCTTAGTGGGTCACCATCATCTACATTTTATCTCCTGTCATCTCAGACCGCCATTCTTCCCCCTGTTGCACCACCTCTAATAAGCACAATGCACCCATTTCAGGCCAGTCCAGTGCTTGCCAAACACAACCCCACAAAGCTGCCGATGTTAGGAAACACCCACTGCCTGGTGGGTCACAAAGACGGAAAGTGTCCACAGTTCAAATTTAACTGCAACAAAGAAAAAATCCTGTATCTTGTTTAGTTGTGTAATAATAATAATAGTACTACACATACTATTCATAATTATTATATAAAAATTAGTAATAGTGTATCAGTTAACCCTTTAGGGTTTTGGTTATATGTGTTTTTACAGCTACTAGTTTTAATAGCACAGTTACTGAAAATAAAATCTGCATTTGAAGCTTTTAACACATTTTGTATGAAGGGGAAAGTGGACATCATTGAATGCACCACTCTTACCAGTACAGTTATCTATGAGCTAGTTTAATAATGCTGGCTTAATGTCTATTAGCACACACTGATGTGGAGCTAATCTGTTTGTGTTTATGTGTGAATCACTACAGAGTAAACATCAGCAGGCTGACAAAGACGTCATTTTTGCCCTGAGATAGAAAAGATTATAAACGAGGCGTCTGAGGCAACAACTCAGCCAGATTTACTTATTTGTGGGATTTAAAATTCTCATTAAACTTCAGCTCAAATAGAAAGTATTTTCTTAGCCTACAGGTTTTTACACACCAGCAAAACATGAAATTGTGATTAATTCATTTTCTAAATGCATAAGCACTGGTGTAAAACCAATATGTCCACAGTGACAGAAAACGTTTGGACAGACTCAAGTTCTGGCCAAGTCTGTCCCAAAATAGCTTTAGATGTTGTTTGATGAAGAGCTTAACAGCACAGGATACTTTTATATATCTTAATTTTTTATATATCTTTTATATATCTTAAAATATATATTTTACAGAGCTGGCTTGTAACTATGCGTGTAGCCTTTAAATAGTCCTCTTAGCCTGGTTAGCAGCAGCACAGTGTTGGGTTGATTAGCTTAGCAATCATTATGTAAACAAAGTGCAGCTCAGCAAATATTTGTGATGTTAAAGCAAGATACACAGTCTGACCTGGTTTTCCAGTCCACAAATAAATGTTACAAAACCAGAGCAGGTCTTTCAAAACGTTGGGTTTAGAGCCTAAGAAATGTATTTGCATGTGGAAGGTGGCGCAAAGCGCCTGGTGTGTTCAGAAATGCAGTGAAAGACGTGTAGCAGGGCTAAAGGAAGCAAAAAAATCACAGAGAAATAAAAAAAAACAAATATGTTCAGCTTTATTTTTTCATAGATTTTATTATACTATTGATTGATCTGGATCTTTACAAGCACTGATTAATTCATATGCCCCACGTTTAAATTGATACGGTGAGCAAAAGCTTAAAGTTTGCTAAAGTACATCTTCATGTCCACCTTTTATCCCTTTTCCTGGTGTCACAGATTAAACACGTGTTGGAAACTTTCCTCAGAGATTTTCTCCACATTGACATGAAGCTTCACACAGTTGCTGCACATCCATGTGAAGCTACCACGTAAATGTGGAGCTGAAATGGTGACTGGTAGCTGCACCCGGTGGTCTGCTGCTGCTGTAGAGCACCGGCTTCATGCTCGGACGTGTTGTGTTCACAGCTACTCTGCAGAACTGGCAGGTATTATTTGTATTTCATGAAAGAAAAAGCATCTTCTGAGCTGCGGGTAAGCAGGGATTGTCAAAGTCAGTGGTTTTATTCTGACTTCTCTGAACCCACATTGTTAATCATGCATCTGTGAGGGAGTAAATGTGATGGAGCAAAGTATGACGGTGTATATTTAGCTGTTCTTCAGAGTACACGCTAACTGGATCAGAACTCGGTGTCACTTACAGAGGTGTTGCACTGCAAAAACTGAAATCTAGGTAAGATTAAACATCTTAAATCAGGGATATATATACTTATTTTTTAAAGGTAAGGTAATTATTCTTATTAAGTAATTTGTTTTACTTGATTTGGGAATTTTTGATGAGTCAAATTTTCTCGTTCTGATAGCAGATCATTTATCATCTTTAAGGAACATTTACCTAATTTTATAATTATTTTTCTTGTTTTTAAACAAAGTTTTTGTAGTGTATGGTAAGCATATTCAGAAAAATGCAGCTAACTTCCTTCTGAACTTCATCCTGTCAAGCGTTTACTTAGTCCAGTGTTTACTGTCTGCTTTGACCTGCAGTGTGGGTGGAGAGACACCCACTGCCCTCAGAAATATGATGGTCAGGCCTGCACTGCAAAAACTGACATTTAAGTAAGATTAAACATCTTAAATAAAGGGCACATGTGCTTATTTTTAAAAAAAAAGTTGCTTATTTTAAAGAATTGCCTGACTTGATTTTGGAGTTTCTGTAAAGCCTTTTTTAGTTTGTTCTGTTGGCAGATAATTTATTATATTTCAAGGGACATTTACCAAATCTTTGTTATGTTTTTCTTGTTTTTAAAGCTGAGTTTTTTTTTTTGCAGTTTGGAAGGGAATCGACAGATTGTAAAGAATGTCACAGAAAAGTGGTGAATGATTTCATGTGCGTGTGAAAAACCATTAATCCAAACAAACATTTCTCTCTGTGCTTCCTCACTATCCACCGACCTTTATTCTTTCCTGCTTGTGCAAGCGTTTTCTCCTTCACTCTTAACTATGTCATATTTGGCTTCTTTTCTTTTCCTTCCCCTGTGTGTGTTTATTCACCTTATCTGTGCTTTTTGTCCAATAAAATGTCTGATATTTTCTCTGTTCTCCGTCCCAGCGTGAAGAGCTGTAGGCTGGAGAACTGCCAGTACAAACAGCTTGAGTAAACCTGCTTTCAGAGCAGGGTCCATAAGGAGCACCCACCCCGTCCCCCACCTCCACGAGCTCACATGAGTGTGTGTGTGTGTGTGTGTGTGTGTCTGGTGCACTCACATGACTGAAACCAGAACATAGTGCTGAATGTGTGCTGGACCGTACAAGCCTGTGGTTGTTGTTGGTTTGGATTGATGCATTGCATTTTTATTTATAGTTAAAGTATTTATTTGACATTTGAGACAATATTTGAGGCAGTGAAGAAGGTTGTTATCAGGCTAAAGCACCTCCAAGTTTTTTTTATTGACCGCTTAGTTTTGCTGCAGTTTTCCTGTCTCTTGTGCTTTCTGAAACCCGTAGGATCACTGGATTGTGTGGTTTAATGTTTCTGCTCTTTTATGTATGTAAGTGGGGACATTTCTTTCAAACGTTGTTGTGTATCACCACTTTCATACTTCCATGCATCTTTCACTTCGCTATGTTCGTCAGTTTATGCACGAGTGGGCCCTAAAACACAAGAAACCATGACACTTTTTTATTTGGCAGTTTCTGCATCATTTGCTGCAGCTACCTCTCCAGTAGCTTTCAACTCTTTTTAGGTATTTTAACCTTTTCAAAACCTGTTTTCTTTCTACTTCCTACTTACAAATAGAGTTTCTGTTTTTCTACACATATTTATTTAGTGAATATTTTTTACCTTTAAGATGCAACAAAGAACCAGTTACTCAGATTTTTTTACTCATGAGAGGAACCGTTAGCTTTGCTAACTAAGCTAGCTGAGCTAGCTCTGTGCACAAAAAAACTGAACCAGGATCAATAAAGTTACATCTTTTTCTTCTTCAGGTGACAGACAGCAAAGCTCACTGACAGTGGACAAAATAATGTGCTTATCTTTCTGACAAACCAGTCTGTCTGCTTCTTTATTTTCTGGATTGAACAAAAAAAGGGCCTTTAGCATTTAGGCTATTTATTGTATTTCTGGCAGTTGTTTACCAAAATGAGCTTGATCTGGGGGTGAGAATAGAAGGTTTTGTTTGGGTGCCAATAATATGTATCACATGCAAAATCCCCTCTAAACCCCACCAAAAGAAAAACAAAATCATTAATAACTTGCTATTTATTACAGCTGTTCCCAATATATTCCAGTGAGAAATGCAGATAAAATTCCTGATAAAATGCAGTAACTGGGGTGATAGTGTGTGCCAACCAGATGTGCTGCTAAATACAATGTTTTATACATCCTGATGTGTTTCACAGTAGTAAGCTTTATTTTCACTTACGCTTCATGATTTCAACCATTCTAACCAAATCTTGTTTTAAAGGGCTTTATAGCATACCTGTGCACCTGGCAGCAAAGTTAATGTTGCTTAAGTACATTATGTACTGCATGCATTTGTACTGGGGCCTCTGTGGTTTACCTAAGCCAACCCATCGATGTTTGATAGAAATAAACTCTCTGACCACCTTAGGTGGCTAGTCAGATTTTTTGGCCCTGCCCTTGATTTAGTTTATTTCACAAGCAATCTCTTTGGATAAAAAGAAATTGCAGCAGGCTGAACATAGTAATATATATCAGTAATGGGCCCTGGCCTAAAATGAGAGATATGACCTAATCTGACCAAATTTGGGAAATTTACCCTCATGAATGGAATCACATTTGTACTGGCACTAATCAATCACAGTTGACACTATATTTTTAAGTTTTTGAGTAACAGAGGTAGACCCAGCCATGATTGTTTTAGTTAATATTGAGCTGTAGCAGCAACTCGTCATCATTAGCTTTACTATCCCTACAAAACTAAAATGTTTATTAACATTCCTTAACGCTAACTTTCACTGTAAAGGTTAGCTTTTAAAACATAGCATTAGCTAATCTAATCAATGGATTGGTTAACCCCAAAACATACCATTTAATGTTTGGGGCTAACATGCAGGCATGTGTAATCTTCCTTTCTTTTTGTTGTTATTAGCTTAATTATTTAATAAAATAATTAGCCATAAGAATATATTATGCTAGCTAACATCAGTAGAGTTTGCATTAGCTTTTATTACGGAACGTGCTAATTAGCCATAGGAAACTGCTAAGGTTACTTTATTTCAGAAGGACATAAACTGGTTTTTATTCATATAAATGTAGCTTTAAGGATTATTTGAGCTAATCTACTTTAATTGGCACAAATGTTTGTGTTGTATTATGCACAGCAGATAAAGTAATGATTTTAGCTAAGCTAATGTAAATAGCTAAGCTAATTTAGAAAAAAAGTTTAAAAACAAATTAAATAAAAGAAACAAAAATGTAATGCAAAGATATTAAAAGAGCAAGGAAGCACCTCCAACAACAGCAAGTCATTATTGCAAACTCCCTGACTGCAGAGAAAGGCTGCTTTGACGGGAGGAGTAAAAAGGACTGTCACCCCGGTTTAGTGTTATTTTTTTCATAACAATATATTCAAAGTTAGTTTCTTTGAAGCTTCGATCATATTTTGGATTCTAGAGCAGCACAATTTCCTGGCATGCCAGCCCAGAGGCAACAGAGGCTGAAGGTAAGAGGCGTTTTCCCTTAGTGAAGCAAAAACAGAAGAGATATTATTACTTTTGTGCAGTCAGTTATCACTCCTCTTTCTTTCAACGTTCAGTTTTGGAAATCTGTCTTGATGTTGCCACACTTAGCAGGACAGGAACAGCTTATGCAAGCAGAGCTCTATTTTCAGGCACTCGTTCACAATCTTGTGTTTGTGTATCCATGTGTTCATTAGTGGCACGGAGAAGGCTGAGTACAGTGTTGTGAATGATTTCAGGAGGCGATGCCTTTGAAAGTAGAGTGGAAATGAGATGCCACAATGCTGTATTGTTTGCTACGTGCTGATACGAGCTTTCCGGTTATCCGTTTTCACCTAAGCAATAATAAAATATGGAGGGGTCGCAGAAAAAAATCAATAATAAGATTCTAGTGGGAATCTGTCCGTGATTTGAGATGTTTAGATTTCATTGGAGCAGCCTGGGGTGAAACTCCAGCCTGGGCCAGCTCTCTGTGGGAATGAGGGAGAGGCAGGCCTGAATACTCCCTATTCATGGATGAAGGTGTCCCATTCTTTCTCCCTGCACCATGTTAACTGTCTACTGCCCAGACCTGAAAGAAAGTTGGAGGTGAAAACTCCTGAACTTTAAAATAGAAGAGCTGCTATATGTGGACCATGTTGGGACACATGCAGGAGAATCCTCAAGACGTCCACAAGGATTTGTTCCAGATCAATATACAGGTATGTATGTGTGTGTGTGTGTGTGTGTTCACAGATAGCTATTTATGTTGTAATGCCGCCTTAGGAACCCAATATCACACCTAAACTTTAGACATTCAGTCGTACCCATGCAGATTCCTCCTAATTTTACACACTGTAGACAGAAGATGCTATTTTATTTTATATAATGATCATCTTTTTTGATGCTAATATACTTTTTTACAGAATTAAAATTTAATTGTTTAATCAAATTGAACTCAGATTTTAGATTACATGGTAAAAAGCCTCAGCTTTAACATGGTATTTATGTTTTATTGTGAATGAAATATAGATTGGTGGGTTTTGAACAGTGGAAGTACTAGCTTCTTTTATTTATGTTTGTTGTGTTTATGGACATCCTTAAATAAACATTTCAGAATTTAAATGAGAGTTTCTTAGTTTATTTTGCTGTTAATATACATGTTGAAATGATCATCACAGTTGCTGGTGAGAAAAATTTGTTTTAAAAATGCTCCTATAGTCATAAAAATGCTCTTATATTAATAAAAAAATGCTTCTATTTTCATATAAATGCTCCTATATTTATAAAAAAATGCTCTAGTATTTATAAAAATCCTTTTATATTCACAAAAGGCTCTTAAATTCATAAAAATGTTCCTATATTCATAAGAAAATACTCTTATATTAATAAAAATACTCTTAAAAATAATTTAAAACTGCTCTTATATTCATTATATTCTCTTATATTTATAAGCATGCGTTCATATTAATAAATAGGCTCTGGAGGTCACAGTGCTGACCCTTGCGGTTCCCTGCTACTATGTCTCACTTCCCATAAACTACACACCAGAAAAACGTGCCAGATTGTGGAAAGATGCTGAAGGGAAAACAATGCTACATGAACGGTTATGCATTTAAGCAACGTTCTGCGAGAGTCAAACTGTGCAGAATAAGTAAAGACATTATTCGTTACGGTCGGCTTAACGATGGCGGCCTCTGCTACATTAATGACCATCACATAGATGCTGTCTGCAACCACAGCTTCCTCGTGACGGCGTCATCTCTCCAGATTTATGAACTAAAAGGTTTATAATAGAAATAATGGGTATTCGAGGTGTTTGAGTAGTTTTTCAGGAAGAAATTTGGCTTTAAATGAATAAAATGGGCAGCTTCTGTCCGGGACTCGGCTCTGATAATAAATCTGTTGTGATGCTTTTTCTGTTGCTCTTTGTCATGTGGCCCAACGACAGTTTTCAATCGGCTGATTATGTGGAGAGAAAAAGGGAAATTTAATCGTTAATTGCCACTTCAGGCTACAACTGATGAATTTCAGCAAAAACATTCATTTATTACAAACCAAACTGTGTGTGACATACACACACACAGCAGATGAACTAAAATGTTCATGTTTTATTCCAACTGTTTCTTTATCGCGTTTATTTAACTGGATGTTTTTTCCACTGCAATTTATATCAGTGCAGGTAATAAATACCAAGCTAGTTCCTTCCCTCTACTCCTCGTTTAAAGAAGAGGAAAATAGCAGTTTGCATGTGTTATCACGCAGGTGTGTGTTTGTGTGTAAGACAATGGGTAACCTACTGAGCTCTTCTCTAGTTTCCATCCTGCGCTCAGTTTCACTCTATTTCAGAGTTAGCTAATTAATCATGCATTATTGAAAGACACAACCCAGGAGTTTAATAGCGCTCACTGCAGACCCAGCACAAAACACAACCATGTATTAATGACGCACTCTGTGTGTGTGTGTGTGTGTGTGTGTGTGTGTGTGTGTGTGTAAGTGAGGGAGGCATTCAAGGTCAGACAGAGAATAATGTTGGTACTCAATGGTGTGTTTAAGGACATCTTCTCTCTGTATATGAACCATCATGTCAGAACTTCCTGTTCTGGTTCTATGCTGTTCTCATTTGCTGCTTTTGAAGTGACTGAAGAAGAGCTGTATAATCCCTCTTCATCGTCTTCTAGGGAGATGCTGGTTAGCTGGTTAGCTGTCTGTAGACAGCAGCATTGCACCATCATGGCTCAGTGTCACCTTTTGTTCCTCATACCTTCTCTTCCTCTGTCAGACTATTACAAACACCGCACCACCCTCCAACACACCTCCTCCTCCCCTCAGAAGATAGCGTGGGCTGGTGTACACGTGCCGACAGCGCCCCCTCCTCACCTGACACACATCGTGCTCCTTCTCGCCATGCACACAGTCCAGTATAATCAAAAGCGAAGAGACTCTTGTCTGCAGGCGGCCGCTCTGGGAAACCACACACACTCATCAGCCTGCAGCAGTCCACTTTGCAATCAGACATTTTGGAAACTAATCAAACAGGAGATCGAGCTCCTGTTGGAGGCCATGAATGATGCATTAAAAACTCAATCGATTAGACTGTGAGGCTGCGTTAGTTAAAAATGGCTGTGACACTTTCCACCCAGTCTCCACCCAGCCCCACCCAGTCTCCATCAAGTCTTCACCTAGTCTCTGCACAGTCTCCTCCCAGTCTCCACCTAGTCTCCACCCAGTCTCTACACAGTCTTGACCCAGTTTCCGCTCAGTCTCCACCCAGTCTCCACTCAGTCTCCACCAAGTATCCACCCAGTCTCCACCAAGTCTCCACCCAGTCTCAGTCTCCACCCGGTCTCCACACAGTCTCCACCCAGTCCCAATCTCCATCCAGTCACCACACAGTCCCCACCCAGTCTCCACCCAGCCCCACCCAGTCTCCATCAAGTCTTCACCTAGTCTCCACAGTCTCCACCCAGTCTCAGTCTCCACCCAGTCTCTACACAGTCTACACCCAGTCTCCACCCAGTCTCAGTATCCATCCAGTCACCACACAGTCTCCACCCAGTCTCCGCAGTCTCCACCCAGTCTCCACAGTCTCCACCCAGTCTCAGTATCCATCTAGTCACCACACAGTCTCCACCCAGTCTCCACAGTCTCCACCCAGTCTCCACCCAGTCTCAGTCTCCACCCGGTCTCCACACAGTCCCCACCCAGTCTCCACAGTCTCCACCCAGTCTCAGTCTCCACCCAGTCTCTACACAGTCTACACCCAGTCTCCACCCA
>JBAMIG010000023.1:17197694-17211715 GCA_037177335.1 Kiunga ballochi | reverse complement strand
CTGCACCATACCATACTTTACTGCACCATACCATACTATACTGCACCATACCATACTATACTGCACCATACCATACTTTACTGCACCATACCATACTATACTGCACCATACCATACTGCACCATACCATACTTTACTGCACCATACCATACTATACTGCACCATACCATACTATACTGCATCATACCATACTATACTGCACCATACCATACTATACTGCATCATACCATACTATACTGCACCATACCATACCATACTGCACCATACCATACTATACTGCACTATACCATACTATACTGCACCATACTATACTATACTGCACCATACCATACTTTACTGCACCATACCATACTATACTGCACCATACCATACTGCACCATACCATACTTTACTGCACCATACCATACTATACTGCACCATACCATACTATACTGCATCATACCATACTATACTGCACCATACCATACTATACTGCATCATACCATACTATACTGCACCATACCATACCATACTGCACCATACCATACTATACTGCACCATACCATACTATACTGCACCATACTATACTATACTGCACCATACCATACCATAGCATACTGCACCATACCATACTAAAATAATAATTATCTCAAAACTTTTTTTGCTCTCAAATATTATTTTTTGCAATTGAGGTGAAAAGAATTACTATCAAATATATATTTTTCCTTCCAAAAATGTTTTTTCCTCTTGGATTTTTTTTCTTTCATTTAATAAAAACACAAATATAGCTCCATACACACAAGCACAGCTCAACATATTATACATTAGAAATGAATCAATTATAAAAACACAAGACATAAAACCGATAATAAATAAAATATCATGCAAACGCAGTTTTTTAAAAAGCCTACAGATAAAATGTAGATGTGATTAAAGAGGGGAGCGCAGGAAGCCATTTTTCTTCTTGTCTAAGGGTGGGGGTGGGAATCCTGATGGTCAGCAGATGGCTATTCCTGTCCCTGGTCTCTTGAGTTACACAAACTAACCACTGACATGCAAACATCAGGTGGAATCAACCAGCACTGAGCTTAGAAGATCATAAAATATATTTTACAAGTCTCAAGCTATAAAACTGCTCAAATTGAAAGCTTAACTGGTAATTGGTCCTGTGCAGCAGTGGGAGACTCTTCTGACATTAATGAGAATATGATTGATAATGTAGGGGATAATTCAAATTGATTAATCATTTGAGAACAGGAACTCAATCTTGGTAGTCTCCTGGAGTTATAGAGGTTATGAAGCAGTGGTGAGATTCCAGATTATTCAATAGAGGCCAGCAGTGCAGACCAATCAATACAAGCAGAAAGCTGAGAGGTCAGCCATGACAGCTGATTTTTATTCCCCAGAAGCCTCAGAAGAAGTGAGTGCTGAGGAAGTTTTTGATACCTTCGAATTGCACCGCACAGGAACGCTTGGCATGATGGATAACATGCTCCTCAGCTGTGTCCTCAGCAGCAGCTGCCTTCAGAAGTTATGGTTGCATAATTTCATGTTGCGTGGCAAAACGTGAGGATTTGATTAATAAATAATCGTACAGAGATGTGTTTATACACCCACCACATCTGGCTCGGGCTGCATGCTCTGACAGGAAGTAGATTAGAGGGCTGCCTGGCTTGATGAGGACAAACCCACGGAGAATATCTATAATCTGGACGTGCACAGATCTAATAGAAGCAGCTTCCGGGCACAGTAAATGATCTGATTGAGGCAACCAGCTGTTATAGGAACACAGCCAGAGAGTGCAGGCACACTTTAACACATCGACTACATGGGAAAAACAGGACTTAAAAGCAACTAGCTCCGGCTGTGTGACACCATGGGTTTGTTTTCAAGAGATGTCCAACTTGTTTCAGCAGGTGATGATGTTAAATGCTCACTCAGATTGTGTGATCATTCTTTACATTATAGAGTTGCTGTGTTTTTTACATCTAAGTCTCCTGGCACACAATGGCAAAAATAAACCATGTGAAAGCTCTGAGGCTTACAGCCCTTCTGTTGCTCCGCATATTGGGCGAGCTTGACTTTTAAAGATAATTCCTGTCCCATTTGGCTGAAGCAAAAACATCTTGCCCAAAACTTTCAGGAAAAATTAGAGAAAGTAGTACAAGAAAAGAAAATGCACAGATTACAAGAGTTTTGGGGGATTTTTTTCCCTCCAAACTGCTGAGTTTGCAGCTCTTTATTGATCGGTTAATTGCATTAGTCTATGAAGGCTGGCAGTGAAGAGAAGTCAGACTATAACAAGCCAAGCTCTCACAATGGTTTGATTTATAAACACCATTTTTATGAATAAGGTGGAGAATTTATCCACACAAGTCTGTAAAAATGCATTTTATTTAAAGGTCAGTGGATAACTGGATAAAAGTCCACAGTAATAGCTTTTATTATGCAAATCCAAAGCCATAAATAAGGACCTTTACTCTACATTTTCATGTAAGAAGGTACTTTATTAACAAATTGTATTATAGTTTCCTAGAGAGGTTTAGTTTTATGAGCTGAATCCTCCTCCTCAAAACCACACAATCTAAGGTCTGTTAGATCATTTTCATCCTTCCAGTTTGTCTCAGTATGTTAGCATCTTTATCCAGTAGCTTAAACACTACACTACAAAAGACACACTGCTGGATCACAATGCAGTTTGAAGTCATTTTCCATCCATGAGTCTGATGTCTGAATCAGATTGTGCAGCAAAACCTATTCTGTAAATAAAATCACAGTTTATAATAAGATAAAATAACTCATTTTAAACTAATCTTAAATAGATGCATGATGTGTACATTGTAATGTTAGGGTGCTGACTGAGACACACCCCTGGTGTTTTTATTGCATTTTTTAGGTTTTGCACGATTCTTGATGAAAACACTTGGAAATGATTCCAGTGGTCATAAAAACATGTTTTTCTGGACCTTATATAAACATTAAAGTTGAACTTATTGAAAATCTTGATCAGATCGTCAGATTTAAAGTGAAAACCTGTGTTTAATTCTGGGTTTTCAGCAGCTATAAGAAAGCAGAAAGTTCTTTGTTTTTAGGTTAAAAATATCTTTGTCCAGGCAGCACTTTTCATAATCCCAGAGGAAACTGTGAGATGTGAGCAGCACCGTGGTGTTCAGATCCAAACAGGAGTTTTTATCCAACAGGCTCAGAACTGGAATCCAAAAGACAAAGATGCTTTTCTTTTCTTCAACTTCCACTCACACATGGTGGCAAAACTGAACTGGTGCCAGCATTTCTAAAATCATCTGCCTCTGTCCTCTTCATAGAAAAGTCATTCTGACATTGGTTTCTCACATCCCCCACAGTGTGCACAGGATTCTTCCCCTCACCTCATAATGCCCCAGTTTTTAGTGTCGTCTGCAGCGTTTTTGCTCCAAACCCTCCCTTCCCTTTTTTATCTCACTGCTCAAAAAGCAACAGCAGATGTAGATAAATCCCAACAACACGAAGCAACAGCACATAGAAAGGAGTTTCTATTTAATAAATGCTGAAAATATAGTCCAGACCTGATGACATCTCTTCTTTTCATCAGCTATTTTCCACTCAGACCATTTAAATGAGCTGGAGAAACCTGTTGTGATGTCAGGAGGAACTGTGTTCAGTAAGTCTGAGTCTGTGCAGGGATTTACAGCACTGCTGCATGAGGACTTCATCATCACTGGTGACCAGTTTGACCCCCCCACCTTGTCCCAAGAGTTGCCAGGTTATTATTTCATCAGTTTTGGAAGTTAATTCGGGTTGTTTTCCATAAAATCACAAGCACACAGTTTATGTGGGTTGCAGTTGCAGTAATAGCAACTCCTTTTTAATTAATGTCATGTTAATTTCAACATGTATCATGTAACGTAGCAGCGTCCGCTGAAAGCCTTTGTGATCAGGCAGCATGTGTGGGTAAGGATCATTAGTTCATTCTGAAATCTCTCCTTTCATTTGCAGGATTCAATAATGAGTTGTGGTTTCTAATGTGACCCTTTGAAACGGTGTGTAGCTTATATAAATGGTGCTTTTTGGATCCCTGCGGTTTCTGCAGCTATGCTCAGTAGGAGTCAGATAGCACACACACACACACACACACACACACACACGCATCGGTCACGTGTAAGTTTTATTCGTTAGGATCATCCCTGGTTTCAGAGTGCATGTTAAATCTTTTTATTCTGTAAAATAGCTGCAAGCTTCTGTGCAGCTCTTCTAACCCTCAGTTCTCTGAAACCCTCTCAGTTTGCTGATTCATTACTGTGAAAGTGGCCTCAGGTTGGGTGATGTGCTTCTCAGAGTCAGAGGTGAAAGTTGGCAGCTATCAGCCTCTAAAGGCTGAGGCTTGTGGCTGGTAGCTAAACTTGTCATGTTTCTGGAGGTTGAAGTCGGCCGTTATTATTCAGATTTACCCACCGCATCTTTGTCTTGGTTTCCGCTTGTTTCAGGAAATCTAAACTCTGGAACCACTATGGATATTTTTCCATGCTTGCTGAACACCTGTCTGTTTTCCTGCATATCAAAGTAGCATCAGCATAACTGTGCTACATAACAGGAAGCTATGGTCATGTGAAAACCACGTGCTCGTTCTTCCTGTTGAGTTTCCATAACATTATCATAGAAATTAATAATTCTTTGGTCTTTACAAGGTTTTGAAATAAGCCAAATACAACTTTATATAATCGCACGGTGACCTCAGCGCTCTTATGTCCATGTCGCTTCAGGTTGAGCTCTGGATTGTCACAGTGCTCAGTAGTAAACCTTTTTTCTTTCCACCACAGTCCCGTCTGTTTGACCTTTTTTTAATTCTTCCCTGAAAACGCACACATCTCATTAACACGTGGTTTAAGCGTCATCCCCCACAAAACAATCAGATTGAGTGGAAACATGGTTATATTTGCATTAAACCAGCTTAAACAGGCTCCTCTCTTGATCAGGCTTAACATTAAACACAGATCAGCTGTGTGTGGCGTTTACACCACTTATTTTTATTCTCATTGGTCCTCAGAAGGATTACTAACAACTAATCAATGCAACCAATAACTAACAAGGACAACTAATGAACCGCAAGACAGAAACAGAAACCGGGGGTATAAATACACAGAAAACCAAATGGGAAACAGGTGAAATGAATGAACCAGGTGGAACTAATAAACAGGAAACATGTCAAAATAAAACAGGAAACACTGTAGTTGCACAACAAACTCAGATCATCAGCTCTCCAGTTGGTTTGGTGACATGATGTTATGATGATTATGGTGTCTTTCCAGTCAAACATGTCCACTTTGGTCTGATGTGTCCACAGGACATTTATCCAGACGTTTTGTTTAGTCAGATGCAGGTCTGTGAAGCTAAACCGTTACACTTTGCTTTAATTAAACATATTAACATGAACTTTAAGACTCATTGTGCTAACTGAGGCCTGGAAAGTCTGAGATGTAGCTCGTTCCACTTCAAACCCCAAATGATTTAGAAATGACTTTCTAACCCCCGTCAGACTGATGGGCAGTGACGGTTGCATCATGGCTGACGTCTTTCCTCCTGAATGCTGCACACCAGCAAACTGTCAAAACGTCTGCTTTTATAGAGAAGCTGATGATTCACCTGAGTTCTTGTTTGATCAATAATTAGCTCATTTGAACATCTAATGAGAGTGTAGATTGTGTGTTATGTAACCAGCTGCATGCTTTGTATTATAATAACTAGACAATATGAAAAATGCATATTTTCTACCTTTAGCTGGCAGAGAAGTGGAGAGTAAGTGTGTATCTGCTGCAGTAGAGGTTTGGACAGGCTGTTGGGTGGAAGCTAAACTACATCAAAGATGATGAAGGTAGCCTCTGGTCGCTTGTTTTTCCATCAATAATTTCCCAGTTTCAACTTCATGATTTATCCATTAGCTCTGAAAATGTATTGAGACTGAGCAGCAGAGAGAGGAGGAAAAAGCAAGGAGCTGAGGCGAGACAAGGTCACTTTATTATTAACATTCACAGATTTAGCTTCATGTTTCCACTTCACCACATGTATAAAAACACGTTATCTATTAGATAACACCGCGGTCTGATGAGGGAGGCTTAGTAATCACGAGAAGACGCTTGAATGAAAATGAATCAGTGATTTATTGTTGGATGTGTGATGAATATTTCAGGATAAAAGATGCAACCCTCTGTGCTTTCCCTGCTGTATATCTGATTAAACTAGGTCAGTTTCCAGGAGCCACCTTCAAATGATTGTTGGTTGTTTGATAAATAAAAACAACTCTGGGCTCCTTGGAGGATGTGAATGGAGCTGACGGGTCTCTATAGTTGATTCAGGCTGGCAGTCTTATGTCTGAGTGGAAAGAAACTGCAGCAGCAGTGTGAATGACAGAGACATACTAGACAGAAATCAGCCTTCATAGATCTTTTATTCACCAATAAAATGAATTAAACCATCTTCTTTTTAATGTATTCATGCAGATATTACAAAGCGAGCATGAAAAATATCCAAAAGAGGCTTTTAATGTGTTTCACATAATTAGTCAGTTTAGATTAAAATTAATCTGCATCTGGATGAATATACCAGCATCTGTATGCTGCTTGTTAACACAAATATCATCAGCCAATCACAAGGCAGCAGCTCATCACAGTCATACATGATGAAGATGACTTAATGAAGTTCAATCTGAGCATCAGAAAGAGGAAGAAGACAGATTTTAGACACTGAATGTCATGTGGTTATCACTTTGACTTGTACAGAGGAAGAGGAGAAAATATCCAGTAAGCAGCCGTTTGTCTTGTTGATGCCAGAGGAGCACGGACAGACGGGTCATAGATGATGGAAAGAAGCACTGGAGTATCACCTCTGGTCCCACAGAAGTGTCTCACTTGTTCTGTTTTCCACTAAATTGCTAATTTCTTGTTTAAAATCAGTGGTTTTAGTGGTGCGACTCCGTTGGGACTGGAAGCAGGAGTATGGATTTCTGCTTCATTTCACCTCCATGTTTAAATGCTAAGCTGAGAATTAAGTGGTGAAAACATGGATCCATCCTGCCTCGTGTCAACAGTTCAGACTGCTGCTGGTTGATGGTCTGGGGTATGTATTTTTGTCCCAGTTTGGTTCCCTTAGTCCCATCATGACATGGTTTAAGCACCACAGCCTGCCTGGGTATTGCTGTTTACCATGTGCATCCCTTTATGAGCACAGTGCAGCATCTTCTGATGGATGCTTCCAGCAGGATGATGCATCATGTCATCATGTCTTTCTTCATCATGATGATGACTCACTGCACTCCAACGGCCTCCACTGTCACCAGATCTGCATCCAGTAGCAGCTTTGGGTAAAACTGGAGATTCTCATCATGAATGTGCAGCAACTGTGTGATGCTTCATGTCAATGTGGAGAAAATCTCTGAGGCATCAAGAATTAAGACAGTTTGGAGGAAATGGGGTAAAAACCAGTTCTAACGAGGTAAACCTGATAATGTAGCCAATCTACAGGTCTGATAACTGTTATAGTTATTGATTAAACTATTATTGAAATAACCACAAGGACAAAACGACATGGTAAACATGCAAAATAAAGTCATTAATGAGTTCAGCAGGACTGACCCGGTAGTTTTTCAGAGTTGTGGTATTGTCTGTGAAGAGGACCTGCAAGTAGGTCAGAGTCATTTTTAGCGTCACGGATGTTCCCCTGACTTAGAGACCTTGAGTGTACGTCTTAGACCTCTAGACCTCTAAACTAAGCTGTAAACCACATGAAATCCGAAACCCAAAGCACCTTGTGAGCTCACCGTGTTTGTGTGCACCTAAGCTTCCAGAAATCCCGAACATGTGAGCCGCGTTGTTGCAAGATGCAAAACATGCTAACAGAGTTCATGCTGGGGAAAGGGAAACATGGTAAATCTCCAAACATCCTGTTTGTGTAAATACTATACGTTTCATCAGAGCCGCAATGTATTCACAAAGTACACATTAGCACATGAATGGGCATCAAACATATCCTCTATCTCTTCTGTCTCCATGGCCTCCTATTCTTTTTTTCCTTTGTGCGATGAAAGCAACCCAGGTGAAGTGGAGGAGACATGGAGGGAGGGCAAAGCTATTCCTGTAAGGCCAGAAAAGGACTTGGCGAGGTGTGTGTGCGTCACAGGTGTTTTTGCTCTTCTGATGCTTTTCTATCGCTGTGCGAGAGGAAGGTTTGTTTTGCTCTTGTTCCCACGAATGCAGAGAACATTATGGCCTCAGTCCTGCTGAGCTCAGAGGAACAAAGAGCAGGAAGGGGAAAAGTGAGGGAGCGCCACAGAGAGAAAACAGAAGCGTGTGGGGGGGGGAATGGGGAGGCAAGGGAGCAGAATAAATGAGAATATAAATCATCTGAATGAGGCATGAGAGTCAGTAAGCAGAATTACCATCAGCAGCTTCGCCCGTGTTCCTGAACTCTGTGTGTAAATGACTTATTTCCTCACATTGCGTATCAACATACTTGCTGAGTGTTTCTGGATGTTTGCGTGTTGTTTGCATCCCTCCATCTCATGAAGTTCATGCTTCATGCTCAGGCTCTCACAGGTTAAAGTTCACCAACAAGTTCAAACTTTAAGTGTGTTTCAATTTTTTAGTTTAGAAATAAGAATATAGAATAAAAAATTTAATAAAAAAATAAAAACAAATAAAATTACCAATAAATAAAAAAATTAGACATTGAAAATAAAATTAAATTAAATTAATAAAAATAAAAAGGAAAGACAAATAAGAAGTAAAAAAAAGTGAGAATAAAATACTGAACTTCAAAAGGAAAACAAACAAATTTTACTTTCCACTAAAACAGACGTGCATGTGTGGACAAAGTGTAACAGTTTATTATTGTTAAACAACTATTATCAGCTTATTTTCCCCCTAAATAATAGCAAAAACATTAGATGTGTTCCACACAGATGCTTCATGTTGATGAAGAGGACTTTCTGGCTCTTAAAGTGCAGACGGAAGTCATTCACACAGAAATGTTGGATTTAAATATCAGACAATACTTATATTTTTATAATCAATCATAAGCAGACGAGACACTTGAAGCTTGTCGTTGTTGCTCCCAGGCTGTTAAGCCAGAGTGCATGCTGGGTAATGTAGTATGATGTAGCACCAGGCGGTAACATGGATTTCTGTGCATATTGTGTGACATAACCACTAGAAATTAATCTGTGAGGAGATTTAAAGTCAAATTAAAAACATGGTGTCAGCCTGGTGTTTGTTTACCTGTCCTGCTAAAAACGTCCCGCTTCAGGTGAGTCTCCCTCATCAACATGCTGCTGTTTTTAGGTACAACAGGTTGATGTTTCCAGATTTCTCTCTACCTGCCAACAAACCAGCAAATAGTTTCCCTCCACTCCGTAAACAGATGATACCAGGACCTTTAACAACTTCTAGATGCATTCTTGTCTCAGAAGGGATTTAAACAGTAAGCTATGCTGGCTGACGTTAGAGGAGTTGCAGGTATTTATTTATCAACAGCTGCTCTAATCTGCATTGATGGAAACACAAGAGCTGGGTGCTTTTCAGTGAGAGGGGCTGCAGCAGTGGGTTCAGTTCTTTTCTTTACAGAAACACATTTGCTAAATGCAACATATGGAAGAAAAAGTAGCTCCCAGTTCTGTTGAGCTGATTTCTGTAGGTTGACCAGTGAAGGTTTAGTTTTATGGATTTGCTGCAGGATCTAATTTAATCCCCTTCCTTTATTATGATTTAGCCAATGGGAATGTCTGCAGGGAGGTATAGGCACGCTGTAAAAAAAAAAAAAAACAACATTACAAAGGTTCATATTCTGACATGGCAGATGTTTACTTTTATTTTATTGATTTAATCTTCTGCAGAGTGATTAATTGTTTAATATATATCAGATAGGTCAGAGCAGAGGAGGCCCTCAAACCGGGTGATGGCAGATTTGCCTGGAGGGCATCAAATCACAGGCCGCATGGAGAGCCAGCACTCCACCGGTCCGCGGCTCATCCTCTAAATGTAAACTGTCTGAATCTTCTCTAAAAAAAGGACAACATGTTGTTTATTTGGTTCACTGTTGAGGAAGCTACAACTTTTTTTTTTAACAAGCTATCCATCCATCCATTTTATATACAGTTTCGTCCAATTCAGGCTCACTGGAGCTTTAGCATCATCAGGCGAGAGGCGGGGTGATCCCAGGACACACCAGTTCATCAAAGGACACATACAAATAGCTTGATTTTAGACTGTGGGTTAAAGGCACCGAGAGAAGTCCGCACTAACACAAGAAGAAATGATTTCACACGCACCGTGTGGGGTCCAATACTTATTTTAATCACTGGACAAGGAGACCTTCTTGTGGTGCGTTACTCAACATTCACTCGCCGTAAGTGGCGCTAAGAGCTTCACCTATTCATCATACTTATTTACTCTCGTTGCTTTGATGTTTTTTTATTTGTTTAATACTAATTTGGGTTTCTGGTGTTTCCTCATGGTTTGCATTTCCCAGTTAAAAATTGTAAGGACATATTTATTGTCACATGCAAAGTTATACGGTGTACAACCCACAGTGAAACTTGTTATCAAGCCAAGATTACACATAACATACGACAAAACACAACAACACATGACGAAAACAGGCTTAGGAGCAGCCATGGGACGGCGCTCCTTTCAAGGTTGGGGAGAAAAAACCACATAAGGAGATTACCTGAGGAGAGAAAAAAAAAGCTAAGCATCCTATTCAGCATAACTCATATGCAGACTAGTATACTTGACAAAAAAAATGAGGATGTGTTGTCATAGCAACCGTTTGTTCATACAGCACTTTAGCTCAATGCTGCCTGAATTCTTCCTCTTGCTGTCCTCAAACTGTACACTAAGTTTTAATGAAGTTTTTTCTGGTCATTTTTGCATTCATTTCCAAACACATTAACAGTGTGTTGTGCTGCTCTGGAAAAAGGAACAAGGTTTAAGTTATAATGACCTTCAAAGAAAGATATTTCAGATGGGTAATGAGGCATTTGTGCAGGATGTTTGTTAGTGTCCATGGTGGGGTATTTCTGTCAGACACATCTGACCTTCAGCAACTGTCCCCAGCAGATACAAACGGCCTCCCTGTCAGCAAGCGTAACTCTCAGCCACTGGGAGTTTTGGGATACAGCGCTCACCACATCGTCATGACTTTATGACCTGGAACTTTTTGATTGACCTCAAGGGGATTTGGGATTAAAGCAGGGGTATAATGTGTGTGTGTGTGTGTGTGTGGGACGGCCCAGGTTAAGGTAATCTTGGCTGGATACACACTGATGTTCTCAGTGCAGACACTGAGGATTTTAGGTCCTAAATTATGTAATATATATGTACATACGGTTTACACCCTCCCACCATCGCCATCTCTAACACACTTCCTCCCTGCATCTCACACACTCCTAGTGTGCTGGACCAGAGGCGCTGTGAGAGGTTAATGTATTATGACCAATCGCCACTTTATCCTACACAAAAACCTCAAATAGATGCTGGATTTCTAGCATGCATATCCAAAAAAATGAAGCCGAATGGACTCTTGATGCTTTTTAATGATATAATCAGAGCTGCCGTCTGCAGAAACAATGTCCAGAGTCTATATTTGATTTATGTAAATTGTTAGATATCATCAAAGGTCCTCATCAGAAAGAAAAGGAAGGAAAAAAAGACGAAAATATAAAGATATTTTTAAAAATATTATTCAGTTTTGAGTTTTCTGTTCATCAAGAAGCTGGTTAGTGTGAGAGAAAAGTGACAAATAGTAGCTTACTTTATCATGTTTGTATATTTTATTATGTGCACCTAAAAAGAGCCTTAATTTCTGATATTATTTTATTAAAAGCATTACAAACACATAATTTTTACACGGTACAGGGAGGAAGAAGGTAAACATAAACAAATAAAACTTGTAAATTTATCACTAAAGCTTTTACTTTACCTGAGAATTTCTAGTAAACTTACCCTGATTGGGTTTTAAACCTTTCTCTTAAATTCATTTGGTATTTTTACCACCTTGGCTAAAGCTAGCTAATTCGCTAAAGCTAGTTAAGTACCGCTGTTGTCACTGCTGTGTATTTACTCCCTAAATGTAATGATACTGGTCAAAATCACACAGATTACAAAAAAATAGAGAATGTGGGGGCAACCAAAGAAAATGGGATGTGTCTCAATACTGTAGTGCCCTGGACTGTAGTGTGTAGTGCGCACTGCACACTTTTTTCTATAGTGTGCACTAATGTGGGTAAGTGCGGTCTCAAATAAAACACTGGACAATGGGCACTTCCCACTAGTGACATACAACTGGTTAGACTATTCTGCTTAATCCCAAAATTATTATTTTGTGTCCGCTACATGGATAAAAACTGCTAATATTTACATATGCTAACTGTAGCCTACTGGATCGGTTAACAAATGATCAGATCCCTGAGTTATTATAAGCACAAAGTTAGATATGTAACAAGCTGAGGTATACATTAGAGCCTTAATAAACACAGTAATATATATTTGCCTCCACCACAGTATTCTTTGTCGCCATTTTTTGGAAAGTCCAGCACTTCCTTTTCCGCTATGTCAGCAAGATGGCGTCATTTTAGTGCATGAAGTTTCACCTAAATTATAGACTAATTTTCAGTGCACTAACCTTTTTTTAAATGTCAGCGTAAACACTTAAATATAGTGCACAAAGTGTCAGTGCGCTGATTGGTGTCTAACACAAGCTTCAAATTGATGAATGAGAGACTTATTTGAAAAGAAACTTTTAAAAAATATGTTTTTCTTTTCATTAAATGCTGCCATTGTTAAACTCATTCAGTGGTTTGTTTGTTTGCTTTTTCTTTTACCCCATGAGCTTGCAGTGCAAAGAAGGGGTAAGAGCATGTGCTTACATGCTACTTAGCAAAGCAGCCTAAGTGACGCTTTGAGCCTCTTACACAAGTCCATTAGCAAGCTCGCGTGTGCTCTTGCACACACATATTTGGATTAGTGTCGTCACACCAAGTGCCATGACCACTGGAATGTGGACAGGGTTTCCTCATTTGAGGTGGCTTAAATTAGTTAAGGAAATAGGGAGGGAAGTCAGATAGGGTGCAACTGAAAGGTCAAAGATATGAGAGAAGCCCTGACAACAAGAGAGCCTCAAAGACATGCTAACATGTTCATAGCAGCTGTGCATCATAAATATGGCTTTGAACCGACCCCAGCAATGTAAAATCAGAGTAGGGGGTGACACATACGGGCAGATATATGACATATGGTCATGCTTCTTTGCTTCTCCAGTTATCAGTAACAGTGTGTGACATTAACCTTTGCAGAGAGAAGCCCGTTGAAGCTGACAGGTTGATTTCAGCTGCAGTTTTTTACACTGCTCGATGTGGCAGCTCCCCTTTTTCTCCATTTTGTCTTTGAGCAAGGTAAAGCGTCATAAATAGGATTTTTTGTGTCAGATTATAAGAGGCGTAATGCTCAGTGAGCTAGTGCAGATGCATGAAGGTAGAGACACCAAGCATGGGGAAGAAGGGACAACCCATCACCATTACTTTATACCGCTTATTCCCTGAACAAGGCCATTGTTTGTTGGAAAATAAGTGAAGCCTATGCCTGGGGTGCCCAAATTCAGTCCTACCATCCTGTAACTTTTAGATCCTTCTCTAACACACCTGAATCAACTACCTGAATTCCCTCTTGAGCATTTAATCGAGCCCTTCCTTTGATTAAGCTGTGTTGGGTATGAGTTGCATTTAAAAGGTGCAGGATGGTAGATCTCAAAGACCAAACCTGGACAACTCTGGCTTATAAGGATGTGCTAAAAAAAAATGTGCAGTTCCCCCCTCCCCCAGTAGGAGCTCCAAAACAAAGCAAATTCCCAAAAACTCCCATGTTAAATCTACGGAAGCCGACAGCAGTCATACTCGCATGATTTTTTTACCAGTGTTTTCTCGTTTTAACGGGATAATTATCTCGTTATCACGAGAAAACAAAGTCTGTTATTCCGTGATAACGGATTGTGTCTATTTTCGGT
>JBAMIG010000023.1:17156020-17180490 GCA_037177335.1 Kiunga ballochi | reverse complement strand
AGTGACCCGATTCTGAAGTCCCCAAACTGGATTCCCTCAACACCTCGGCTGCACCTAGAAATTCTGTCCATAAAGGTGATAAAGGGCAGCCTTGGCGGACTCCAACCCTCACAGGAAACGAATCCGACTTACTGCCGGCATCAACACAGTTAGCCAGTTAGCCAGCCGGGACTTGAACCACTAACTGTGTGGTTAACACACAGTTAACTGTATTAACTGTGTGTTTGGCATGTGGACGGCTCTGGCGTCCACATGCCAAAGTGTCCTTGAGCAAGACATTGAACCCCCAGTTGCTCCCGGTGCTGCGTCACCGGTGTGTGAATGTGTGAGCGTTTGTGTGAGCGAATAGGTGAATGTGTCAGAAAGTGTTAAAGCGCTTTGAGTACACTGATGTGTAGAAAAGCGCTATACAAGTACAAGCACAACTGGTACAAGTACAACTATAACTGGTGCAGAGTCTGGTGTGTGAGTTCTCCTCAGGGCGCCATGCTACAGTGTATCTAATGTGTGCAAGAAGGAGGAAGGACAACACTGCCAGGGAAGATCGGCCATCAGCACGGACCAGTCTGAAGGGTTAAAGGACACGATGGAGGCAGCAACAAACATAAAACATCAGGTCTGAGGATGCATGACCTGCTGAGGGAAAAGAAAATAATGCAAAAACAAGAAGCTACAGTTAGAATATTAATGGCAAAAGTAGAGAGAATAAAATAAAATTATGAAATGTGCAGTTTAGGCTTATGGCAGAATAAAGACCCTAAAAATGCTCATTTAAATTTACTTTTTGTTGGTTTCCTTGAACCTTTGGATAGATTTAACTTATTTCTCTTTGCATGTTCTGTCTTATGTCATATGTGTGTATCCTGCCTTTTATTCTCAATAAAAAAAATAATTTAGTCAACAACAGGGAAAAGAGTATGTGAGCACTGTGAATATTACAGAAAGAGGATGATATACATAGGAATTACCAATTGGGTTTGTTGTATTTATAAAATGTTTAAAGTTTCTTTGGAATTGTGGGAATTTTTAATAGAAACATAGTATTTATTTAATCCATGTAAGAAAAGTGTTACGTTTGATTTATTTTGTATTTGTATTTATGAATGTGGAATTTGGCCATAATAAATATTAAATTAATAATATAACAATTGCTGGGTTTTTTGTGTCCAGAAAGCCCAAAAATAACATCTTTGCATGAAAAGGAAGTGATTATAAGATGATTACTGTGCAAATGAGTCAATATGTCAGACCAGAACTTTTTAACACGTCTGCATGTCCAAAATAGACGAGTCAGTGTTTCTGGAAGATCATTTCTCTTTGCTTCATTATCTGAAGATTTTTACTTCCTGTTACACACGTGACCTCAGTCTGCAACAATGCATTGCTTCACAGATCAGCGATCAATACGTTAGATGTGGTAATGAGTTGCACTTATAACATTTTGTTATAAAAACCCAAAAATGTCTTGAATTTCATGCATATTTAATTAAACCAGATGAGCCCAACTCAAAACCAAGGAGTCAAATTTAATATTCACTACCAGGAATTTATTCTCTTTACTAAATCAATGTCATATTAAAAATCCTATATCAGTGCATGTAATATTATTGATTTGTGAATCCATATGATTACATACGATTATATTTATAATTGTACGTGATTCATTCCTTCTGCGTGCATTTATCTCATCCACAGTTTGCGACCCGGAAAGTCTAATCCTTTTTTCCACAAAAATGTCCAGTTCAATATTATTTTATATGTTAATGCAGGTGTTAGGAATGGCCCTGCTGCAACACACCTCAAATCAATAATTATGTGCAGAGTTTGACAGTAAGCTCTGCACAAGTCCGCTAATTAAGTCCAATGTGCGTCAGGTGTGTGTGTGTTAGGTGTGTGTGTGTTAGGTGTGTGTGTTAGGTGTGTGTGTCAGGTGTGTGTGTGTCAGGAGGGAAAGCAGTAACACTTGCAGAACTGCGGCCCTCGAGGACCAGAATCACCCATTCCTGCACTAAACATGAAAAGTTTTAGTTTAAACTCCTCACGTCTGTCCAGTTATGTAATCATTATACTGTGTTTAATTATTGTTTAAATATTTATCAATAATCACATTTAAATAAATCATTATTGTGTGGTTTCAAACTAAAAGCATGTTATCTGCAACACTTGGCATGAGATCAATATGAAACATATCTACACCTCAGTTGCCACCATCAGTGGCAACACCTTCCTGCAGCAGCTTTGTGTTTTACTAGTCTATTAAAAAGGCGCGTGAAATGTGAGCATGTTCACTAGTTTGTGCAAACTAGTGAATAAAAAAATGTGTTTGATATCCAGAACATGGAATAAATGCTCAAACAGCTTGCCATAGGAAGCAGGAGCCTATCACAGCCATCACAGATACAAACACACAACTCAGAATGGAGAACATGCAAGCTGAGACTTCTCACTGTGGTCACAGTGCTAACCGCTATTCCACCATGCAGCACATGACACAGTTTTATGAGCTGTATAAGTTATTGCATTTCCGGTTCACGGTTGTTTTTTTGTAACTGTGATGCATTTGTGGAAAGTCAGACCTGCGCGTGACCCTGCAGTGACTGCAGCATATAATGTGAAATTATAAGCTGTTCTCGCTTTGATTTCCAGTTATTCCCACTACCTGGAACAACTTTCAGTGCAAGAAAATTAAAGAAAAAAATCATTTTAGTTTAAACAGTGAGAAACAATCTAAAAACACTTTTTATAGCAGGTTCTGTAGACCTAGTAGAGAAATGGAAATGATATTCATGTTACAGGGTTTATGTCAGTCCTAATCGCACATTCATGGCGGTTTTGTCTGGATTATGAGCTTCAGGAACAAATCCAGTGGAGATGAAATAGCTTCATTAAACCCATGAAGTGGTTCGGCTTATGGGACACTTTGTTCAGATGCAGGTTTCCACCTTCATACATGAGAACATGTTTGTCCCAACCCAGGGATGAGCACTTCAGATAACACTGTGTACATTTATTACTTTGTGACTGAGATCCATGACGGCCAGATGTTCTTTTAAGAACTTAGGATAGATTAAAGCTGGCTGAGCAGGAGTTCAGTCCATTCAACATGCTGAAACAAGGCTCTGAACATAACAGCGGTGGAGCAATCACAGGCAGGGGAGGAGGGTCTCAGACCTGATGAAGATACTGCTTTATTCAAAGCCAAGCTCACCACCTAGTGTCTGTAAACAGAAACATGTCTGATGATCCCAGACCGGTTTAGCTCCAGGATTCAGCTCATGGATAATAGCTACACGTATCATATACCATCCTCCATTTCCTTAAAGTGTGCTCAGCTTCAACACCACAGCAAAAATAAATAAAATAATAAAAAACAACCAACAATTGTCCATAAGAGTTGCTTTAATCGATTGTAACAAAGGAGGCTGGATATGCTGCAGAGGTGCATGATTGTGTTCTGTACTAACGCAGACCAGAAGGATGAGCGTTGTCCTGAATTGGGACGAAGCTGCCGATGGGGGTTTGTTCCACCGTATCCCCCCCTCCCATTCGCTGTGAGATGAAAACTTACTGCGATCGGACATCTCAACCTGTCCGCTCAGACACAGGCTGCATAGCTGAGTTACCGTCTGCACTGCATCACTCCAACAGCAGCAACTGCTTGTGGGAGCAATAAAGCCAAACCCGCTTCCTCTCTGACATTTCATCATATTCACTGTACAAACATTCCCAAAGACTCAATACCTGTAAATAAATACTGAAGTGGCTAAACTGCAAATAATATTCCTCTTCTCTCGTGGAGAGAAGGCACACACACTTAAACACACTCTTGCATGATGAAAACAGGCCTCTCTCATTCGGTTCAATACAAAAGGAACAAGATAAACATGAGTTCAGTTGTGCACAGAGGCCAGAAAAACCAGCTCAAACCCCCTAAAAGCTTTTTTATGTAGGTTTTTTCCTGCATGGTGCTGAAAGGGCCGCCTAAAAAAATAGAAATTACACATAAAAGCTCATAAAAGTAGCAAAACTCTTTGTTTTGCCATCAGGATGGGTAATTACAAACACAGACAGCAGAGCAGCTCTGCTAAAGCCAAACTGAGCTCTGACCTCTGAAGGTCAGCGTAGTGATTAATGAGGGTTATCATCATCTGCGTCTTACACCTTCTGAATGCTTCCAAATACAAAAGTTTAAAAATAGATCTTATCAATCTGCTTGTGTTACAAAAACCGTCATATTTTGCACCGTTAGCTTAGCTTGTGGCTAACCGTCGCCCTTTAACCTTTGGTAGGAAACGGGACTTTCTTTACAGAAAAAATAAATACTCTCTTATACTCACAAGGTTTTTCACTCAATCTGTTCCAAACTTCATATCTAAGGCATTTCTTAAAGTATCTACTGAGTGGAGGGAGAGCAGAGCGCCAACAACATGATGTAACGGTAAATGAAGCAGGTTTATGGTCCGTCATGAGTTAAAGCTGGGGTAAGCAGATATGTTTAAGGTGCTTAATTCACATTCATCTGCTCTCATTATGGTAAATCTAACCCACCAAAGCAGCATTAACAGACAGATGGATGATGAGTTGTGATTACTGAGTAGATAAGTTACTGTAAATGTTGCTATAAAATGGTTCCTGTTGGGCTTTCCACTGTTGGGCCAGCGTGTGAAGCCAGATGGTTTCCTCTCAGACATAACTTTGGATTTTTCTTTGCATTCAGATCAACATCCAGACAGTTCGGCCATCTTTGGCACAAGCTAAACCTGCAAATCAAAGCGGGGTGCAGATGCTGGCACTGCTACAGTTAGCCACAGCATCACCGAGCCAGCGCTGCCACGATCCATCAAGCTAACCTTCACACTGGAACCAGTAAGATCCAGTTTACCCCAGCTTTAACAGCTTTGTTATATCCCTCCAGTTTGTGCCACTCATGCATTAGATTAGTCACAGCACAGTGTAGGGCTTACTAACGGTATACTGTTCTTCTGACATGCTATTCATGCTAACAGTGGCTACTTCCCATTAAACACGCCTTCACAGTTATTTGGTCTTTAACATTCGTCACACACCTGATCAGAGATCTTACGACTACATCTTTCTCAGAGAAGCACATGTAAAATTTACCTCCCTGCTGTCTTTGCCTCCTTTACATCACAACCCATCAACCAGGAAATGAGATTTTGTTGTGTAACTGCACCAGTTAGTTTCCCATTTCCTTTCATTTCCACTTCATACCAGTTTAGCCAGGAATGGATCATTTTGATCCTGTTAAATAAATGCAGGATGTGAATAAAAGGCATTTTCAATGTTAGAGAATGGTGATTAATCAGCATGTAGGTGTGTGACTTTAACCTAAAGGCGCTGCGTGAGGCACAAACTGGTCTTTCATTGCTACTGATTATTAAACATTCATTTGCTTTTAAAATGATGTGAAGAAAAAACAAAAACACACCGCAGGATGATGAGTCCCATGATTGACTCCTGCCAGAAAGTCCATTTCTCATTCGCTTTGAGCAGAAGCAGGAAAATGAAGTCAGGAATAGTTTGAGGCTGTTGTCAGACCCATAAAATGAAGGTAGAAATGAAACGCATCCTGGGCGGGGACTGAGAAAAAGCTCTCAGAGCAGTTTCAGCTTCTCTTACTGTTCAGGAAGCAAATATAAGTGCTGATAAAGTCTGAGCCGAAATCGCCCTCAGTTCCTCTGAGACACATCCAACGGTCTGCGTTCAGTCATCGTTGACCAGCACCTGCCAGACGATGAGGTGGCTGCGCTCCGCTTTGGCCAGGAAGGGCTGCAGCTTCATCGGAGCGTCCTCTGCCTCGTCTACCTCGCCGTCTTCATCGCCTGCAGACATGCAGAGTTGTAAAGAAGTCCTCCTGATTCTGCGGCATTATGGGAAGAAAACTCACCCATTCTGAAGTCGATGTAGCCCTCTCCCCCGCTCATTACCAACATGGACTTGCTTCCTTCCTGAGTTGTGGCGTCTGTGTCTCCGGCTGCGTCTCCTCCGCTGGACACAGAAGGAACAGCATGACCTGCAAAAATAAAAGATGCTAAATGTAAAAAAAGACCAAAAAAACATCCCTCATTCTCAAAAGAAAACCTTCCTTATCACTACGGCTAATACAATCTGTTGTTTCACCTAAAAAGGTAGAAAAAAACTGCAATTTATCTTGATTATTGGATTGAATTGATAAAAAAAAAAGTTACAAATCATTGTTTGCTGCATCCCATATTACGCTGTTGTGTTTTACAGGTTCAGCTACGATCCAACAGGCCTGAATCAGATGTCCGGGTTCCCTCATTTGCATGCTGTTGAGCTCTGCAGAAGCCAGGATGAGCCATGCACTGGATTCAGGTGTGTGTGAGGAGGCGTGCATCAGCATTAAAATGAATTATAAACAATGGCAAGATAAAATATAACAAGTCGGATAAAAAGTAAGGAATACAAGTGGGAGGGATTCGGTTGTTTGGATAAAAGGCAGCAAATAGAAAAGTTTGAAAGCAGCAGAAATCCTGCAGGTTTCTGCCTCTCTGTGTTTGGTTGTGACTGGGAACAGAAAGCAGACCTGCTCCTGATCACCTGAGGGATCCAGTGGGTTCATAAACCACATAAACCAACAGAGGAAACCAGTGCAAAGATCAGAGGACTGGAGTTAAATTATCACTCTATGACGACACCTGTGTGTGAAGCTGAAATTCTCAGACCTCTGGCTTGGTTCTTGCTTTCTAACATCACTCTTAGAAGCTGCTTTTTCATTTGAGCATAATTTCATCAACTCAAACTCATATCTGCAGTCCTCAGATCATCATCTGCAAACCTGACTTACCTGGAACGGCAGTGAAGAACTTGACTGCATCCCGGTGACCATGGAAACAGAGCTGAGCGTGAGCCATGGAGCAGTAGGGAACAAACGTCCCGGTCTTTACTTTGTCCCCGCTGTCGTCCCCATACACACAAACCACGCCTCCAGGATGGCTGCCTGCTGTCTTTGTTAGCTTGTTGGCTGCTAACAGAGCATGAAAAGTTAGCATATAAATGTTGAAATGAACGCCATGAAGGAAACCGTTTGAGCTTACTTTCTGTCAGAGGGATGGAGATGATGACTCCGTTACCAGTCCCGATCCACAGACGGTCACAGGACACCGTGAGAGCTGTGATCCTGACGAACGAGAAGCCCAGTTTGCCCGTACCTGCAGAAAGTCAGACACAACACTCCGGACCAAATCCCAGATGGCGACACGCGTAAAGGAAAGATTTTCTCTCTGCACTGACCGAGCATCTTGCTGACGTAAGGCTCGATGTCGACGTCCTGCAGGTGCTGGTAGGTGTGAGCGTGGAACAGCCTCAGAGTGGAGTCCAGCCTGATGGACACCCAGATCCCATCGCCGTGCCAGGCCAGCTGACGCACCTGACTGTCCTTCCGAGGGTGGGCATCGAAGGATTTCTGCAACAGGAAAGCAGCTTCAGAAAAATAAAAACGGCTTTAAGGAATCACAAAGGAGTTGAATCTGTTTTACCTCCATCTTCATGGCTTTGGGGTGCACCACATAGATCTTGTTTCGGTAGCCGCACCACACCTTGTCATGAACTACAGTCATGCAGCGGATGGAGTGATGCTGCCTCCCCAGGTCTAACAGATGGTAGTTAGTCAGGTCCCACTGTCCATCTGATAAATAAAAAAACATCAGCGTACACACCCACCAGCACACTTTTAACAGAGAGGCCGGTAAAGCGGGCGCTCCCTCACCTATTCCTCTGTGGAAAATGGCGAGTGTGCCATCAGACAGACTGACCAGGACTCGTCCTTTCACGTGTCTGAGGATCAGAGGTGCATTTAAACAAGCGGGGGACGACAGGCTATCGCTGACCTGCAGCAGGCGTTTGTATTTAAACTTACACGATGCCGAGCACAGACTCCTTCAGCTTTATGGAATGGAGACACCTCTTCCAGTGAGCCACAGAGGAATGGACGTACACGCTGGGATCACATGAAGACTTCAGCAGCAGGAAAGGCGACTTCCAGAAATGAAGAAAAATGATGACATGGAGAACTCACCATCCGTTCTGCGCCCCCAGCCACATGGTGGGCAGGACGCTGCTCATCTTGTGGGCCTCTTCGATCATCAGGTCCTGCTCCTCGGCACTGGGGTTTGAACTCACGCCATCTTTCAGAAGGTCACTCTCCCTAAACAGAATAAATCTCAGGTCATTAGGTTTAAGATTCCCATCAGAAGACTCCATAAGACCAGACTGCTCCTCTAACGGAGGGTGGATGCATGCAGGAAAGGCTGGAAACAAGTGCTGCTCAGCACAGCAGTAACTCCTGAACATGTGTGTGCAGCAGGACTTGCAGCATTGCGTTGCTTAAGGAGGCTGCTGACGTTACCTCTGGGAGTAGTTTGCTGGAGTCTCTCCAGTCTGTTTGGCTCCGAGTGGATCCGTAAAGATGTGCTCCGTGTAGACCCCCCTCAGACTCTCCGTGTGGTCGGTAGGTCCTGCGCTGGTCTCCATCACCTCTGTGGCTTCCTCTGCTGGGGTGGATTCTGGAGACGGGATCATTGTGAATGTATCCGATCAGCAAGCAAGTGATCCAGACAGACAGATCTTTACCTGGACGATCCACCGTGTGAGGGACGGCTGTTGCTCCCTCAGCATCGCAGCCCACCACCGTGATGCCGTCCAGAACGCCGTCACCTCCTGCTGAGGTACTTTTATCTGCCGACATGCTGTAATCTCCTGATGCAGATGCTGCCTCAGAGTGAGGAGGCACTTCCTCTCCAGCCGGGTAGTCCGTCTCTCTGGCACCTGAATGTTCACATAAGAGGACGTATGAAGAAATTCAAAGCAAGATGTGTGCACACGCTCACTTCCCTCCGCTGACCTGGTACGCTGGCGATGCAGAGGACGTGCGAGTTACAAACAAAGAAGCTCTCCAGGATGTTTCCAGGCTGGTTGGCGTCGATGACAACGACTTTTGAGGTGGACTGGGTGCTGGTGCAGATCCACACCAGTGATGACATCTCATCCTGACACAGCAGCTCCTTCTGCTGATCCTGAACGATGACAAAATGAGCTGAAGATGGATTCCTTCTTTGGTTTAGGGTCCCTAAAGCTACCTGGTCCTCATGGACCACCACCCTGTCCAGCTCCAGCACATTAAACAGCTCATTATGATCTTTCCATATCTGCTAATCTTCATGTGAACATGACCAGAGGAACTTTAATCCCTGCCTCAGCTGTAAGTATACCTCATTTTTTGCTTTGTTATATTAATATATAATATAAACATAAATAAAAACATAAAAAAACAAGCTAAAAATGCTGTTTTAGTAAGACTGGATGTATACCTTTAGTTCTTGATCCAGTTTGTCCAGGCTGCTCTGAGATCCAATCTTCTTTTTAGGGCTCTCTGGACTCGGCACATCATTGTAAAACACACTGGCTCCAACTATTGAACCTCCATCTCTGGTTTTCCCTCCAGATAGGTTCACACCAGCAGCACACCACAGCTAAAGAAAAAACAGTTAGAGCAGCCAACCAGCAGCTACGGATCTACACCACAGCTCAAGGAGGAAACACCTTCATCGAAGCATCTTTCTCATCCAGTGGCCTGAGGAAGACGGGAACAGGTAGATTCTTCATCTTGCTCTCTGTTTGGCCACCATTAACCTAAAGAAGAGGCGGCCGCAGTGTTAGTGCTGTAGCTTACATCTAGTGTAGGACAATGACAACATTTTGGTGCTCCTCTTCGTACTTTGTATTTCTTGGGTAAGCTCCAGCCGTACGCCTGCACTCTGCCGTCCTCTTTCTGGACGTGGGCTTTAACCTGCTGGTACTGAGCCCGCTTCTGTTCCCGCCGGGACACGACGTTATCAGCTGGCTGTCTGTGAGACAATGAGCCACAGCCAGTAAACATAAACAAAACTTTAATGACCGTTTTAACTTGACAAAAACAACTGATTCGTTTCATCTTATTGGTTTCCTTTGATTTTCCTTTTTGTTTCCTTAAATCAAACCATGTTTTTCTTGTGAAGCAATGGTCAAACAGATTTAAATGTTACTGAAAATAAATGCAGATTTAGATTTTCTATTCTATTATAAAGCAACAATTTAGTGTTGACAGCTTGTTAAAAAGCCACTGTGTGAAATTTTACAATCCTCATGGCTCTCTTACTGAGGCAGGAGTCTCCTACTCCAGTAGAACCAGTAGAAACCAAAACTGAAAAATTAATTCACCAGACACTTTATTAAGTCCAGTATGGCCCAGTTTCCTACATTTTTTAAACAACATATTTATTTAATTAAATCCTGCATCTTTTTGCTTGACACAAAGACTAAAAATGCAGTTTTTAGCAAGCTAAAACGGCACCTTAGCATTAGCCTGTTAGCTCGGTAGGCTCTTCACTACAGCTCAGTTTGGGGGACATCACAGCCTCAACCTCTCGGCTCATTTTTGACAAGATGGCGATTGTAGGAAGCGTCCAACAAGCTTCACTTTTACTCCTCAGAAACCAACTGAGCTCAGTCCACCTATTATATCCAGTTTATAGCAAATACTCACGTTAAAAATCACCTTTTCTTTTTTATTCTAAGGCTCAGTTTAATCTTCATCAAGTCATCCTCCCCATGTCTACATGACTGTGTTGTGCTGCTGCCATGTGATTGGCTGGTTAGAAATCGGTTTTAGCATCTGAACAGAAGGACCTGATAAAGTTACCGGCGATGTGAGATGTGTGTATCCAAATCCCAAAAACATAGCCTGATTGTAGTTTATTATATTAATCAAAGAACTACAACAATAAAAGAAAAAAAACATATTTTTAGGTTTAAAATGAGTGAAAGTAACGTGCTAACAGCTCCTGCATGAGACTCACTCCTCATTGAGGAAATCAAAGGCTTTGCTCTTGTCGCTGGGAAGCTGCTGCAGAGTGCTGCTCTTCTTCTTCACTGACGGCTGAATCTGGGATGTGGGCGCGTTGTACTTGACGTTTACTGGAGCTTCCACCGCCGGCTTCTTGCCTGCTCCGCTTGACGAGCTAAACAAACGGCTGAAACTGGAGGTATAAGGGCGGGGAAGTGGGGAAAAAGGGGGAGCACACAGACAAACATATAGAGGGGGTAGACAAAAGCAAAAGCTCCAGCAGCAGAGGTAAGCTTCAACATTTATGGGCAAAAAGAATTCCCTGCCAACACACCATGCTAGCTTTCATACAGGTAGCCATTTTACGGCTACACATATTCCCATTAACTTTCCAACCATGATTCAGGAAGCTGCAGAGCAGGAGTTAATAATGAGCACTGACTCAGACGTTAGTAAACAACACAGAGCAGAAAAGCCTGACCAGAAAATACTCAACGTCCCCATCACGCTACACTAACTGCATCATTTTACAGGTCATATACTCTGGTCCCCTCATATTTCCCTTTTCATCCCCATCTCCACAAAAACCCTGCAACACACCTCCTGCACACAGATATTACAACATCAGGCAGAACATGAAGGGAAACACAAACACACACACACACACACACAGGGCAGAGATGGTGGATGCGTCAGGTGTTGCTTCTTTTAGTCCCGGCCCAGAAAACGTCTCAAACCAAACTCTTTATGAGACTCAACACAGGAGAGCAAAGATAAAAAAAACAACACTTTCAGGTCTGACAGAAGCTTAAAAATCACATTTATTGCTTGATTTTAGTTTAAAAAGCTCTCCTCTGTTAAGACTAATTCATCAAGAAAACATGAACTCTCACACAAATGTACCTACATCCTGGAAACAACAACCGCAAGAAAAGAGAAAAACAAATATAAATGACATAAAGCTGATCTTTAGGTTTAAAATATAAAGCAGAGAGATGCTTACAACTGCCATAAGCTGGATTTCTTCTTCTCTGGAAGAGCTGGATTCTCCTTTGAAGCCCTGAGAGAGAAAACACATTTAATTCAGACATTTCTTCTTCTTCATGGCTTTATGAAGAATATATATTTGATATGAAACTCTAATCAGTTTACTAACTGTTTCATGTCATCATATTAGAGCAATGCATTCTGGGAGAAATGTAATCGTGTTGCTTTAAAGAAAACAACCTGAGGAGGCGGGTGAGAGATACTGAGCTGCTTTTGCTTGTAGATTCAGGTCAGAGAGCAACAAAACCAAATGAGACTTAAAAAACCTCACAAACTAAGAAAAGTTAGCATCCAGTGAGATAATAATCTTATTTTAAACAGGCACTGCAGCGGGCACCTTCTGTCCTTACCTACTTTGCAACTCGTGCCTATAACTAGCTGTTTGTACTTGTCTCTTTAAAAGAAGCGACTCTCAATACATTTAGACACTTTTTCTGGTTTTATTAGGGAGATTTTCACACCGACGTGAAACCGTCTCGTTTACTCAGTAAACCACAGACGCTACCTGTATGGAAGCTCATGCACCTGCAGGAAAAGGAAGAGACTTCTGCTCCATAACCAGCTGGAAGAGTGAGAAGCTGCTACTGGCTGATCACAATCAGGCTTACAAGCAGATATAGTTGCTTTTTAATGCAGATAAAAACATTAAAAACATGCTGATCTGTTTAAGCTACTTTTAATTAAATGATCTTGTTTACAAAGTAGATTATCTGAACTAGTTTTATTTAGTTTCATTAGTCTCATCTCAGGTATTGTGTAAATTACACTTCTACTCTTGTATAAATTAGTAAAAAATAATAAATTTATGCCTGATAGTTAATGTTTTTTGTGCATTTTTCTTTTGGATTGTGTTATTTTTGTTGTTAAAATTTAAATACATTTCCCCTCATACAGTATCAAGCACCATCCTAATAAATCCCTCCAGTCATTTGTCTACCACAGCTGCTACAACAGCTAACAAGGTGGACTTACAGAGATGCAAATAAGTATTTAAACATCTGTTTAGATATTTCTGACGCTCACAGACCCGTTAGTCAGCTTTAAAAAGTCCACCTATACATATTATGCTAAATTAAGCACCTGTTTGAGGTTCGCTGCATAAAGACGCCCTTCCACCCCATGAAAGCAGTAATATTTAAATGATCTTTTATATTTTTTTATTTAAATAATTCTGTTGGTAATACTCCAATATGTCATGGTTTAAAATCCTGCATGGCCCGTCTCTTAGGTTTGCCAGTGACCCGTTAGATATTCCAGAGAAGCCATGAGATAAAATAATGTAGTCAGATGAGACCAAAATAGAAATGTTTGGTCTTAAATCCAGAGGAAGAAGAATTAAGAGTACCATCCAAAGAACACCATCCCTCCATCATCCTGTGGAGCATGAGGGGGGGGAGAAACCCCCTCATGCTCCACAGAAGAATATCCCAATATCAGGTGTTCAAATAAAGGAGCAGTGTCATAAATTATCTAGAAAATGTGATTTCCAGGTTTTATTTTCAGAATTTCTCCCACAGTAGACACCCCTAACGTGATCATTTCAGACCCCTAAATGATTTCTAAATCTGCCTCGCTGTAAACAAAGCAGCTATTTTCTCTCACAAGGTGTCGACAGGCTGAGGAGTCAAACACAAGTGGAGATCCCTCAGACAGGAGATGCTGGATGTCTTTCTACTGGGATCAACAGTCACAGCAGGATAGTCAGATCGATTGTGTCAACAGTTCTGACACTTTTGCACCTTTGGTTTGTTTTCACACTGCAAATAAAAGAAGCAGACCAAACCAACCTAATCATGTAGCGTAATTAAAACAGCGGCTCACTGGAGGGAGGCCAGAAAAGCAACAGAAAACGTCTCTTTTACTGCGAGTAAATCATTAAGACAGTAAATGTATCAGGTTTCTGTTTTTACTTCATTTTTCACCAGACCATAATGGCTCATTAGATCACAACCCTCCCTCTCTTTGCTCTACTACAAGCTTTGTTTGCTTTCACACACACACTGGACCAGAGCTCCCCTGCAAGCAGAAACAGAGTACGCATCTTTGATCCGCACAGGTCCAAAAGGACATCCAACTGACCACACATGGTCCAGTTAGTTTGTTTAAAGCAGACCAAACATGGCTAGCATGAACTTTGCCACAGCCTAACCAGGTATTAAGCGGAATATGAATGAATGCATGAAATAATTTATCAGGAAATGTTTGATCCTGAACAGCAGAGATCTATTGATAAGCAGCTGCTAAAGGCGTCCTACCGAATCATCTCGGTCCATCTAACTGCTTCCTGCAGCTCCATTAGCCTCTCCTTATACTGGTTCCTCTCCATCAGGACTCTGGCCATCTCCACCCTGGTGAAGCGCTTCCTCTGAGCTGTGGGGACGTCGCTCTGCAACCCAAGATGAGCCACGACTCTCATTCAGTCCAGGTTTACTTACAGATGCTCGCACTCATGTCAGGAACGGTTCAGCTCCTAACCAGTTATGAAAAACGGACTCACATCATCCTCGTTGTCGTTCTTGACCTTGCGTTTGGCGTCCTCTAGCTCAGCTTTAACTCTGAAACATGAAAACATGTAAAGCCGTCACGTTGACCGATGAGCTGACACGTTTAAAACCATGTTGGCTCTGACTCACTTCTTCAGCTCCTCCTCCAACTCTTTGTTCCTCTCCTCCAGTTTGGTCTTGGCTTGAGTGACAGCGTCCAGTTCTCCTCGCAGAACCTCCTTTTCACACGACAGTTCGTCCACATGAGCGATCAGGTCGTTCTTCACCACATTCAGAGCATTTCTGATAGGATCAATAAAAACACACTAATGTGATGTCTGCATTAAACACAAGAGCATTTAGCAGGAAATGTGTTTTTAAACTGGAAATGTGTTTAAAATTCAGCTTAAATAATCAAAACTGGGAGGTTATTTGCACATTTTCTGCTCTTCAAGCACACAGAACAGTAGCTGAAAAGGAAAACTGTAACGCTACACACAAACCTACTGATAAACACCAGTAAGTACTGGGAAAGTGGTGGATTATTAGGAACTGTCTGATCCTCATACATCCATGTTTTATCTACATTCCTATGTTCAAATCATGTGTGAGGGTTTTGAAGAGCAATCTGCACATTTTCCTGCACCAGCAGTAGCTGGATTATGTTGGTAAGATTCTGCAACATCGTATTTATTTCCATCCTGACTTGCATTAATTTCTGTATTGATGATGGGACAGTCTGATCGCTGCACAAAGCATAGATTTTAAATGGGGTTCAGTTCTGGTCGCTGTGTGTAAAAATTATGATACATGCCTTTTTCATACCCTGAGACTCCCACCACTCTGATAAATTAAATCGGAAATCATTGGATTAAATCAGCCTCTCTCAAAGTGTGGTCCCTGGACCACTAGTGGTCTGTGAGCGCCCACTGGTGGTCTGCCAAGTAAACAACACGACAAACCTACATTTATTCTAATTAACTTTTTTGAAACGTTGTCACATTCAATTTTTACGTCTTATATTCAAATAATTATGGAGCAGGGGCTCAGGACGGCATCACTTAAAAGAAGAAACATTTAAATAACACATTTTACAATAAAAATGTTGTGGAAGCTGCATTCTATGTTGTAAACTTGTTTATTTGTTAAAGCTTTATGTAGGCATAATGTTGGGCTTTTTGGAGTCAGGTGGTCCGTGAATTTTTGTTGTAAAGCTTAAATGGTCCTTGGACTGAAAAAGTTTGTGAAACACTGGATTTATTAATCTTCCAGCATTTTCCTCCGGTTTGCATCACAGGTTTTGTTGTGGCTACACACAGCTGTTCACATAGTTCATGTGGAAATGTGCTGAATTTCACAGGAATGCTATTATTTGTCTGTAGTAGTTCTGGTGATGATGAGGATGGTGGTTTCCTACCATCCATCCTGTCTTTAAAACAGTCACTTTATTTAACTTTTAAAGGTCCTATATGATGCTGTGTGTGTATCTTATGCACATTTATGATAATAATTGCATTAAGCAACACGTATCGTACTATAGTTTTGTCATGCTTGTCTCATGTCATTTTCTTATTTCTCATGTGTGTTTATGTTTTCTATAATTCTCATTTATCTGGCAGATAAACTGTTCAGCAGCAGGAATACTGACTTGGTCTCCAGCAGCTGGGTGTTCTCATGGATAAGATGTTCGACTTCCCGTCCCATACCTGCAAATGATTATTCACATCAGATAAAAAATTTACAATCTCATCCTGTTTTCTATCCTAAAATAACTAAAAAAACTACTCATGTTTAAGACTCTGACTTCAGCCGTTTCGGCTCCTTTAGTCTTACCTATAAAGCTGTAATCTGAGAGTCGTGTAGAGAATAATCAGAGATGTTAATTAAATTTATTTACAATGCTTCTGGTCAATAGCATCACTAATTCTAGTCGTCTACAAACAGGGACAGGAGGGACATGACTTATCTAACACAGAGCTGGTTGATTGAACTGGTTGATTTCAGATACAAACCAGAAAACTCATCTGTGAGGATGATTACACCAAGGTAAAGAAAGAAAAGGACATATCAGGCAATTCAAATGAGGAGCAAAATGTTAGTAATGAAGCAAAGTGGTCATGGATAAGGGAAGGAAGTAGGAGGCTTCTTACCGAGCAGGTCAGCTCCTTCATCTACATCTCCTATGAAGTCGTTTCCTGCAGACGACAGCTCCTCAAACAGAGAGTCCGTGTTGCGGTTGAAAGCCAGATTCTCTATGCCAGCTTTGGTTGGTGTGCTGCAGGAGAGGAGGAGGTACGAGGAGCAAAAGGAGGAAACAATAATGATCAAGAAGAAAAATGCATCACATTTGTCTCACTTTGCATTTACCTGGAAACTTCCAGAATAAACCTTTATCAACTATTCTTCCGACACAACCGTGTTCAGCTCACTGGAAGCATGAAGTTCTGATGATTTATCTGGATAAAAAGTCTGTAAACTCAGACTCAACAAACTCCATCTAATTTAGAAAATCATATCTGCTTGTAGTGCAGGCTCTGCTTATAACCTCCTGAGTCCCAACGTCCTCCCAGGACATGTCACCCTTTCCTCTGTGATGCCAAACTCTGTAACTGGAACCTGTTAAACACTTACGCTGCCACTTGGTGGCATCAAAAGAGCCGTTATTCTATTTCAAAATGCATTTAAATTTGCATCATAAATAATAAAATATGTTTAAACACAATATGTACAACAATAAAAATAAAACATTATTAGTTCCTACCAACATGGAGGTTTGTAGGAACAGCACAGGGATTTACCTTGTATACCTACATCCTCACACCTTATTTATTTATTACATAATAAGTGTGTGGTTAATCATAAGACTATTTTCTTTTTTTGTGCCCCTTGTGGTTTTTTTGTCTGACTGGTGGCTCTACTAATAAGTTTGTTTCATGTGTCATGTCCTGTCTTTAAATACTTGCCATTACATAAAAAGACAGCTGCATACTGGGACTGTTGCTACATTATATATTATATTTTTCACAATTACCATGAAAAACTAAAAAAATCCTTACATGTTCCTGAAGTGGATCCAAACTTTACATGGAAAATACAAACAAGTCGAGTGGATTAATTCAGCTTAAGAGCATCATTCATACTTTTCTCCTGCCTCAGGTTGATCACATGATGTCTCAGTGTGTAAAATTCACACATAAAAGCTAAATTTCAGTTCAGGTTTTTTTATGATCTTATGTTTTCATTGTTTTTAATACTATTTAAACATTTTAGACGACCACCCGACTCCAGTATGACCCTGAAACGAGTCAATAACATCCTGATAATAAAGCTTCTGGTTCATCATTTAAATTAAATCTTTGTGTAACCTGAACTTTCTGGACTGTGATGTCCGTCATACTTATAAAGTGATGAAATAAAACACGTTCAGACTCAGGTTACTTTGAAAAAGCACCTGATCTGTCAGGACAGAAATAAAAAAAGTGCCCTGGGCCAGAGGTGGGGGGATTAATGGGTCTCATATTTGGGCCACTTTTATCTGCAGTGTGAACGTTGCTGAAGGAAACTAATCTGTAGATGAATCAGTGTTGCAGTCTTTGGTTCTGTACCTTGTTCCTCTGCAGCCTTCCAGGTCCATGTCCAGTTCAGGCGTTGACTCTATGATTGCCTGCACTTCAGTTTTCTCGTCATCTTCTAGAAAAGCAGAGACTCAGTTTTAGCTCGTATAAACCTCCTGATCCTACAGAGACAGGCTAACATTGCAGCACTGACCATCACCATTCAGAGGAGCATCAGCAGACTCCTGCTGTCCTTCCTGCACGGCGGCTACCTTCTCGCTGCTCTCTGGTTGGACACTCTTCCAGTCCAGGTTCCTGCTGAGCCCGTCTGAAGCTTCCTGGTCTCGTAGGTCGGACTCCATAGCATTATCAGAGGCAGGCGTCGATCGCGAAGCCGAGGAGACAGACTTTGCTTCGACACTGGACACTTTTTGAGGAGATAGTGTTGTGGACTGAGGAATATCAGTGGAAGTAGTGGGCGTGCTGGTTTTGAAGGTGCCACCCTGAGAGGAATTGGGAGTGCTGGTTTTGGTCCTGCCATCATTTCCACTTTTGGAAACGGTTCCCTGCTTGGTTGGTGTGCCTGACTTTGAGCTTCCACGGTTCAGATGAGCCAATTCATCCTGGTAGTTGTGTGTGTGTGTGTGTGTGTGTGTGTGTGTGTGTGTTTGGGGGGAAGGGGGGTGGGATGCAGCACAGGAGACAAAAAAATACCTTAATTTCAGATGTAAATGCAGTTAAACAAATACGGTGTAAACAACTCATGTCCCATTTATTTAGAGCTTAAAGTTAGTTTTTTATGCTTGAAGTATCTCATAAATCCCCACGGAGAAATGTATTTGTGAATGTTAAAGTTTCTGAGTTTAAATAATGTGTGTAACACTCAGAGGGGTCTCCTTAACAAAAGGCCAAACCGACAGTCACCTTGTAACGGACACCTAGAAAAGGCTCCACAAAGAGAAATAAATAATCTCATAGGTAAACATTTAGGTAAGAAAGCATGAACTGTGTGTGTGAACATAATCTGCTATTAGTTACACACACGTTTAGTTAATTGCTTTGTGAATAACGGTTAAAAATATCTATAAGTGATGGAAAAGCCTCCTGCAGCAAAACAATGTGATTGATTTGATGAGGGCTTTCAGTGTAAATAAATAAATAAATAAAAAATAAATCACTGTAGCAACGAGGTATTCAAACCTGCTTTGTTTTTCCTGTTAACACCATCACCTCTGCTTTATAAATAGCAGAAAAAGCAGAAATAGCATTTCTTCTTTGCCACTCGAACAGTACAGTTAATGCTGGGGTCATGTTGCCATAGTAACACTACAGCAAATAGGATCTAAAAAAAAAAAAAAAGGAGAGACATAAATTTGTTCCTCCTTTTATAATAATCTAGACTAAGTTTGGGCGATTTATTTCCTCTGGACAATAGAAAATGTCTATCGTTTCTTTATGAGGTTTTATCATTTACTCTGCGCTTTACTGTGTAATTTATGTCAACAAGCGCTTCATGGCAAACCCTTACAATACGTTAACATGTAGGAACTAAGATCATACCTATGAAAAAACATTATTAATCTTATTTACTTGACAAAATAACATTCACATATGTCAATAAAATTATAAAAATCCACTTTCTCTATTTTTAATAATGAAGCCCAGTAAAATATTATTTTTATTAAGCGTTCCATTAACATGAAAGCATTAAGTCTATTGATCTGTGTGCTCTTTATTGCGTGTTTGTGATTTAATATCTTACTTATATCAAAGCTGCTCCAGAGAGACTATAATCGCCTAGCGTACATATTATTCTGCACTGCACTGTTTTATAATGCATAATGCTTGTAATGAAAAGAAAGAACTAAGATAATGACAGACGTGTTTCAGAGCAAGGTAATGCTTCAAAATGACCACCCAACCCAAACCCAGGAGCAACTTCCATTGCATGGATGTGACTGGATATAAAAGGACTGATGCAGAACAAACAGTGGCTTGTAAAGCATGCCGGCTCCTGGACCCAAAAACAAACGTATTTTATCACCAGCGTAAGAATCACAACAAAGAGATCAGAGAGAAACAACAAGCAAAAGCTGTGAAAGAGGAGCGGTGGCGACCGCACTCATAATAAACTCCTGATGCAGACGCTGCACGGCAGGTGTTACCATGACGATCACGTCTTGCTTACAAAAAGTTTCTAAATAAAATAAATATTTACTACGTCCTCATTACTAACTGCATTTCCACGTAGCAATTTTATACAAACTATGCATTAATTACAATACAAACAATTATATAATCAACATGCAAATCGTTATGAGGATATAAAATAAGCTATATCATTATGTGAGATTATGGTCATATTGCTCTCATCCAGACAATTATACATTTGTTTTTTTTTTTGTTTGTTTCCAAAAATACACTACACGTCAAAAGTTTGGACACACTTTCCAAATAAATCCAATGGGAAAGTGTCCAAACCTTTGACTGGTACAGTACATTTGTATAACTGTAAAGACAGTTCATGGACACTAAGAGCCTCATTATTACCATCACATAATCCTAATTCTTCTGCACACTTCAGCATTTACTGAACTTTAGCACATTTTCTCACGGAGTCGCCCCCTAAACAACCACTACTTCACTCCTAGCTTTGCATCTAGTCTCTACTCTGAGCTCTGCAGCCAGTAAAATGTTTCACCATTTTCTTTTCTCTCACTTTAACACCACATATGAACAAATCCCAGGATATTCCACAATTTACAACTGACTCCACCTTCACAATATAAGCCTGAGATGCTGTACTAGAGAATAAACTACAAGGAGTAATTTATTAGATTGGTCATTAATATTAATGAGGGAGCCTTACTGGAAGCATGGTCTCCAACAGCAACAATGTGAAGACACTGTGTCCTTTCCACCCTCCCATGAGGTTAAAGGCAGGCCCCAGAATGGTACCACTTCCCCTGCTTCCTGGGCTCCACGCCACCACATCACACACACGCTTACAAGCTGCTAAAAATTCAAGACACACTGAACAATCTATTCTCTCTAAAGAGGAATGAACTCTTTCTCTGGAGCTTACTGGCAGGGGGTGTTTGCGTTTTATTTCCACTACCTCTACAGTGAACAGGGGATGAGGTCACCAGCCTGATCCGTGGGAAGCTAAGTGACTTTACTTTCAACCTGCTGTCAAAACAAGCAGGATATTTTAATCAGAATAGTAAAATCATACCTTGAGGCTGGTGTTGGACCGTGGATGACTGAGGTTGTTGAATCTCCATGGTTCTGACAGGGTGTCCACAGGTTCTCTATGAAGTTCAGGGGTCATACCATCAGTTCCAGGGAGCTGGAATAAACCCATGGAAATGGGACGATCCTTCCTGGAAATGGAGGAAAACAAGAGGGATAGTTCTCCAAGAATAGAGAGTATCTTTTATGGAAGCTGCACTTATACGTATTTATGAACTTTTTACGGCTGCTGATAAATAATAAAAGTTACTAAGATACATTTGTAAAGCATTGTTACTATTAATCTAGTTTTTCAGGGTGACTCGTCTAATTTAAGACATTTAGGTGTGTTTGTAGCAACAAATAGGAAGAAAACATTCTCTGGTAGCAAAGAAGCCCCTAAAAAAGATGTATAGTTTGGTGCAAGAACATAGTTACAGCATGTAATACAGCAAAAACATAATGACAAAGATGCTTCATAACCAAAGTGTGACATGTTTATGAGTCTGTATGCTTTTAGCATCACTTTGCTCGGTGAAGTTTTCTGAACAGCTACTGTATTTAACCAAGCCTGTTTATATAAATCACTTAATCTGCTTTGGGTAAATTAAATGGACACTACATTGTTTATTTCCCAGTGCAATGGAAGCAGATCAGACAAAAAAAAACCTGCTGGTGATATAACTAAGACTACTCTGCTGAAATAATGAGAGGATGAATAAATGAGTCTTTCTGTAGCGGGTTCTATGATACTAATGTGCACTTTTAATAAATGTGCAAACTGCAAGACCAATAAGGTAATGAATAACACACTAAAACACACATATTGTGGCCGTTACCGTAGCAAAGTAAGCAGCAGGTGTAGGAAAATATTGAACCGAGGGAGCAGAACAATAGTTGCAATGGGGAACACTGCAGCCAGCAAAGAGAGACGACAGGCAGAAGCCTAAATACAATAGCCAAAGCATCATATTCAGAGGAACGGGTCATACAAAGGGCACCGATTGTGACCGTAGTAATGACAATCATACACCGAGCAGAGGGAAAATACATCAATTAAATCAAACATGAGCAATATTAGCATTAGTTTAAACATATATACTCAAATCCATTAAAATAATACTAAATGTGTAGTCAAGAAATGAGTCATGTCAGTTGTACCTCCCTCTCTTTTGACCCACTTTCCATGTGTAGCCTTATCGTATCAAACAACACAAACACAGCAGCAACGAGGAGACTGCATGCCTACAACCTGGCTGGTGTAAAGACAGCCCACAGAGGCAAAGTTTAACTGATTTCACACGTTTAGAAGAACACATATTAAACAGTTTGTACCTGCTTTGTCTGGGTAAGGAGGGGAAGGAAGGGAGGGCAGGTAAGCCTCCGGTAGAGACGGAGTAGTGAACCAGCAGCAGCACCGACAGGGAGACCAGCACAGCAGAGTTGATGACCACCGCTCCCCCAACAAAGCCAAAAACAAACAGCAGCATACACCCAGGGCTCATGGCCCCCACTAGATCATGACACAGTGCCTCTCGGCAGACCAAGAGGTTGCAGGACACTGGATGAAGAAGGGAGGCGAAACGATGAGCTGTTTCGGTTGTACGGCTGTAAATACAGCAGAGATGCTTTGTCCCTGTGGGGTTTAACACTGCAGCTCAGTGTGGAGGCAGAAAGAGTTGGAGCTCAATATGTCAGCAGCAGCAGCAGCAACAACAATAATCCTGATGGCTTCAGCAGCAGCAGCAGCAGGGGATGATCCACAAAGAGCCAGGAGAGGCCGGTGGCAGCTCCTCCTCTGTACTCCCCTGGCAGCTAATTCTCCTTCTCTGCCTCCTCTATCCCTGCTATAATCTGGCAAGATGCGACGTAGCTGCCGTTGTGAAGTCTAGAACACTCTCCAGCGCTCCCCTCTCGCTGTCATAGCACCTAGCACCCTCCCTTCCCGTCTCTTTCCATCTCCCTCCCTCGTTTGAATGCTGAGGCAGCTTATTCCATATGCTTCGTCTCGAGCTGCAGCATGGAGCCTGATCAAAAAGTGTGTTTCTATGTGAGGGGGCTATACAAAATGTGAAGAGACTGTATGATAAAGCTAAGCAAATAATGATCCCTACACCCAATTTCCCCACTAAATCAGTCATGGGTGCACATGTCACCTGCAGGTGAGTGGTTTTATAGTGGCACAAAACAAAAAGGCCAAAGCAACATTTTAAAAGGGAACATTATTAATCCTCAAAGAATAACGTTTTGTAAACCAAACCAAGCCGTATTTTATCCCAGCATAAAACATATCACATAATTAAGCCTATGCAGTCTCGAGTCCTCAATGCCACCCCAATATAAATGCCGCAGCATCAGGCCATACTAAATAAATTAGATGTTTGTTGGATTTTTGTCTTTAAAAATGGGAGCAAGCTAATTTTTTAACCAATTCAAATAAGATCTTTGGATTTTTCAAATGAAAATATTGGCCGAGCAAATGGTTTTCTTTTAAACCAGTATAACATGCCTATCTGTTGCAAAGCTCTATGTGAAATGTTTTATCAAAGGTTTCCCTTAGTGGGAAATGTTGGGACCTCAGGGGTTAAAACACACAATCAACTACAGGAAGTGTGATTACCAGTATCTTCATTTGCATTTGGTTTGACATGAATATTGTGTAAAAAAAATTAGATGAAAAAAATCTAAATTTAAACACAAAAGTTTCCAATAAAATCCAATGAAAGCCTGTTAAAGTATTGCAGTGCCGCTAAAACCATCATATCATAGAAACGTTCGAGAATAATAAGGCTCAAAAGGTCCCTTTCAATAAGCCAATTTTGAATAAGATAGCAGCGTCCATCCACTTATTCTTAAAGAGTTTAAAACCAAGTGAATATGCAGTATTTTGAGGGGGGGTGCATTAAACTCCTGGTGGAAGTAGTTAGTAGTTAGTAGAGCAGGCATTTAGCACTGTAGCTTTGGCCTGGTTAAAAACAAAGCAGCCTTCAGTCAAGAGGGATGTCTGCTACAGAAATGTGTCCAGACCAGGTATGTCTTCAGCCTCTGAGGACACCCAGACCAGGCATGTCTTCAGCCTCTGAGGACACCCAGACCAGGCAAGTCTTCAGCCTCTGAGGACACCCAGACCAGGCAAGTCTTCAGCCTCTGAGGACACCCAGACCAGGCAAGTCTTTAGCCTCTGAGGACACACTAGGATAAGTCCAGACCAGGTAAGTCTTCAGCCTCTGAGGACACCCAGACCAGGCAAGTCTTTAGCCTCTGAGGACACACTAGGATAAGTCCAGACCA